>JAQHUG010000378.1:711443-760967 GCA_028555095.1 Dicrostonyx torquatus | reverse complement strand
GGTTCTCAGTCTGAGATCCTAACTCACTAAGAGCAGGTCTTCCCAACTCAATTACCCTAATCAAGAGAATCCCCACAGGGCCAGCAAAATGAGGACGGAGTTTCATCCCTGGGACCCAGACAGTAACAGAACAGAAACTTCTCCCTCAAATGGTCCTCTGACCTGGGACAAGAGCACATGCACACGTGTACGCATGCACACACTCATGTTAAACATACAGTCCATCATGGTAGCACACACTGCCTTTAATCCCAGCATTTAGGAAGAAAAGGAAGACTGATCTGTGAGTTTGAGGTCAACCAGACCTATGTAGTGAGTTACAAGGCAGGCAAGTATACTCCCCCAACAAAAAGAAAAGTAATTTTGGGGTTTTTTTTTTTTTTGAGATAGAGTTTCTCTGTGTAACCCTGGCTGTCCTGGAACTCACTCTATAGACCAGGCTGGCCTTGAACTCAAGAGATCCACCTGCCTCTGCCTCCTGAGTGCTAGGATTAAAAGCGTGCACCACCACCGTCCAGCAAAAGTAATCATTTTTTAAAGATAATCCCCCATAAGCATGCCCAGTGGCCCATCTCCCTGACAATTCTAGAACTTATACAATTATAATTGAGATTAAATATTGTACTGGTGGTTAAACCTAAGGCCTCACCCATGCTAAGCAGGCTAGTGCTCTACCACTGAGCCCCATTCCATCCCAGTCCTCATTTTACATTCTATTTTGAGACAGGATCTCACTGTGCAACTCGAACTAACCTTGAATTCAGATTGGCCTTCTGATAACCTGCAACTTTGGGATAAAGTTCATACAAGGCCATCCACCATGTTGCTCTTTTTCTTTTGGTTTTTCGACACAGGGTTTCTCTGTAGCTTTGGAGCCTGTCCTGGAACTAGCTCTTGTAGACCAGGCTGGTCTCGAACTCACAAAGATCTGCCTCCCTCTGCCTCCCGAGTGCTGGGATTAAAGGCGTGCGCCACCACCGCCCGGCCACCATGCTGCTCTTTATCACAGCTTCAATTCCTTCTGTTCATCCAGTCTGTATATAACACTGCAGCGATTAAACTCTGTTCTCTTACTGGGGCTGATCCCCTTGCCCTCACCTTAGACCATTTCTCTCCATGCTATCTGATGGACACAACTTGTAAAGGCTCTGGAGTTACAATTACATGTCACCTTCAGTAGTCAAAATATATTGTTCTGCTTGTGCCCTGTGAGGTTCTGATTCTGCATTGCAATAAGATGTCAGGAGCCATGGAAAAGTTATAAGCAGAGAGATATGGTTGGACTGGTGTTTTGAAAGATCAGATTTTAGCTTTCAGATTTTTAGATGTATTTTTTTAATGTATATTAAGAGTTCTTCCAAAATAATTTTTATTGTAAACTGTTGTGGAATATTATTTTTAACTAGGCAAAGATGCATTATATTTATTTATGCTGCAGAATATTACTTTAATTGTGTAAAAGTATGTTACTTTTGTTTGTTCTGCATTTGTTTAATTATGCAACGATATAGCAGTTGTTTCACCTTGCCTGCCTAAGGCACCTGATTGGTCTAATAAAGAGCTGAACAACCTATAGCTTGGCTCAGGGAACATCACAGAGGAGGGACTGGAAAAGACTGTACGATCAGGAATACCGGAGAGTCTGCTGTGAAAACGTCTCTCCTAGAAATGGCTGCACAGACAAGATCAGAACAATGGCAATAGCAATGGACATGCTAACCTGGAAAGGGGAAGCAATTGTGGGACCCCACAACTAGGTGAGGAACTATAGGCAAATACTGAACACTGGGAGGAGAACACCCCTCTTCCAGGAGTATGCCCACTTGCTACTGTCGAAAGCAGAGGGATCAGCCCTCAAACCATATACACACAAACTACAAAACTGGACCCAGTACATTGTTTTTACATATTTGTACACACGCATGCATATATATGTTCGTAACAACCTCAAAGAAAAAGAGGTTATCAAGTCTCCCACTCTCAAAGAAGACATGGGTAGGGTTGAGGTACAAAAGAGGGGCAAGTGATATAATTCTATTTCAATTGAAAATAGTTTTTCCAAAAAGGAATAAAATAGAAAAAAATTAAAATTTGTTTAGGCTTTGCTATTTTTGGTTTGTCTTTTATAACTTACTTTATCGCTGTCTTTGAGCAAAGAATCATGCAGAAGACCTCAGCACATGAACCAGTCTTCCAAGGTGGCTGGCAGGCAGAACACCAGAAAGACCAGCTTTACAGCTGGTAAGATGAGGGGTGTTCACTTACAGGGTGCTGAGCAAATACAGAGAGGCGAGTGAAGGCAGCAAAATGAAAAATCTTAAAACAAATGCTCTCTATTAAAAGTGTGATGGTCATTAGGACTCTAAGTAAAGCGACTGTCAATGTCTGCAAAATGGACATGTCTATAGTCAGAATTAACTACACTACTAACAAAAGGTAGATCTGGAATGAAACCTACTGAATACACCTTTTGGTACATCCTAACCAAGACATGGAAGAAGGATGCCTTTGCTTTTTGCCTTACTCTTGATGGCAAAATTATTCCTTCACTGGCATAAGCACCAACTTCTTCAGGACCAGCTGAGACATCCAGCCTCATGAACTGAATATGTGTGTGTGTTTGTGTGTGTGTGTGTGTGTGTGTGTTCGTGTTCATTCTATCAGTTCTTTTCCTCTAAATAATCTTAACATACAAGTTAAATGTAGCAGTTCGTATCTATAACCCCAAAGTTGGCTTGGGGTGGGAGGCAGAGACAGGTAGATCCCTGAGACTCTTTGTCCAGACTCTGGATTCAGTAAAAGATCCTGTTTCAAAAGGTATGATGGAGAGTGGTTAAGAGATGATGCAAGATGTCATCCTCTGAATGTCACATGCCACATAGATAAAAAAATGCATATATTTCCATATTCACATGCCCATACATGCATAAACTCCTCACACACAGTTCTTTCTATTCTTAATCATGTATGCCATGTAAATTAGTAGGCCCATAGTAATGACAAAGTAATTTTTTAATTATTTATTATACAATTCAAGTAAATGTCTCTAAGTCACTATAGCCATGAAAAGCAAGCACATGATATATATTCAAGGTCAGTATGCTGCTGCACATGAGAGCAATAGTCTCTGCTACCTCCAGACCTCTGCTCGAGCTACTCAGTCCCCTAAAGTATTGCTTCTAAGAGAATTTCAGATACAGTGCCTTCCTACACACGACAGCACACTCCACAATCAAGCATACTAATATTTCTATAACAGAATGAAAAAGCATTCGCTCTATGACAGTTAAATGCAATAAATAAACCTCAACTCCAGTCCAAATTTGGCCACCAAATTGAGTTTCAAAAAAATCTTTCAAATAAAATAACTTTATGTGGAGAGTTTAAATTTTGAAGTGACAGATAAAAGGTTACAAAATTTTTATCCCTTAGGTTTGCTTATATCAGTTTCAATAGAAAGCCTCCCTATGACACCAAGACTGGGCTAGGTACTCGACATGGGCACATAGAGCATCCTAAACTTTATCTTAGGTTGCCTGCATCTTAGCCCAGATAATAGAATACCTAGAAACATCTTTAAAATTATTACAAACTCATCAATTAGCAAGAATCTGCTACTAGTTATTATTAATTTAATAAAAGCTCAAAAATGTATGAACAGTTATGGATACTTGTATATTTATATAATGAACTTTATGTGTAAGGAACAATTACTATCACTAGAGATGAATCCTCATACAACGAACAAGGATAAAATTTGGAAAATTCGGGACTGGAGAGATGGCTCAGAGGTTAAGAGCACTGACTGCTCTTCCAAAGGTCCTGAGTTCAATTCCCAGCAACCACATGGTGGCTCACAGCCATCTATAATGAGATCTTGTGCCCTCTTCTGGCATGCAAGCATACATGGAAGGAATGTTGTATACATGATAAATAAATAAATCTTTTTAAAAAAGAAGTTAGTAAAGCATTATGTAAAAAAATAATTTGGAAAATTCCAACTGCAAAGTACTCATATTGTAGCAATAGTGCCTTACTGCTACAAATTAAAGAATCCTTAAATTTGCTAGCTAGAGCATTTCACAAATTAAACAGAGGTCAATTACATGATATAGGACACACCTCGTGGCTACCACTTTGATGACATCTTTTTGAAATACAGATAAATATAACACAATTGGCTTCTGATGAGGAGTTCCTTCTCTACATCAGGAATTGAAGTGTGAGATTTCAAATGGAAAAATTTCTTCTAATTATTACAGCCTAATAAAGCTAGTAAACAACTAACAAAGAAGACAATAGACAAGATGGAAAGTGTAAAGTTAGAAGACAGAGTGGGAAATGGAAAGGCTGATCACACTGTTCTGAGTTTCAGTTAGGAGCAAGAGGGTCCTGGAGTGATCATAGTCTGAGCATGGAAAACAATAACATGGTATATGTTGCGAAAAGCTAGATGCAAAGACTTGGAAAATCTCTACCACAAAGAAATGATATTGTGTAGATCTACTGAATCTCATTTAAACATGATATAATGTATTCATATATCAAAGTACCATGTTACCTGATTAATATGTACAGTCTTTAGGTTTTATATATCATAAAAAATAAAGTTGAAAAAGATGGAACACTAAGCAAATAGAAGGAGGTACACAGAATCTCAGGGTTCTGACACAAAGTATGAACAGACATTCATGAGCATATTTTCTTTCAAAGTAACTTTAAAGCTACAAAACCATCTTAAAACAACAATAACAATAACAATAATAATAATAATAATAACAATAATAATCTCTCTAAGAAGTAGAGGGATGGGGAGGATGCTCAGTAAGTAAGTGATTGCCAGGTGTTTGGCCAGTGACCCATATCACTTCAGCCTTTGCAGATACCTCAACTAGACAAACTGGCAAGCTCTGGTACCAAATGAAAGACCCTGTACCTCAACATATAAGGCGGACTGGAAATGCAAGTTTCAGTCCCACTGGGTCCTACAGCCTTTCATTCTCAAAGAAACACACAGAGGCTTATATTAATTTTGATCTATTAGCTCAAGCTTATTATTAACTAGCTCTTACAACTTAAGTTAACCCATAATTCTTATCTATGTTTAGCCATGTGACTTGGTACCTTTTCTCAGTAAGGCGTTCTCATCTTTTATTTTCTGCGTCTGGCTGGTGACTGCTCTCTGCCTTTCCTCTTCCTAGAATTCTCTTAGTCTAGTTGCTCCACCTATACTTCCTACCTGGCTACTGGACAATCAGTGTTTTATTAAACCAAATCTTTACAGGGTACAAAGCATTATTCCACAGCTGTAGACAATGACAGAAGACAACACCCGACACCAACTCCACTTCCACATTCATGAGCACACATGTGACTACATACCCACACACAGGCAAAACAAAACAAACAAAACAAACAAAAAACCTTAGGGTCAGGGAAATGCATGTATAGGATTTGTCTGAAGTTTAGCCAAAATGAAAGTAGGCAGGTTCACAAAGCTCCATGCAATTCCCAGTTATTCTTTTCCTAATCTACCTGCACAGTGATCCACCACACCATCACATACAACATAAAGCTGACATCATTAAAAGACCAGGAAAGCCTATGTCAACTGTTATTTCTATTCTAAAAGCAGAAATTTCACACTGAGATAGTTAAGGACAAAGCTTTGCTACTTCTAATAGAACCATTTTTTTCCCATGGAGAAATGAAAAGAAACAGCACCACCCTAGCTCCCCAGCTCGGTCAGTGGTGCAAGATCAAGTCTCAGGACTCAAAATGGCCAATTTTGAACTTCCAGCTTAATAGACCAGAGATCCACTAGAAGTAGGCTCTGCTCGCAACAGCAACACCAATTTACACAGACCACCTGCTGGCATGCCTGCGCTTTAAGCTGAACGTCTTGGAGAAGCCTCTCTATTCACAAAGAAGATGGAGATGCTAGTGTCTGAGATTTACTTTCATAATTTGGTAGAGCAACGAAAGTGAGAAGGCTGTTGGATAAGCCTGAGGGCAGCTGAGCTGGGAAGGGATTTTTTTTTAATTCCTCCCCCTATTTTCCCCAAGAAAATTTTACATTACCCCAGGAATATAGATAAAACTAGGTACACCAATCAAACATTTCCGGGAAAAAAATTAATTTTTTTTTAAAAATCACATTTGATTTCACTATGTACCAAAGAAGAAAGCAAATTTAATTACTAAAGTGATTGATATGCCTGTTTGGCTTTAAGATAAAATTAAATTGGCCGAATGTTTTATACTGCAGGATGTAAAGCATCTTTAACATTTTTCAAAGTTGATAAGATATTTTGATTTATAATTGCTAATGCTGAGAACACGATTTCACACAAATATGCAGTGCAGAAAGATAAAAATATGTATAGAGTCATTTCAGAAATTGTTGGAAATTCATGGGAGCAGACTTCCAAGTCAAAATTCATTGAACTTTTCTAAAAAAAATAAAATTCATGCAAAAACTCACACAGCATTGTTTAAAAGAAAATATCCTACCACTAAACAACCCAAAGACACACTACTCTGACATTTCCTAGTAAGGAATGATATTAGGAAAATATTAAAAATGTTTTCTGTAATTAGGCAATTATGTTTCATTAGAAGCAGTGAACTTTGTAACACGGAATTTTGAACCTGAGCCAAGGTGTTTGGGCAGCACTGCATGGCACAGTATGGCAGGATAGCATGAAGGGCGATGTGTGCATGCTGTGTACTCAGAACCTAGGTTTCAGTAAAGTCATGATTACTATTTAAATATTCCATTCAACCCATTTCTAAAAGCTTCAGGAGGTAACATCAAGTAAACTAAAATTTAAAAAAGCACTAAGGAGCCACACTGCCCGTCTCATAGGTCACAACGTCAAGAAAACACTTTCCAGCCCCCACTGATCTCCGAGTTGAACATGCACCTTGGTTAATTACCATCCCACTATTAAATTTATTGAGTTGACAGTTTAAAAAAAAAAGTAGATGTCTGTTGATCACAAATAGAGGAGCTCAGAGCGTCTCTCCACTGCTTTTGTTTCTTACCAGTTACCTTCTCCTCTGACCAATTGACTTTTCTTTGCTGGATTTTCTTCCTTCTGTTTAGCATGTCTTTTACCTAACTTCATTTTTTTTTTCCTAAAAAGCTGAACTCTGTAGCCACTTATTCCAGGAAGTGTTCCCTGGCTTCTACCTTCTTTGTTGTTCCTTAACATCTCATATATCTTCCCCTCCTCGCTCCCTACAATTCCCTATCCAGACCCTCACTAGTAAACTTGAGAGCAAGCCACCCTGTGCCATCAAACATAAGTCTCCCTTGGTTTAAAGCTGAGATGTTATCTCATTTCACTAAGAAAGAAAATAGTCACTCCAGCTACAGCAGCAAGATACTGTAGACACGCGACTGTCCCAATTTCATAGAAAAAAGTATCAAGGAAAAATACAAACCTCACTACCGGTAAACATGTACATGTCTTGGCTGACTACTGTATTTATTTGTATGTTACTCACAAAGTGTCTTGTGCGCAGAAAATGTATGTTGAATGAATGAATCCGACCTACACTGGCTTATCAAAAAACTTTCCAGTTCTCTCAAAATCCAGTGACTGAAAAGTAAAAACATTTAGCTATTTAAAACTAAAACTCATATGTACAAATATATTAGCTCTGAATTTGAGTAATCTGTAACATAAACTAGTATCCAAATATAACTGCAATGTTTTCACATTTTTTAAATACATGACAAAGTATTAACTGTAAATTAACAATGGAAACACCAGATTGTACTAGGCATTCTTTAGTTCAATAAGAACAGACAGATGAATTGCAAATAATCCAAAATGAAGGCAATTCAAACTCATATTTTGAAGTGTATCCGTGTCTTACATTGTGGACGGTCACAACGCTGGTATAGTGGTTTTACACACTTGCTTTAGAAGCCACTTCTTAATTTGTAAGAAGGAGAGGTTGTAAACAAAAGGTAAAAATCGTAATAAAACAAGAATATTCTGAGATGTTTACAAGATTCTTCGTCAATTTTTTTAGGTTAAAGGTGAGGGCTGAAAGTTATGGAACACATAAATAAAAGTAGAAAAATTAAAATTTGAAATTATTAACTTAGAAATCTAGTTCTTTTTTCAAGCTCTCTAGAAAAGAAAGGTATAAAAGAATTGTATCTTCATAGCGGGTTAGAGGCTTTGCATACATTTTTTTCTAATCCTCAGTAACCTACAAAGTAGACATCAATCCCATCACTTAATATTTGAATATGCAGACACTTTATAAAAAATTAAATCACAAGCTGAGTGTGGCAATGAACACCTTTAATCCCAACACTTGGGAGGCAGAGGAAAGTGGATCTCTGAGTTTAAGGCCAGCCTGATCTACAGAGTGAGCTGCAGGACAGCCAGTGCTATGAGGAGGGACCCTGTTTCAAAATAACAACAAAATTAAATCACTTTCTAGTGCCGCACAACTTAAACGTGGTAGTCCTGCCTGTAAAGTTTGTTTTGTATATAAGTAACTTTCCACTCGCAAGAAAACTCAGACCAGAAATAAAAACTAACCTCAATTTATATAGAAAAGCTTACCTCAAGGAAAGTGAATTTTGATAAGTAATAAATTCTAAAACTCTCTTTCACATTGTCTAATAGCAGCCAAGTAATTAGTCCAAATAATTTTCGGATCTAATATAAATATTAAAAGGCTACTTTTATTAATCTAATATACAGATTGCCTCACAGATTTACTGCTAAGCATGGTCAATTAAAAATTCCTCTGTGATTCTAGAATCTTTACTTATCTTAGTGTGTATACACAGGTGTGTTTGGTGTGCACACATATGCACACATGTAGAGACCAGGTCAACAAGTGATTTCTTCAATCACTCCCTTCATTTTTTACTGAGACAAGGTCTCTCATTGAAATCCAGCACTCACCAATTCGGCCAGGCAGACTGTCCAGAGACTTCTAGAGACCTGCTTGTCTCTACCTACCTAGCGCCAGGCACATGCTGCCCACATAACTTTTTATGTTGGTGCTAGGGATCCAAGTTCAGGTCCCAGACACTCACATTTATACAGTAAGCATATTAACAAATGAACTACCCACTCACTCCCACCCACAAAGTATTTTTCACTTCTTGTCACTTAGGGATGCAGCTACTGAATTAGGCATGGTCACAGAGAAAAATGATACTGAGTTAAATCCTAACTTGCTAGTAATATAATGTTTAGTATTCTTCAATCTCTGTGCATCAATATTTCGTAAGTAGTTACAAGTCTGACTCAGTTTACCGCAATGAGAAAATGAGAAGTGTGCATAAATCATTCCACACAGCACTTGGTACACTGCAAGTTCCCAACAGACTTGAAAGGGTGATATATTTGAGACTTCTTTGTTTTATTGGGTATTTAATATCTAGTAAAGGTTTACTCTAATAGCTAGGAATGATGGCTTATGTCTGTAATTTCAGCATGCAAGAAGATGAGACAGGAGGATTGCCATAAGTCCAACACCAGACTGAGATATAGATTAACAAACTAGTTCAAAAACTAAAAGCAACAACAAAAAAGAAACCACTCTCAGTGTTCTTACTCTGGGACCTCATAAAGCTTCAAAATGCCTTCAAATTCGAAAGAATTTTTAGTTTCTTTTTCTGACACCACCTTTCAGAATCAGGAAAAAATGTATTAACTGACTTGCAAACAAAATTCATATTTTGCAAGAGAATTTAGCACTTTCCTCCACTACATCTTTATATGAACTGTTGACACGATTTAAATTGTAAGCTTGTACATCAGACTGTAACAACTTACCTACAGGAGTAGCATTTTCTCCAGTCAATTCTAAAACTGACCACTAAGGGGAGCTAAAACTCAGGAAAAGATTTAATGCAGCATTGACACATTTTCCTACCGTCTTACAAAACTTAATCAGCTTTTTTACTAAAGATACATTTTAATTAATTAATACGACTCGTTAGCATAGTATACAACTGTTTAACATCTGTTTCTTTTGATCACACTAAGTTTTCCTCCACTTTAGACGAAGGAATGGTTGAGGAAGGACATCTTCTACCTGATCTATGGGCCACGTTAGTTCCAGAGCCTGAACAGGGCACCACACTTCCTGCTCGACAAGTGGAGGAACCCTCGCCTATGTGTTAATTTCAATATATATATAATCATTAGACAATATTAAGTAAAGCAAACTAACTTTGGTTTAAAAGAAAATATTTAATCTCCTAGGTGGTTATGCAGACAAAAGCCTATGAGATTGGCTTGGTTAATGTGTGTATACAGTAGAGTCCCTCTAAAAAATGATCTGACTGAAGAGAGAGCTGGACAATTAAAGGAAAAAAATGCTGATAACAAAAATACTGTTCAATATCTATTGATGGATTTCATTCGTGGTTTATATGAACTTTAGTTTTGTTAGTTTTTTTTTTCTAAACATAACTAACTCCCACAATGTAACATTAGTAAATTTTAATTTATCTTAAATTAAACAAAGACACCAGAGATGTATTATGAATCCAAATATGTCTCAATTTAAAGTTTTTACAATCTCTTACAGGTGTATGTAGGATCTGACTCCAGACTGGACTGTGATTATTAACTCACTTTTTTTTTTTTTCCAAGACAGGGTTTCTCTGTGTAGCCCTGGCTGTCCCAGAACTTGTAAACCAGGCTGGCCTCCATCTGCTTCTGCCTCCTAAGCACCAGGATTAAAGTCTTGTGCACCATCACTGCCCAGCTTTAACTCTTTTTAAAATTCTGCCTAAAGCATAATATCATCTTTCAGACTATTTCAGTGTCCATGAAGTTCTATTATTCTAGTCATATAATTACTCTAACAGACCAGCAGCATCTAAGGCCTTAGAGAAGTTCAAGTACGCAGTTATGAAAACAGAATTGGGTGTGAGTGTGTCAGAGACTAGCCTACCAACCACACTGGCACAGGCACACTTTTATCCAGATGGTGATGGTGCACGCCCTTGATCCCAGCATTTGGAAGGCAGAGGCAGGTGGATCTCTGAGTTCAAGGCCAGCCTGGTCTACAGACTGAGCTCCAGAACTGCCAGGACTACACAGAGAAACCCTGTTATGAAAAACCAAACCAAACAAAAAGTTGTTTCAAAGGGATGATGGAAAATAAGATGATCCACATAAACAAAGTAGCCACTGCCCAAGAGTTCACCTGTGCCGGTATGATGTTCATATATGATCTAACTGCCATTTCCTTCAATAGAGTTAAAGGATGCTACTAATGTAATTCTTCTCTTAGAAAGTACTTCAGTAGGACTTTAATGGCTCACTGGTTTAACTGTAATCATTGATCCTTCAATAATGCTGCAATGGGAAGCTACTCTGCCATACTAAGATAATGACACAGTTGTTACAGAGGTAAAGAATAAAGGGCTTCCTGTGTTAGAGTGGCTTAACCAACAAGGGTCAATGCCAGTGGTTCATAAAATGGACCTGGACTTTCCAGAGCCTGTGAAAAGAGTTAACACACTAGGATAGAGTTAAAACACCTGCATAGGTAAAGAAGAAAAAAAAACAATTATCAAAATCTATCTTTGACTCTTATTTAAAATCATCTTGAAAACTGAATCAGAAGATCTGCCAAATTCTAACCACTTGCCAGTGAGAGCATACAGCACTTGCCCTGTTTTGTTCCAGGTTTAGTTTTACACAACATTCCTTGGCATTGGGTGGTTCATAATTTATGATGGTTGTCCTCATTTAGAATAGTTAAAGTAGAACATTCTTGAGCTGGCAAGATGGTTCAGCAGATAAAGTGTCTGCTGCTCAAGTACAGACTGTAGTTCTGACCCACAGCACCCAAGCGAATGCTCATATATAACCCTAGCACTTGGGAAGCAGAGGCAGAGGTTCTGAGCAAGCTGACTAGCGAGACTAGCTCAATCTGTGAACTTCAAGTTCAAATGAGAGACCCTGCCTCAAAAATATAAGGTAGAGAGGGGTTGAAGACACACAACATCAACCTCTGGCCTCCACACAATGCATGCATGTGCACATGAACCTGAATACACACATGCACCCACACACATGACCACGCATACACACACAGGAACAAAACAACAGTATATCTCATGTAGTAATGAATTAAAGATGCTTCAGTCACAATGTATCTACATTTCTTTCTTAAGCATTAAGAATTTAGCAATTTCACAAGACTTCTAAAGTCTAGTAACTGTGTACCTGATAGTATACACTCAATTGACCTTCTTCTCTTTAATCTTTTAAAAATAAACACATTGTAGTGGTTAACAGTAGATAAAAATTCATAATTGGTTTTGTGTGTGTGAGAGAGCATGAACGTGTGTTTTAGAAACTTTTTCTAATTCTTTTTATGTGTGTGCATGTGCATTTGTGTCTTAGAAACTGCTCTTCTAGTTCTGAGTGCGTGTTTACTGTGGAGTATGTGCAGTGAATCAACACAGGCAAGCACAACCTGTAAACATGCACATGGAAGGCAGAGGAGGTGTCACGAGTCCCCTCTGTCACTGTCAGCCTGATTTAGTGGCAGGGTCTCTTCCTGAATCTGGAGGTTGCGCTTTTTCATCTATTCCTTCAGGGTGGCTAGCAGCCAGCAAGCTCCAGTGTCCCTCCTGTCTCTGACCCCTAGAGCTGCAGCTGCAGGCACACACAAGCCTCACCCTTCTTGTTCATGGGGATGGGATCTGAACTCAGGTCCTCATACTTGCACAGTAAGGGCTCTCAACCAGTGAGTCATCTTTCCAGCCCCTCACAAAACAAAATATTGCTCTAAGGACAGGTAAAGTCAACAAAATACAAATATAACAAATTTACCTAATTGTTATTTTCTGCCATGGCATTCCCAGTAAGTATTGTTGCTGACATCATCATCTTTACTGAAAGCTGGGAATTACCCAGCTCCTGTATTTGTTAACTTCTCTTTCTTTTCCAAGTTATCAAATACCTAGATTTCATTTTCCTCCAACCCTTGGTATTAGAAATCAGAACCCAAGGTCTTCCACACGCTGAGCAAGAGCTCTAGCACTGAGCCATCCTTAGGCCTTGTTTTTCTGCGCCATAATCTTAGTATGTAGCTCAGGTTGGCCTTTTACTTGCTATGAAGCCAAGACCGACTTCAAACTTGGTTCTTCTACCTCCTCCCAAGTGGTGGGATTACAGGCATGTACCAACAGGCTTAGGTTCCATTAGATTGCTGCTCTGTTATGGGTTTATAAAATATTTCCATGTAGGCCAGCAAAATAGTTCAGTGTTAAAGGAGCTCTTTGAACCATATCACCAGGGTATTTTTTTCATGATGATGTATTTACACAGTAAAAATTAATTTCTATAGGCATTTCAGTTGAAAATCTATTTCTTATAAGATAAATGATAAGAATAGTTTAACATAACCTATATGATTTAATTGGATTTTGTGAATTTAACATATTTGGAGAGGAAAGCCAGCCAACATATTTTTTTTGTTCTTTTCTTCCATGTTCATTCCCTCTCCTGACTGATTTCTAGAAATTTCAGCTATTTCAATAATAGGTAAGTGGGGAAAAATATGTTCCTGGACTTAAACATATTATATATTAAAAGGTTACAAAAATACATATCCCAATATAGAAAGATAGTCTAATACATACCCTTATTTTGCACTCCATTTAAAGTTTACCATTTTAAGATTTGATATGAACCTCTGTTGATCTTTAAAATACCTTTTGCAGTCAAATCTAGTGATGTCATACAGTTTTCCTTTAAAAAAATCCTCGAGCCTTTTGGTACATTAGTATATAACCTAATTTTCAGGAATGTGGAACTACTGTTTCTTTATCCTAAGACTGAATAGTAAGAACACCTTTTTACACAAATGTAAAACTGGTTTTAACATGCCTCTACCATTAAACAGTTTAGGTTCACGTGTGTAGATGAGCCATGAGCAACGGAAGGTCATCCACGGGGAAGTCCTCCATTTGATACGAGCATGAGAGCTTTCGAGTCTAACTTAAAAGTCTAAGTTCGCTTTGTTTTTCCTCCAAGTATAATCTATGTTCATATCTGTCCCTACAAAAACACCCAAGCCGCTGATGCGCACGAGACGTTAATGTGCTGGCAGTGCTTCGTATCAGCCGCCAGAACTCCCCACTGTGTTTGTAACTGGTACCTGAGTTTGCTCCCACACTTCCCAACATTTAAAACCTAGAAAGGGTCCAAGTTAATGCTGGGAAAAGCTTAAGTTTCCTTTTAAAACTGGATACAAAGTAAAGTCAAGCACAGAAGAAAGGAACATGACACAGAGGCTGCCATAAGCAGGTTCCATATAAGCCTTAGTGTTTTGAGGACGCTACCAAGAAGGACAAGATAATACCAATAGTAAGGGCTGATATTCACAGAGATGTCTTCAATCCTCCCAACAACTCACAAACTCTCAAGCTGAGGAGTTCATTCAGAAACTTGCCCTTGATCAAAGAGCTTGTAACTGGGACAACCGGGCTTCAATACAGTCTGTGTGTGTGTGTGTGTGTGTGTGTGTGTGTGTGTGTGTATAACTGGGACAACTAGGGCTTCAAACCAAGTCATCTGTGTGTCTGTGTGTGCGCATGCTCACATGTATGTGCATCCAGAGGGCATCCAGTCCCTAGAGCTAGAGTTATAGGCATTTGTTACAGCACCTGATGTGTGAACCCCACTCCAGTCTTCTGAGAGAACATCAAGTACTTTTAATCAATGAGCCATCTCTCCAGTCCCTAGAGGTCTAGACTTTTAATCATTATTATTGTCATTGCCTATTTTCTCTAGTTCTTAGGTAGAAAGCATTTATTTAACACCACTGTATACCTGCTAGCCTCTTGGGATTCCATACTATGAAGGCATTTACTATATAAGAAATACCATGCTAGCTGATGAAGAGATAAAGAAAATAAGTGAATGACTTTTCCTCAGGTCCCACACAGCATACAGATAGTGTATATATAGTTTGTCATTAAGGACTTTTACAGTTTATCATAAATATTTTATAAGCAATTGTTATCAATAAGAACTTCTAAAATCTACAAATTCCCTATTAAGTTTTCAGAAAGTGACATTTCTCACATCGCCAAACTGCACATGCAGTGAGGTAAAAAAGCGTTGATTCTGTCACTAACTTACATTCTCAATGACAAATGTCCACTCTTTGTCTTCAAATTCTTCTGCATGAGGATCCTGCAACAAAAGCAAATTTCGAGAAGTGAAAAACACTTTCACTTGTCCAGTTGATACAATCAAGAAAACATAAGTAAGTTTGTTTGTTGCTCTACTAACTTTTTAAAAGGAAGGAGCAAAATAACCTCTTTAAAGAAATCTGAGTAATTTCTCTAAAACAATCATATTTTATATTAAGAAATTCTTTTCCTTCTGTTGACACATCTCTCCCAATGCTGCCTCTATCACAAGACAAAGACACATGACCACAGACAGACAACTCTGTGAGTCAACAAGCATTTCAGTGACTAAATGCTCACATAAAGTTCTTCTACAACTCTTAGTATCTGAAACTAAAAGCGCCACTTGAGCCGCTGTGTTCTGACACAGAGATTATGCGGACCCCTGGAATTTCTAAGTATTCCAAGGGATTTCATAATCAGACAAAACAGCCAGGCAACATGAGCTGTTGGCAATCCTCTTCCCACTTCTCCTGTTAGGACCTTAGGAATCCAGAGGTGAGGGATTCTGCCACCACAGGCAGTGCTGTTTTGTATGTGAGGCATACTTTTGCAGGCATTTAGCTGACAAATACCAAAAACTACTCTAGCAATTGCAGACGTCATCTATGGACTCATGCATACTTGTTCCTATATTTAAAGACACAGTCCATACTCTCCTAGGAATAAGTGTATTATAAATGAAATCAAAGACCTCACTGGAGATGAGGAACAACACATAGAAACGAATGAGGAAAGCGTCACGAGAGAGAAAATACCCAGACGCAGCAGAACTGTGTGCGGTTTTCACACATGGGAGAAGTAAAGGCAACAGAGTGCTCAGAGAACAAAGCGGAATGTGAATCCTCGCTTCCTGGCTGCCAGGGATAAAAGTGAGCAAGGCCCCTCCCCATGGCCTCCCCCCACAACATACAACTTCTCCTTCAGGTTGCTTCTGTTAGAGTATTTTCTCACAGCAAAAGGAAAGGTAACTAAGACATGGGGCAAGAAAAACAGCAATATTGTAACCTTTAAGCTGTAAATTCTTGATACAGGAACTGGCATTCTTTCAAAATCCATTTCAAAGTGATCAAAATTTTACAAAGAAAAATAATTCAATAACTTTAAAAAGAGAAAGTAGTGGGTTCATAATATGTTTATATTCGATATAATCAAGTTCAAGTCTAGTGTGAGGGGTAGATAATCACATTCCATGTGGAGATATATACAGTACAATGGTACTTCGGTAGAGTGGACTGTCTTAAGACACATCCACATGGAGATGGACTCTGGTGTCTCTGTACAGGGCCTCAGGCTCCACCTGCTCCTCACTGGGAAGAATCTTCTTCATAACTGCCTCCACTCTATTATTATAATCTTCTGTTGCTATGGTCACAGTTGAGTTTCCATCCTGGCTATCTCAAGGTAAAAGGGGCTACAAAAGTATTTCAGTTCATTTACCTTTCACCCACAGATTTTCAGGCCAAACTCGAACCGTGTTAGCATGACTCAAATTTCCTTTAGTCCCTTACAACACATGTGATATGTAGCACAAATAATAAAAACCCAGAGACAGATATTGGGGTTCAACCTGAAGATCAGAAAAGCAAAGCAGCCAAGCCACTAGAGAGCTCTCACCTCTATGAATCGTCAGACTGACAGAGAGCGAGTTCCTGTCTCATCCCACTTTATATCTCTCTCTAGTGCTGGGATTAGAGGCGTGCACCACCACCGCCCGGCCTCTATGGCTGACTAGTATGGATGTTTTGCATTCTGATCTCCAGGCAAGCTTTATTTATTAAAATATAAATGAAATATCAATACAGTGATAATCCCAGACTTCAACCAGGCCTAGTGGCACATGTCTGCATGCCCAGCTCCAGTGACTATAAAGACTGGAAGAGCTTTTTACAATTGAATTAGGACACAAACAGTACTACTCAGAGACGAAGTAACAACATGACAACGCCGAGGAGAGCCATGCTACCATCCTCCTGCCTGTTTGTTTTCATCTTTATTGTTTTTTTAGAAATGCAGCACAATTGCTATCAGCAACACAGAAGCATTATTGAACACTCACTGTGTCCAGTTAATGTAGAACTTCTGAGACAGGTACTCTTTTTATTACCACTTCACTGAGCAGCAGACTGGAATGGTATAAACGTGAACGCTACAAGGGAGTTCCAGATCACCTGACTTTATTCACTTGTTGACTCAGTTTAACCACTGAGCCTCCAGCCTCAAGAAACATGCATGGCAGACAGCAGCCTCTCGAGAATATTGGATAAATGAATTCATGAATAAATGATACATCGATAAACAAATATTTAACAGTGTCTTCATATAGTGATATACTTCACTATTTAAAGCAAATAAAACATTTTGAGACACAGATGAAGTAGTATACCTAAAACAATTCGTAAAGAATTATTAGGGCAAAGAAATCATGTGATAGGAACTTCAATAAATGATGTGAAAGCAGCAACTACAATATTCACTTCTCAGGTACTTTAACGTGGATGTCTACAGAATTAACTTATTATGGACCAGACAAAACATCTGTAATTAATCAAGCCTTCTTTATTTACCTCTAACTGTTGTCAACTTTCTTACCTCTTCCCTTCCGAAACTCTGTAATACATTTTTAAATTTTTTACTAGCTATATCCATTTTCAATTTAGCTGAAATTTCAAAAACAGGCATTAATCTAAATAAATCAAATTCTGGTTAAATTAAGGAAGTGAAACACGCTGATAGCTTTCTTAAAAAGTATTTCTCAAGTGTTTCTCAGGGAGATGGTTCAGCAGTTAAAAGCACTAGTTGCTCTTCCAAGGGACCCAGGTTCAAATCCCAACAGCCATGAGGCAGCTCAGAATCATCTGTAGCTTAAGGTCCAGAGGATCCAACACCCTCTTCTGTCCTCAGCACCAGCCACACACGTGGTACAGACATACATGCAGGCAAACACCACATCTATAAGATATTGATTTTTTTTTTAATTTAGGGGTTCTGGAAAGGTTTCTCCACAGTTAGGAACACTGGCTGCTGCTTTTCCAGAGTACCTAGGTAACATCCTTGGCACCCACATGATACCTCAGACCATGGAATTCCAGCCAGGGATTCACGCCATCCACAGGCAGCACACACATGGGGTACACAAGAGGGGCAACATAGACAAAACACCCATAACCACAAAAATAAGTTTTTACAAAATAAAATAATTCAAAGAGTATTTCTCTGTGAGTTTACTTGTGTGAATGTCTTGGAACATTTACAATTTCAAAATTATGTCAACTGTGAAACTTGAAAGGAGGGGAAAGTATGAGGAAATTTTTTGCTTGAATATGTAAGAGCTGTTCAAAACAAGATCCGAAACTTACCATGAAAGAATGAAGTTTCATTTTTTAATTTTTTTTCTATCAGAATTCTGAGTAATGTGGAAGATAAATGACCCACTGAAAATACTCATTTAAATACTGGAAAAGGTTACAAGGTTTCCTTTAAAAATGCTGCAGGCTAGGAAGAAGGGCTTTGGGGCATGTTCCCTATATCTTAATGCTCAAAGGCATGAATGCTGAGGGAGAAGCAAATCCCACACAGGATGGAAAACCACTCTTAACTCCTGATCTTTCCAGCAACAATTTTAACAGCTACTTTCAACTCAGACTCTTTCTGAAAATGTTTCAGAAACTATGAACTATGTTTCAACTCCATTCCAATCCCCTGTTCTGTACCATTAAAAATAAATGTGAAATACTGTATAATTTTGTCTACTCATTTGTGTTAACCAATATGAGCAGACTAAACAAGAAATTTACTTGATGAAATTACTTAAAAGTCTTTCTCAAGCATATCAGAGATCTTGCACCTGTAGTAAATATTCATAACCTATTATTACAGAGTAGGCAATTCAGTATAGACCAATGGTTCTCAACCTTCCTAATGCTGTGTCCCTTTATTTAATACAGTTCTTCATGGGGTGGTGACCCCCAGCCATAAAATTATTTTGTTGCTACATCATAACTGTAATTATGCTACTAATACAAATCATAACTTAACTATCTGATATGCATAATATCTGACATGTGACCCCCAGAGGGGGTCATGACCCACAGGTGAGAACTGCTCTGGTCTAGAGGAAAGAATTGGGTTAACTCAAGGTATTTGGGAACGTTAACCTCCCCACTGGTCTTAGCTCCCTTATCAGTAAAATGGAAATATTGATAGAACCTTGGAGCTACTCTGAGAACAAACTGATGTGGGCAGAGACTCAAGAAGTATTGCTTTTAACTACCATGCTTAGGATATCATTCTGGCAGGAGAATTATGGAAAAGAAGGGTTTTGTAGCACAGCCAGTAGAAAGGCAACAAGACTGGCCTAGGGGAAAAGATGAACAGAAAAGCATCTACTGCTTCCTCTCTTGTTTTCCCTAAGCAAAGTAAGGAGATGATGGTGATGGTGATGATGATGGTGTCACCACCAACAACAATATATGTGTGTGATATATATGGCAAGCACAATGAAGTATGTGTGTGTGTGCATGCATGTATGTATATATGTATCAGCAAGTGGGAGGCAGAGTTAATCTGCCTAGATTTCTTTGACTTCCAGGCAAGCTAGGGCCACACACACACACACACACACACACACACACACACACACACACACACACAGTCCTTTATCATTTAAGCTGTTTCTCTTAGGTGTCTGTCACAGCTATAAGGGCAGTCTGACTAACACAAGAATTCATATCCTCGGTCACTTGGTCACAAAATCAAAAGCACTCTTTTACACTGGCTTCACATTCTGAGCTCTACTCAATTGTCCTAGAGCATTTAGTGGATACCTCCTCCTTCCAATACTCTGTAAAAACAATTTTAACATGAATCATTCAAAGAAGTAATACTGTAAGTGTGTGTGTGTGTGTGTGTGTGTGTGTGTGTGTGTGTGTGTTCATAAATATCGAACCAGGGAGTCAAGCATCCTAAACAAGCACTCTATTACCGAGCTGCATAACCACACCCCTTTCAGTTTCTTAGCCACCCTTTCCATCTTCACACACCCTCTTTTACTCCCCCACCTTCCCCATGTCCCCACAAATTTTTGAAACTGGTCCCATTTAACTCAAGGATGGACTCAATACATAGCAGAAAATGTCTTTGAAGTGACAGAACAGGAATTATAGACATGCTGCACCATGTCAAGCCTCTCTGCTCTCTATTTTGAGACAGGGTCTTAATTTACCCTGGCCTTAAACTCACTCTGTGGCTTAAGCCTTGATACTGTGATCTCTCTCAAGTCCCCTGTGCCATCAGCTTTGGCAAGCATTTGTTTTCTGTTCTACCACTTTCCAAAAGGCTAATAATAGGCCATACTTTGCTCCCACTATTTCTTGAGAGCAGAAAAGTTGGTTAGTAAATTGGTGCTTAATTATCATATGTTGACTATTTTATGATATTTAAAGAAATAAGGCAAATATCAAGAAAAAACACATAAAAGACAGGCAAACAGTATATGAACATCTGTATTTTATCTGTACTTTAAGAGTCTATTGCTTTCAAGTTATAATTTTCATAAATATCAACGTTAATAAAATATTTTAACTAGTGGGCTTGGTGGCACATGTCTTTATCTCAGCAGAGGCAGAGTTCAGCAGATTTCTGTGGATTTGAGGCCAGCAAGAATAAGTTCCAGGCCAGACAGAGCTACCTAGTAGGACCCTGTCTCAGTATAAATGGACCTATATACATACATATATACACATTTGCATAATTATATACATATATATTACATGCTTGCATAGTATATGTGTATGGATATGATATTTACTGTTACACTTGATTTTGACCAAAAAGTCAAGAAGCAATTGACCAGCTATTAATTTTAAATATATCATGTTGTGGAATATTAATTTAAGATATGTTACATTGGTTTATGCAGTGGAATATTTATTTAATGATGCAAAGATGCGTGGCATTCTTTTACATTGCATTTGCTTAACTCTGTAAAACTGAGTTACTCTGCCTATCCCAAATACCTGATTTGTCTAATAAAGAGCTAGCAGGAGAAGGATAGGTGGAGCTGCCAGGCAGAGAAAATAAACAGAAGGGAGAAAAAGAGAAGAGAAGAGAAGAGAAGAGAAGAGAAGAGAAGAGAAGAGAAGAGAAGAGAAGAGAAGAGAAGAGAAGGAAAAAAGAAGGAGAGAAAGACGCCAGGTGCTAGCAACCCAGCCACACAGCCGCCAGCCATGGAGTAAGAAGGGAAGAGAGATATATAGAATAAAGGTAAAAAGTCCAGAGGCAAAAGACAAACAGGATAATTTAAGAAAAGCTGGCTAGAAACAAGCCAAGCTAAGGCTGGGCATTCATAAACAAGAATAAGTCTCCATGTATTTATTTGGGAGCTGGTGGCAGTCACCCAAAGAGCTAAAAAACAACAACAACAACTACAATATCATGTTGCATTAACACCAATATATACTGAATACTGATTTTAAAGTAAATTGTTATCAAACAAAGTCAACAAAATGAGGAGCAGAATAGACTTCACAAACTTCAGCTTTGCACAGGAAAAGCACTTGAAAGATTCCTGTAGGCCCAGGGGCCTTAACGGATCTAAAAAGTCTGTGGTGCCTTTACAGCGTACTCCATCAGGTAAGCAGATGCATTCAATAACCATGTGATAATCGTATACAAAAGCACATAGAAATGCAACTATAAACTCAGATTACACAAAAAGAACTTACCTTAAAAAGAGTCACAGTGATCTCAATGTTTTCAGGAACAGGCCAAACAACCACACCACGGTATGGATTTTTTATTCCAGGTTGCCAGCTGTGAGCCTACCAGAATAAAAATGAAAGCTTCAATTACAAAGTGTGGAAAATGCGAAGTTAACAATCTACAAAAGTATATTAACCTTATTTAGGTATCCACTAAGGTCTATAGTTCCCCTAGACAAAAATCACTAGTCAAAATAAAACCAAACAGGAAAGGAAAACAAAACATTTTAAGCATTAAGCTTGGGTCAGAATAGCTCAAACAAATGAAAGCTCATATACCCCACTACACAAACATGTAGGTATGCTACAAGAAATGACAGAAAAATAAGACATCTCATGTTCTTAAAGGCTGCTATTTCTAATTATGGAAAACTTTAACAAGGAGCAATATTTAATATTATTTTTGTGATTGAGAAGTCTGGGGTAAATTTATTCCTTAAAAGGAAAATCTCAAGTCAGAAGAAACATCTGAGTGATTAAGAGCGCAGACTGTTCTTCCGGAAGACCTGGGTTCAAGTCCCAAAACACACATGGTGGCTCAAAACCACCTGTAACTCCAGTTCCAAGGGATCCAACATCCCCTCTGACCTACACGGGCACTAGGACTCGAGTGGTGACTCGAGTGGTGACTCGAGTGGTACATGATACACATGCAGACAGAACAACCATATGCATAAAATTTAAAAATAAAAGAAATTTCAGAAAAATCTAGCAGGGTGCAGCCATGCATGAGTGGTCCCAGCAATTCAGAAGGCTGAGGGCTCCAGAAAAAGGAGGAAGTGGAGGTATTTAAGTTCACTTCCCCTAAAGTGCAATGTTTCTTATTTAGGACACGTGAAAGCAAACAATAGCTTTTCCAGTCTATGTTTCTAATTCTTGTGATTTGGGAGGTGTTTTACTTATAAATACCTTGATTACCAAAATTCCCTTGGAAACTTCACCACCCCAACTTTAAAGTTCATCACCAGTTCTCCCTTGTGAGTTATTAACCAAAGTTGAGCTGAAGAGAGATGTCATGCCAGGACAGGGCTAGTAATTTTTCATCTTTACATGCTTCAGAACTCTGGATGTGTCTGAAGAAGATAACAAAAGCTAGCAATTAAAGTGTACTTTCTATGTGTCAATCCACAAACTAAGATCCGGGTATGTCAAAGTCATCGCACGTGTGTAAGAAACCTTCCTAAAGGTGGAAACTACTCATTCCCCACTCTGGGTCACTGGGCCATAGAGCTGGGAAAGACTTCCTGCTTTGGTACAGGGAGGTTATGGTGGATGTAGGAAGAGATAAATTATTCCCATTACCTAAGCAGTATGTTACATGGAGCATAACTGTCATGGGAAGAAATAAAGCAGAGAAGAAGGATACAGGGGTCAGAAGAACACAGCTTTTCTCAGGGCAGTCAGAGGTGGCTTCGTGGAAGCAGTGACATGAGGGAAGGATGAAGAAATGAGATACACAAGTACAGGAAAAAGCCTTCTGAGGGTGGGACAAGGACTGGCACCGAAGCACATCCAAGTTTATAACAAGGTAAGACATCCGGAGCAGAGTGGCCAGGGAGTGCTGCCGGCAACGACAGTGGAGGCCCAGCTTGGGAAGGCCCTAGTAGGCCTCTCAAAAGATACTCATTGGAAGGTTGAAAACAGAGGAATGCTGATCTAAGCTGTGTTTAAGTTGACTCTTTTAGCCAATGTGTCCACAACAGGCTTCGCAATAGAGGAAAGAACAAGTCGGAGGCCACTGCAATAACGAGGAGAGCTGAGGGAGACTTGACCAGGGATGGTGACAATGTGGCACAGAGTAGCCACATTCTGGTACATTGTTTTATTTCACAGATAGTGACCAAGTTCTGCTGTTTTATGTTGGAGATAATGAAAGTAGCTAGAGCTGAGTGAGGGTAAAGCTGTTTTGTTCTTGAGGAACCAGAAGAAAGAAACTGCTGTTAATGTGTATGAGGCAAGGCCAAGCTCAGGAGCTCAGTTTTATACACATCAAATCTCAGTTGCCTATTAGATATGCAAGTTCAGGAAGCTCAATCAAGTATTGTTACAATTTGGGAATTATTAGCATACAGATATTACTTAAATCTTTAGAATCAATATGATCCTAGGAGAGTGAGAACAGATGAAGAATAAGAAATCTGGGTTGGGATGTAGTTCAGTGATAGACTGCTTTCCTGGCATGCATCTGGCATGCCAACCTAGTGGTTTGGGAGGGTAGTCTGCACTGAGAGCTTGGGTACAATATGAACAAGACAAGGAAATGAAACAAAAGCGGTAAAGGTGTGTCAGGAGAGTAAAAAAACCCAGGAGCATGAGGTGCCCGAGGCACGCAGTAAAGAGAAGGACCAACAGTCGGTGACAGGAGAAACAGCGCAAAGCCTGGAAAAGACCACCGGATGCAACAAAGGAAAGCTGCTAACACCAAAACGAGCAGCTTCAACGCTGTAGTCCAGAGGGAAAGTCAGACTGAAATGAGCTCAGAAAGAAAGGAAAGAGAGAAACTGAAGGTGCTTCACATGAGAACACAATTACTTTGAGGGAAAGAAACAAGTTACCCACAACTGAGAAAATAATATCTTAAGAGAATCTGTAAAGACAAAAAATGCACTTATGCTGGGAAATAACCAGTTAAGAGGGAAAGCGTGATGATGCAGAAACCAAAAAAGAAAAGCTAAGAGGATTGGCCTGGGACACAAGGAGACAGCTTGTTTTCCAGCAGCAAAGGCCACTTTCTCTTAATAACAGTACATGAGTACATATACAAAGACAGACGCGCAAGGGGGCGGAGTCTCACAGCACAGCACCTGCATTTAGACTCCAGAACCCATTTTAAACTGGCAGGTGTGCTTGTGCGCAGCTGTAACCCAGGGCTGGGGAGGCAGAGAAGAAAGGTTCCTGGGCAGCCAGTCTAATCTAAGTAGTAATCTCCAGGCTCTACTTCAAATACATTCCTAACAACTGTCTTCTGACCTCTTCATGTACACCCACACAGCATTTTTTTGTAAAAAAATGAGTTGGGGAAGACATCTATGCTTACCACAAAACGTAATGACTTGAGTTACATCCCAGGACCCCCCACACACATGCACAAGACCCTTGGGTATAGTGACATCTTTCTTACTTTTGGGGTCATATATATTAATACCTTTTGGTATCTGTCAAAGGCAGGCCTGGAAAAAATGTAACACTATAGGCATTTATGTTTTCTAGAAACTTATTAACTCACAAAGTAATAATTCAAGAGTCTAAAACTAGGAAAAGAATGAAAAGTTTAATACAGGTACCTAATGATAGCTTTGATGATTAGATAGATAGATAGGTAGATAGATAGATAGATAGATAGATAGATAGATAGATAGATAGATAGATAGGTAGATAGATAAAAATCATGCAGAGTTATGAGATATAGATAGGCTGGGTAGTGATAGTGCACACCTTTTATCCCAGCACTTGGAACGCAGAGGCAGGTGGATCTCTGTGTAAGTTCAAGGCCAGTCTGGGGTCAGCAAGGGCTGTTACACAGAGAAACCCTGTCTTGAACAATCAGAGAGAGAGAGAAATACACATCACTGATAAATATCAGAGCTCTAAGAACCCTGGTCAGTTTTCATGCAGGATTAGCAGGATAATAGAAAAGAAAGTGACTGCATAGAGACACATTTAGAAGTAGTCACTGCCTTAGCATAGTTAGCAAGGCTTTTACCCTACAACTGATAACCACAATTATAATCATTTGCCAGCATCCTAATACAGCTAAGCGATTAGGACACATTACTCAGATCTCTATACAGCTTTTCTTCTTACTTTTTCGGTCATATATATTAATACCTTTTGGTATCTGTCAAAGGCAGGCCTGGAAAAAAATGTAACACTACTTAATTGAGAATACTCTGATGGTAGTATTGAATATGAACTTGCCACAGCTTACAAGGGGAATAGTCTCAATTAAGGAACTATCTTGATTAGGTTGGCCTGCAAGCATTCTGTAGGGGATTTCTCTCAGCTGTTAACTGACCCAGCACACTGTGTGCAGTACATTCCCGAGGCTTGGCCCTGAACTGTGAAGAAAGCTAGGTAAGCAACAAGCAAGCAAGTAAAACAGAGGAGGCTCATCCACTTCTCTCTGTTCTAGACTCCGCGTGATGTGACTGGCTGTGTATATCTGCCTTGACTTCCCCCTATGATGAACTGTAACCTTGAAATGCAAGCTGAAACAAACCTTTCCTCCCTTAAGATGCATTTTGCCAGGATATTTTAGTATAGTAACAGAAATGAAACTTGAACAGGTACTAACTCTATAAAATACACTGACTGCTTTCCAATTATTTCACGCCACACTCACCTAAAAGGTCGATACTTACTATACACAACCCAAGTGTTTCCGTGAGGGCTAGGGGTAAGGTAAGGTGCATCTATGCAAGGCCGTGGACCTGAGACTTCAGCAAGCCAGGACCTATGGAAACGCTCAGTGGATGTGGCACCTGCCTGGAATCCCAGAACTTCAGAGGAGATCCCTGAAGCAGGCCAGCTAGCTAGGCTAGTCCAGTCAGCCTGTCTCAATATATAAGGTGGCCTCCTTATATAGGTGCACATACATGCAACCACACACCTACAAACATGCACACACATGCAGCAAAAAGTTTCACGAAAATTTCCAATTTTATATTTCATTAAATTTATATTTACGAATTTTAAAAGTGTATATACCGTGTTTCATATGTCACCTATTAAGCAATTTGACTGTGCTGACATAACCTCCATCAGGTAAAGCTCCCCAGTGTATCCCTCCCCATGTGAAATGCTCCATCACGAAGGCTATGGAAGGTGATGGTGACAGGTTTCCCTTTGGTATTCTTACACTTCTCTGCAAAGTTCAAATTCTAGTTAGAAAGCAGGAGTTTCAACACCAAACATAAAATGCCATATTTATTCTGGTTTATCACAACTGCCCAGCTGCTACAGTCACATACACTAAAAACTTATTTACGTATGCCTTTACAAATCAATTACAGCTTGACAAAGTCTGTAATATAAATGTCATTACTTGAGAAAGGAGGAAAGCTTCACATTGTGTTAATTGCCCATACTAATTATTTTAATCAAAATGAATCTGCAATGAGCTCTTTAAATAGTTAGCTATAAAATATACATGTACCAACAGAAAATGAGCAATTAACTAGGAATTAAACTTTAAATTAAAAAGGCAAATGTGCCTAATTATTTACTGCCTAATTTAACTGTCAGTATAATATCTTATCTGAGTGTCAGTTTTAAACTTCCTTATTTAGCTACTTTGTGTAATTTATAAAACATTCCCATAAGTGTACAGGACATATATACATATAATATATATACATGTTATAAGCTTAACTCTGTCAGTTCTCATAAACTGTTATAGACCTCCAGTATTCCAAGAAAAAGACAGGAATTCTAAAGTACAGTAACATCTGAAGACAAGATTCCAGGCTGTCCTTGTCCACTGATGCTCCATTCTTTACACAAATGATGTGGTGTATGCATATGACTTGTGCAATTGTTCCCATGGATTTTAAATCATCTCAAGACATTTACAAATGCCCACTGCAATGTGAAGCAGTGTAACTAACTACTTGTTATCCCATATTGTTTAGGGAAGAATGAGGGCAAGTTTTATATATGTTCGAGACTGACACTTAGTTTTTGGAGACAGGTTTCACAAAGCCCAGACTAACCTTGAACATCTGATCCTCCAGTCTCCACTGAGATTACAGATGGTCCCACCACACCTGGCTCACTCACAATTTTTCCCAAATATTTTCAATTCTTAGTTGGTTGAGTCCACATATATGAAACTCCTAAATACAGAGCTGTCTGTGTATAAAGGAGGTCTTGAAGAACATTAAAACTAAGAAATAAATAGAATAAAAGGTAATTTCTTATAAGATATACTGGTTTCTGAGAAAATTAATCTGTACCCTCAAGTTTGTATTTCATTACCTAGATTCAAACAATATCTGATACCATGAAAACCTTTCCTTTATAAAAACTACTTCATTTCAAATAAGCCATTAAATAACAAAGTATATTCAGTATCAAAATGAGTATTTTCTGAACTGACCTACAACCTGATTTATTATATTTCATAATTCCTTTAGAATATAACTGCTAGCTAATTGCAAAAGAAATAAGCTGCTTTCAGCATCCACTCTAAAGACTACAGGTATAGTCATAATCCCCTACTACACTTTCTGAACGACTTTATTCTGGCCAATCCCACAGAAGCTGACAACACAATGAGAAGTATTATGTCCATTTCCAGAACTCCTTTCATGTGTAAACAGGAAAGACGGCATGCAGTGTCCCAGACCACATGTAGATAGATGCCTGGGAGAAAGTGCTGCTCATGGTGTGAATCAGCTTCGATTTCTATATTGCTGGTAGGAGTGCTTGGTAATTTCTTGGGCATACATGTCTGCATGTGTATAGGCTGTTGTGCATGCACACATGTACTCAAGTTCGTGTGTGTGTGTGTGTGTGTGTGTGTGTGTGTGTTTTGTGGGGTACTGTGCACAGATTTGTGCACACATGTGTACGGAGACCAGAGCCTGATGTTAGCCGTCTTCATCTATCACTCGTACTTTTGGCAAGTTCTTAAGTTACAAGGGACCTGTCCTATAACCCAGAGCTGCATGCCCACAGCCAGAGAAACAGAAAATACTTCAGCAATAATGATTCTAGCTGTTAACACTGACAAGGGTGAAAAAAAGTACACAATCAGGGGCTGGGTAATTAATCAACTTGCAGTATATTCACATAATGGTATAAACCATAAACTATAAAAAAAAAAGAACATAAACACATCTCAATATTCTATATTTGATTCTGAGCAAAGGAAACCACACATAAAATAGTATATTATATAAAAACTATATATAGTACTATTAAAACTATACAGTGCTATAAAAATACTATTTTAGCATTTTTATATGAAATTCAAAAATAGGTAAAATTAGTCTTTACTGACAGAAAATCAAAATAATGCTAGTCTCTGAGGGTTGGGAACTGCCTAGAAAAGAAACAAAAAATTTTATGTTGATAGCAATCTACATTTTGATAGGAGTATTATTTATACAAGTATGTATATATAAATTGTATCTATAATATGTATATTATAAATTATAGATGTGTATGCTTACAAATTATATATATATATCACTGTGGTGATATGAATAAGAATGACTCATATTTGAATGCTTAATCATTAGGGAATAGCAAAGCTTGAAAAGGATTAGGAAGTATGGCCTTGTTGGAGGAAGTGTGTCACTGGGGTTGGGCTTTGTTTGAGGTTTTAAAATCCCAAAGCCTGGCCCAGTGTCTCTCTTCTTGCTGCCTATGAATCAGATGTAGAACTCTTAGCTGCTTCCCCAGCACCATGTCTACCTACATGACACCATGCTCCCCACCATGATGATAATGGACCAAACCTCTGAAACTGTAAGCAAGCCCCAATTAAATGCTTTCTTTTATAATAGTTGCCATGGTTGTGGTGTCTCTTCACAGCAATAGAACAGTGGCCAAGATACTCACTGAACTGAATAACTAAGGTTTGGTTAATTATGGATGCATTGGTTTTAGCTTAATAAAAATAACACTAGAGGCCAAATGTGTTGGCACACACTTGTAATCCCAGCACTCAGGAGGCACAAAAGGGAAGATCACAAGTTCTAAGCCAGCCTAAGACACAAAGTGAGACCATGTAACAACAACAACAAAAAAAAATCACCTTGGAAAATGCTTTTAATATTTTTTTAAATTTCAATTACCATCAATTAACAGACTTTTCTTAATACAGATCTATCTATATGGAAAAACCAACTTCCAATAACTATGTTTACAGTTGTATGCTCACAAAAAAAAAATGTATTTCTCTACGGAACAAAAAGTTTAAAAGTAGGTACAGAACTGCTATTGGACATTTTAAAATTCTGTCTAGTCTCTATTCGTATGAAGAGAAAAAAGTCAACCCCTGCTCTCCTGAGACCCAGCAATGGACTCAGACAACTCGACACTCTTCAACGCTGAGTCCTTCCCTCAACATCTAAACAAACTAAGCCTGGGCACAGATTTGTACGTGGCAACTGTTCAGAGTGGACTCACCTTGGAAGACTTCCTCCGGCTTCTTCTTGTCCAGACTACCACCAATTTATCTGGCTGCCTGTTAAATTTAAAAAATAGATCAAGTTTAGTTTTAACACCTTTAAAGGGAGAAAAGTGGGCTTGGGGTGGCTCCATAGATGAAATGCTTTCCACTCAAGCACAAGGACCTGATTTCATACCCCTAGCACCCAGACAATAGCTGGCTGTGGCAGTGTGTCCTGAGGGCACAGAGGCAGGAGGATCCCAGGGCCAGGTCAAAATGATGGCTGCAGGGTCACTGAGAACCCTGTCTAAGGAACTAAGATGGGGAGTGACAGAGACATCAGAAACTGACCTCTGGCTGCTAACACACACAGGTGAGTGAGTGCGTGTACACAGACCTGCACACATACACACACACACAAGAAGATAAAAGTGTCTTCTACTTTAGATTACACAAAGTAGTTAAACTTCAGAGGTCTATATCCAAATACAGTAGATGATATATTCAGATATGAGCTAATTGAAGTAACTAATATTTCCTCTATAGACTTTTCTTAAAAAGTATACCAAGTTAATTCACTGCGACAAACCAAGTAGAATACAATACTTAGAATTAATTTAGAGAAAATAGGCATTAAAAGGGCACTTCCATAACTTGTGTGTATCGTACACACAATGCTTTCAGCTTTCAGACATTTTCAGAATCATCTAATTACCCTCACAGAAACAATACTGTGCTGAAAAATACATACAGTACAAACGACCTGTATAAGGTCATATGCAGCCTTAAAAAGTGACAGAGTCGAGACTATAACGGAGAACTTCCGAGCTCATAGATCTCTCTATCTTCTGCCAACGGAAATACATCTTTAGCTAGTACAACTAAGTTCTCCTGCATGTTTCTGGAAAATAATAAGATTATTATTATCCATTAATTTACTTACATTTTCACTTATTAAAAAACTTAATTAAAACATTTCCCATGCCAGGCTTAGTGACCCAGCCTACAATCCTAGGTGCTCCCTGGAGACTGCAGCCCTGACCAGAGATACTCCAGCTCAGGAGCAAAAGTGAAAAAAGCCCAGAGCATTGCCTAGCATGTGTGAAGACCTGGGTTTAAACCTCAGTACTGAAAAGGAAAGTTAGATATACAATAAACAAGAGAAGTAAAACTAACCTGCAACTACATACATTACAGAGAGGCAGGGATACAGGAAAACCATCCAATAACAAAGTCACTGACAAATGAGTAATAAACTGGTGGAGTAATTACACTTCTCATTAGTAACAACAGTCCCGGAGACAGTGGAGTCAAGACTTCAAGTGTGAGAGGAATAGCTGCTACCCTAGAGTTTACATCCAGGTAAAGCATCACGTAAGCACCGCTTAGGTCCAGCAAGATGGCACAGCAGCTGCCAGGCCTGACCATCTGAATTCAATATCCCAAACCCACACAGTAGAAGCAGAGAACTGACCCCACAAATTATCCTGATTTCCACACATGATACAAGTGCACACATACACAACACACATACATACATACATATATACATACATAGGTGTAATAAAAATGATTACACACAAATATAAAGAGGGAAGATGTACAGAAGCAAAAGAAGTAAGGTAAACGTTAATGGGTGTTCTTTTTATGGAGCAGAAGTTAACGTAACACACACACAAAGACACACAAAAATAACTTGAAGGTGTCAATAATGAAAACTTTTGAATAAGAACTTATTCAGTGTTTCTGATGGCAATAATAAGCAAAATTATGTAATTAGTTGTGATAAATCTTCCCAGAGTGAGATGTTAGGAGCAATGATCAGGTGACAGTGTTGACAATTTCTATAAAACAGCATTAATCTGAGGCTCTGTACCAACAGAGAACAAAAATAATCTAAAATTAAAAACAAAAACAAAACTCTCCTCTCTCTGTCCTCTCTCTCCCCAGCCTCCCTCCAGCAGCTGTAGTCTTTAAGATGACCTACTGAGACCTGACCATGTGACCTCTAGTCATGCAAGACAATAATCACAAGATATCAACGATGGTTAATAGCAGTACACCACTGGACTTGCTTACCTTCTAGGATAACTCTAAGTAATCCATAAACATCTTCTCTCCAATCAAGCCTTGAATGCACATCCCTTTAGTTTTTAACAGGGAAGCCTTGCCTCTACCTCCCCATTTCCTACCTGATAAACTCTTATTCGGTAGCCTTCTTTGTGAAATTCTGACTATTCCTTATTTCATCTTAGCACCTCCATACACACACACACACACACACACACACACACACACACACACACCAAACCTCAGGCATAGTGAAAGTTCTCAGTAAATACCCAAGCCATATCTCTATTTACACACTTTGCATGAAACACAGTATTAATTACTTCTCTCTCCCCTGCTACACCACACTAACTTTATCAACTTTATCTCTGTATTACTAGCAACTAATAAAAATCTGGTACAGGTTCTAAGGCCCAATGAATGTTGGTTACTGAAAAGAATGAACCTAAGTTGCCTCCAAGAACACCCAGTTGATTAATTATAATTGATGAGCTCTAACTAAAGCCAGTAGCAGCGTAACGTACCTTCTCTGAACTACACAATAAAGGCTTCCTCCTGGGAAGCCTTTTTAAAATACTGATTCTTATATCCTAGCCTTGGAGAATCTAATTTAATAGTGGGTCTAGTGTGTAGAATTTTTAAAATTCCACAGGTGATTTCAACAGTGCAGTGATGGCAGTGAACCACTAGTGACAGTGACAAGACGGTCCCTCCTCACAATGTCTTGCACTGCTGTTTGAATTTCACTTTCTCGTAGCTGGACTCTGAGGACACTCCCACCCTCGATCCATTTTAATGCTTCAGGAAAGTGAAGCTTTTTAACATGGAAAAGCAGGAGGGGCAGTCCTCTAACCTGTATGCCCCTGCTCCAAAGAAGTAAACAGAACATAAGAGACATATAAAAATACCCACATAGATGGCTAAACTTTTTCTGATTCCAATGCTATCAATACTGCGATTGTCTTCACTAAGGGATGTGGGTGTAAGTCAGTGACAGAGTGCTTACTAGCATGTGCAAGAAGACACTAGGTTTGAGCACCAGTGACATACACACATGGAAAACATACCTAAACAGAAATGAGTCTAGCTTTATATGATCACACAGAAGGCTCAAAAGTAAGTCATTCTAAATAGAAGTGTACCGACAAACGGCAAATGGCTGCTGCAATTAATATTTTAAGTATTCATACTGTGCTCCAAAAGAGCCATTAAATATTTACTAATGAACCTCCAAGAGAAAAGGGACAGCGTTGGCGTTTTCTCCAGCTATCAAAAAAGCTACGAAAACCTGATAGAGCTCAGGCTCCAGGGAGAATCCAATGATTGTGGTTAGCCAAGTAGTAACAGGGTAGTCTGTCTCCTAAGAACAGAGGAGGGAGAGACCTTAAAGGCATTTAAATACTGACCTTGAGACAGACAAAATGTCTGTAGTTGTACTTCCTATAAAATCTGTCTGAAGGGTTTCCCTGGAAACCTGAAGCCTTTTGATGGGTGGGCTTGTTGGAGCAAATCAGCTTTTGAGGTTAGAAGAGAAAAGACTGGAAGTTCTAAGCCAGCCTGGGCTGCAGAGTAACACCTTGCCTCAAAACATAAAAAAACAAGAAAATAAATATTTATCACCTTCCCCCTTACTGAGTCTTAGAGACCATGAGAACGAATGACTTGAATTTGAAGATAGCAGGCTGTGTCAAATGGTGATTCTGACCCTAAATCTGGAGAAGAAAGGGGGGGGGGATCTCAAGGAGGAATAAGGGCAGCAGTGGAGAAAGGAAGAGAAGATTACAAAGTCCAGATTACAAAGCAGGTAGCTCCATCCTTAAACCTGCCCTCTCTCCCACCACCAGGTACGAAGGTAAGACAAAAAAAAAAAAAATCAATCCTAATTTAAACTTAAATTCCTTTACTTTTCTATGCCCATGTGTTTCATATGTATGATGTAAACTTTAAAAGATATTTTTAATAATCTAAAACTTGGGCTGAAGAAGTGGCTCAGTGGTTAAGAGCACTGGCTGCTCTTCCAGAGGACCTGGGTTTAATTCCCAGCACCTACATGGTGGCTCACAACCATCTATAATGGGATCCAATGTCCACCTCTGGTGAGGAGAGGAACATGCAGACAGCACATATATACAAAAGCAAATAAATCTTTAAAAAAATCCAAAACTGTCACATGAAAATCAGTCATATAACATTCTAAAGCAGTGGTTATCAACCTTCCTAATGATGTGAACCCTTGAACACAGCTCCTCATGCTGTAGTGACCCCCACCATAAAATTACTTTTGTTGCTACTTCATAACTGTAATTTTGTTGTCATTAATCGTAATGTAAATATCTGTGTTTTCTGATGGTCTTAGGTGACCCTTGTGAAAGGGTCTTTGGCCCTAAAATGGGTCGCGACCCACGGATTGAGAACCGCTGTTCTAAAAGCTTCAAAAGCATTCAAATATTTTACTGGGTGCCCACTACACTCAGAGCCACAGGGCATGAGAGACAAGCTTTGACTGCCCACTAAGTTGACAGCACTGCGAGATGGCTAAAGCAGCTATCGGTAGGAGGCACAGAGTCGGGGAAACACTGAGAAAGGGTCTTCAGCAGAAAGGAGTGTGTTCATGAACATCTCAGGAAGCACATACTAACCTGCCCAACAGTAGGGATTATTCGATTCAGAATTTGTAAAATCTGTAATTTATAATGACACTTTTAATGTAAAGCCCAACAACAGGTGAGTGACTAGTTACAGTATGTCTGCTTAGAAAATTATACAGAAACTGGAAATATTTTCTACAATCATAATAAGCATGTGACGATGCTTAGGATTTGTGTTAATGCAGATGTTAGCTGTTTTCTATGCTATATAATGAAAGAGACACCAGAAGCAAATATCTCCCAATGAAGTACCAAATACTGATACTGATAATGTGGGTTTTCTATTTCTTCTACAATGAATGCACAATACTGGTCAAAGGACTGAGAACAAATGAGTGTTCGATGCCCAGCCATAAAGGGGACAACTTTACTAGCCCTCCTAGAGCCAGAGGAAACAGGGAAGCGGTATGGAACGCTGAGATTAGGACATGGTATGGCTGGCACTCTTGAATTCTCAGCAGCTGTGATTACCTGCACAGGATCGGGCCAGTCAATATCTGTGGGGGTGGGGGTGGGGAACCAGACTTTACCATCGGGGTGCTTTACATCCTGCCAGCATTTGCTGAGGAAGGCAGAGACGTTTTCTTTAGTGGAGCAGCCATTCTAAGAACCCATGTACCTGTAAATAAACCTAGTGAATCTCACTGGAAACACACACACACAGAGACACACACACACAAGCACGCACTCTGGCATAAAAGCAGAAATGGGGCTAGTTGAGAAAAGGATAGGAATTAGCTAATAAAGCATTTTTATATTACATTATTAGAGAAGGCAAAAAAAGCAATACTTTCCCTAAACCTTCTGCTATTATTTTATGCTGGGAGTGGTATAGATGCATACGGCGAACAACAACATTTTAGAATCAGGAGAGGAGAACTGAATTTTAAGAGTCTTCAGACTGAAGTTTGTTTTCTAAGTCAACAGAGTATAGGAAGAAGGGTAGCAATCCAGTCTTCAGTTAACACAATATTCCCAAGGTCTAAGAAAAGTTTTTACACACACCCTATCTGGCCCCATCATCCTCTCACTTTCTTCTGAAGTCACTCTTATCCCTTCCTATAGGATTCCAAAAGGCTGGGTGGGCCCAAATAACATCAGATCACCCACTCTCCTCCATGTCAATTAGAATTCTCAGTTTCAGAGTCAGTATCTTTAGAGGAAGGAAATATAAGGAAACTGTTTCAATCTAAGAGATGCACATTGATCAAAGACCCTTCAAAGACAGTACAATACAAAGGAATGAACGCTAGACTGGGAGACAGAAAACTTGCTTTTCCTAGGTCTGGCATCAAGGGACCTTGGAGACACTTCTCGGTTTCACTTGAGGCCATTACCTAATGGATCAAATATAAAGAGACTACACAAAAACTGAGGCCGGTTCCAAATACTACAGTTCAGTGACTCATAACATTAAATGGCACCAAATGGTTAAATGACTGATGATTTAAAAGAGAAACAAGAAATGCAGAACAGGATGAAGGATTTGTAGCTCTCTAACAATCTTGAATTAGCTAACTAACATTACATTCTTAGCTAGGGCTCTATCCCTGCGACAAAACACCATGACCAAAAGTAAGTTGAAGAGGAAAGGGTTTATTTGACTGACATTTCCACATTGCAATCACGCACTGAACGAAGTCAGGGCAGGAACCTGGAGGCAGGAGCTGACACAGAGGCCATGGAGGGGTGCTGTTTACTGGCTTGCTCAGCCTGCTTTCTTATAGAACCCAGGGACGGCACCACTCACGATGAAATGGGCACTGTCCCATCAATTACTCTAAAGTGGGATCCTGCAGAGGCATTTTTCTCAATTGAGGTTCGTTCCTTTCCAGTAACTCTATCTTGTGTCAAGCTGACATAGACTAGCCAGCACAACTATCAATATTATAAAAGTGGCAGTGACACCTGGACTGCCACCGATTCACACTTCCTGTCTAACACACAGTGCTAGCCCTGGGAAATCATGAGAAGCCTCTGATGCCAACAACTTCAAATCCGCCACCATTATCTTGGCACTGAGATGGCCCTACAGGTACCTGATGTTGCTTATGGAGCACAGTGAGCAGGAAATGTCTGAAACAGATCCTATTTGGCTCTAGCATCACTTAGCAGAGAGCAAAACAGTAAGATAAATGGTGTATGGCCCTCAAATCACACAGAGAGCCAGCTGACCTCAGATGACCTCTCTACTCTGAGAAGCTAATAAACAGTAAACTGTAGAGATGGCTCCAGCGGACCCTCAGTTTATTTCCCAGCACCCAGGTCAGAAGCCTCACAATGGTCCGTTATTCCATCTGCAGGGAATCCAAAGCCTCTAGTCAACATGGGCATTTCCACTCATGTGCATGCATACACTTAAAAATAAAAACCTTTTTTTAAAAGTCAATTTTCATTAGGTTAGGCTATTTGTATCTCTGGATACAGACACACACACACACGCATATGTACATAAGTACTATCAAAATTTCCCAACATTTTAGGAAACATGCTCGGTAAAGCATGTCTCCATCCACTCCCCTCTCCAGCAATATAACAGCTGTTATCTTGTAGAAGCTTACATTTCAAAGCACTGAGACCAAAATGGAACCTAATCTTTTTCACTAATATGAAATCAGTGTTTCCAGGGATAAAAGAACTCAAATTTATATTTAAACCTCTGAGTTATTTAGTAATAAGAAACAAGAAAACTAAGAAACCTTTAGAACATGGTAAATGCGGATTCCTCTTAGAGTCCAGGGATCACTGATTCCTAACAAACTTATGTGCACAGGCACTTCAGTATTCGACAGGCACTTCAGAACATTCCACTAAACAAAAGGAAGACAATCACTTTATCACAAAAATACTTTTCTATTTCTCCAGAAGTAGTTTTTAATCCTTCAGTAGGTACATCTGCCTCCAACTGCACTACATTGTACAACTAGTTAATTATAACTAGCTAGTTGCAGTGATTCAGTAAGATGAAATGTGTACAAATACAAATACACAAATATAAAAGCAAGCATATAGGCATATACTTCCACTCTGCACAAATGAATAGCAGGCCCAATATCAAAAATATAAAAGATCTTTGCTGTAAAAATGATAACTTTTGTTTTGTTTTGTTTTTCAAGACAGGGTTACTCTGTGAAACAGTCCGGACTGTCCTAGAGCTAGCTCTTGTAAACCAAGCTGGCCTCGAACTCACATAGATCCGACTGCCACTGCTCCCGAGTGCTGGGATTAAAGGTGTGCGCCACCACCGCCAGTTGCATCATCTGATTTCTAAAGTATCTTAGAGTGACTATTTGTGGCTAAAAATATTGAACTGATGAAATATATGATCTCTGGCTGACATTTTTTCTAGAACTTACATGCCAGTATTTAAGACTAGGAGCACTCACACTGAAGAAATTCAGTTTGGCATGAGCCAAACGTCATTTTTGACAAGCGATCATAAGGCACACTATTCAGTAACACAAAACGTTTAGTTTTTAAAATATAAATAGACAACCCACAAAATAGTGTCATTGCTTGTGTATGAAAAAAATACAACTCTCCCAAACAATACTTCCTTATTGTTACTGTAAGAGCCACATCAGCACTTCCTTTAACTTAGCTTATTTCTCACTGTTCATTTCCTGGTCCTGTCGGAATGAACACCACATGTCACTAAAACAAAAATCAGTATGCTGGAGGTATGCGCCTGATCCCCTAAACAGATGCAAGTAGAAACAAAGAATGTATCAATTTAACCACACCCTTCATGATAATCATATAATTTACCCAATCTACTCTGTCATTGATCTGCCTGTCTTGATCCTGACTTTAAGGTTCAATCAAGGGATTTCCGGTGTGTATGGGGGGGGTATTCAGAAAGCATCTATTGAGAAGGGAATGGGGAAATAAGACAAAAAAAAAGTCACATGAAGACAGAAAGATCTGGGTTTAAATACCAATTCACCTTCTGCTCATACCATCGAGGCCCCAAAAGGCTTCTCACTTGTGAAATAAGAGCCCCCATGGGAACAATGTAGAAATACATTCAGATAACATATGAGAATACTAATAGTTGTGTTGACGACATGTGAGACTTGCTCCAGGAGCACAGGAAATAGAGAATATGTAAAACGCTAAATTAGAGGAATCACTATGGGCAGTACAATAAAACAATAAAGAAAGCAGGAGTATAATTTGGAAGATTTCATACATATACATTAATGACTCATTATTGTGCTTCTTGACTCAGAAAGGGTGTCCACATAATGTACACACACAATGCACCCATTCAGACATACATATACAAACATATATAAATCATTTACACTTTTAAATGATACAGTGTGTGAAGAGAGCAAGAATGGGGAATAGAAAGAGAGAGGAGAAGTGAGGAAAAGGAGGGGGAAGACAAGAAGGACGACAGCATCCTCTCAAAAACGGGGGTGGGCAACCAGGTACTCCACGTACGTGTTCCATCCCGTCTCCATCTTCAGTGTGAACAGCCAAGGTCACCTAAGAAAAACCTAATATAAAGGACAAGATGCTATTTTAAAAAAAATAAAAGAAAAAAGAAAGAAAACAGGAACTTGATGAAACAGACAATATTATATCAGAAAGAGATGAAAAACAACATTACAGGCATGGAAAACAAAAGAGAAGGAGCCGTGGCAATGGTACTTTAGGTACAGTGCTTACCACACAAGCAAAGAACCTGAGTTGGGATCCCCAGAACCCAAGTAAAAAGCTAGGTACAGGCCTGTCATCCTGACACTAGGAGGTGGAGACAGGAGGATCTTGAGGACATGCTGCCAGTCAACTTAGCCAATAGGTGAGCTCTACATTCAGTGAGACCTTGTCTCAAAAATAAGGCGGGAAGCAATACAAGAAGACATCCAACATTGACCTCTGCCCTCCATATATGTACACAGGGGACCATGCACCTGTACACACCTGTGCACACACTCACACACATACAGCAATAAAAAGAAAACTATAAGAGGAATGTTTAATGAAAAAAAAATTCCAAAAATTATGGGGTTTTTTTGTTTTTGTTTTTTAATTAAGAAAGCATAAAATAAAGAATTAGAAGATGATATGAAAAACTTTCAGAACTACAATGAAATAGGTTTTTTTCAAAAGTTAAAAAAATTTAAATATGGAAGGTAAAAATATCTGACTGACCTCTAATACATCAGAGAATGAAAGGTCTCCAGATGTCACTTGTGCGAGAGACTTAAATAAAAACTATTCCAAACAAGACCAGTACACTGGAGGGCCCAGAGGGAATTGGCTGCGCCACACCCATGACAAGTTCAGAGTATGATTGTGGAAACACAGCTAACCGACTGTCCCTTGAGAGGAGCAAAGCACTGGCACTCTAGTCACAGGGCCACCTAAGACACTGGTTTCCTGGATTCATCTCATCAAATGCCACCGCCCAGGCACTCGGGACAGTGAGTGTTAGCACAGACCCTGTGTTCCCCACCTGGTGCTGTGCTGGCTTTATGGACATAGAAATTGCAAACCTTAGGGATCATGGTGTAAGAGGAGAGTCTAAGTGGCTAGGCAATGTTGAATTTGCAGGGCTGCATTCCCTGAAGAATAATACAGCCTGAGAGAGTAATACATGAAACTGCGAGAGTGAAGGCAAAGACCTAAGGGCACTGGAGAGGCCAGGAACACAAGACCAAGAAAAGCCACTGGCTGCAAGCAGAGCCAGCCCAAAAGAAAGGAAATAACAGAGGCAGGACCACCTAAGCCTGCTAGCAGAGTTCATATCATGTCCCCAAACACTAGCCGTGGAGCTACAGGATCTGAAGGTTTCCCTGCTAGGTCTCAGTATTGTTTCCATCCCATCCATCATTCCGATGTTCTAGTCCTCCCTTTGGAAGTGTGACCGCTTGGGCCTGTCTGACCACAGTGTAAGGGCTTGCAGTACAGCACTGTCTTTTCTTTATTTTATATGGCTAACATAGAAGAATTTGTTTTAGCCAGACAGTGGCTGCACACGCCTTTAATCCCAGCACTCGGGAGGCAGAAGCAGGTGGATCTCTGTGAGTTCAAGGCCGGCCTGGTCTACAAGAGCTAGTTCCAGGACAGGCTCTAAAGCTACACAGATAAATTCTGTCTCAAAAACCAAAAAAAAGAATTTGTCTTGATTCTCAGGGGAGGGGAGGTTTGGACTTTTGCATAATGCTGTTAACTGTTTAGATTTTGAGGAAAGAGTGCATTTTCAGTTGTATAGAGGCTAATCATACCATGTGAGGTAGAATTACGACTTCATTATTTTCCTTATTTGGATGCTTGAAGGAGATGTGTTTGAGTGTTTGAGTGTCATATGTTGAGGAGCAGACATACAATGGTTAGCCTTGACTGTCAATGAGACGGACAGACACCTGGAAAACCTCTAAACCATTCTCTGGATATGTCTGCAAGGGTGCTGCATGAGAGAAGGAAGGGGTAAAGAACCTGTCTGTTTCATTGATGGTGACTTCACTGTCCCATAGGTAGGAGACAGAATCAAAATGAAAGAGAGAGAGCTAGAGAGGAAGACGGTTCTGAAGGGGAAAGCCTTGTTAACCAATAATCTTTTTTTTTTTTTTTTGGTTTTTCGAGACAGGGTTTCTCTGTGGCTTTGGAGCCTGTCCTGGAACTAGCTCTTGTAGACCAGGCTGGTCTCGAACTCACAGAGATCCGCCTGCCTCTGCCTCCCGAGTGCTGGGATTAAAGGCGTGCGCCACCACCGCCCAGATTAACCAATAATCTTTAAGAGGTGGAACATAGTTTCGGCATGGCTTTCTGGGACCGGGAGATAAAAACCTGTGCATCACCCAGGTGCGTTCTCTGTGTAGCTTCCCCTGTGGTCGAGCAGAGCCTGGACCTTCCATTTCTGTGGCATGGGTTTTCCCCTTATAAAATATAATTGTTTTTTCCTTAGCTAGCCTGGTTATTTTAACACAGTTCAATCAGTAAAGTGCTTATAATGCAAGACTGAGAACCTGAATTCAACCCACAGCAAAAACATAAAAAAGCCACGCAAGTCTGTGCACACCTGTAGTCCCAGCACTGGGAGGCAGGGACAGGCTGGTGTTGTTAGCCAGACAGTCTAGCCAAATCACCAAGCGCCAGGCTCAGTAAGAGCCTCTGCCTTGAAAAGTAATTTGGAGAAGCCATAGATCTGAGGTATTCCTCTACTTTTGATTGGGTGTCATGAGCATTTAAGTTGGCTTTCTTTTTATCTTTGATACACGACAGACTGCTTGTGTATCCGTACAGTCTCTAGGTATTTATTCTCTGTGTTCCTAGTCAATCCCCTTCACTTTAATCTCATGTCAGCATGTCAAACAGAGAATAAATTTTATGATAGTGCTAATACTACAACTTGGAAAAAGCTTTAACTGATATCACTCACAGCCTCTACACACAGGCACACACTGTGCATACGCGCACATACATACACACAAAGACTAGGGAACCTGGATACTGTGGAATAATCCTTTTGTGCACTGTGAATATGTATTATTCTCAATGGATAATAAAAAGCTGGCAAACTGGTAGCTGGGAAGAAAGAGGGCAGAATCAGGAAAGATAGCCAGCCTCTAAGAAAGCAGGATGTATAGAAATGAGGTAACAAGTCATGAGTCACCTAGCAATACATAGATTACTAGAAATGGGTTAATTTTAATGTAAGAGTTACCTAGTAACAAGCCTGAGCTATCGGCAGAAGATTTACATTTACAAGTAATATTAAGCCTCTGAGTGATCATTTGGGACCAGGCAGTCAGGACAGGAAAGCTCCGTCTACACCTGGGTGTACAAGCCTGTCTCCACTCTGCTTCTTAGAAGCCATAAGCTGAAGGGCTTCTCCCACAATGGTTCTGTCTTCGTGTTCTTCCCTACCCAAGCTTAAAGGAACAAATCTAGCCAACCTTGCACTGAAACTGAAGCCGTGAATCTGTGCACATCTTTCCTCACTTAGAAGGAAAAATAAAATGAGGGAGATATAAAAACTTTCTTCAACAAAATCTGACAGCTTTTTTTTTTTTTTGATGGAACCACTGACTTTCAAGAAATGTTAAAGGAAGTTCTTCAGAGAAAGTGAAATAGCACACATAAGAAAATAAAATTTTCAAAAGGGATGAAAGCAAAATAGAAATTTTTACTCTCATTCTTAATTGTTTAAAAAGTGAACTTACTTAAAACAACAATGTATTTGGCTACATCTGCTTTTATGTACCTTGTAGAATATATATATTTATATATGTAGGTATACACATTTATATAAGCTGGTACATAAGTGTATGACAGCAATGGCAAAAGTAATAGCAGAGAAGAATTCACATTACTTTATCCTCAAGTTCTCAACCTATCATGTGTTACTCGTGCAAACTCTAGAGCAACTACTCAAACAATGGAAAAAAGAAGAATAACTTATAAGGTAAAGGGAGGAAACAGAATTGCAGAAAATGCTCAGTTAAAGGAAAAAGCAGGGCTAGAGCGATGGCTCTGTGATGAAGAGCACCAGCTGCTCTTCCAGAGACTCTGGGTTTGATTCCATGCACATACATGGCTGCTAACACTGCCTGTAACTCCAGTTCCAGGGGACCCAATACGTTTTTCTGGCTTCCTTGGGCGCTGCACACAGGTGGTGCACAGACACACCTGTAAGCAAAACACTCACACACATAGTGTGTGGGGGTTGGGGAAGTCAGAAAAGAATGATAGAAAAATGCAGGAAAATAGATTTGACAAAATCTGATACCTACTTGTGGAGGAAGACTGCTAGTTCTACCCAGACCCAAATAATCTGAAAGAAACTATATTGATCACAACACTGTTTGGCCAATGACTCAGGCATATTTCTAGCTAGCTCTTAAATATTAAATTAACCCATTTCTATTAATCTGTGTATCACCACGAGGTTGTGGCCTACTGGTAAGGTTCTGGCATCCTTCTCCTTCTCCTTCAGCAACTACATGGCGTCTCCCTGACTGCCTTCTTTCTCCCAGCATTCAGCTGAATGTTTTGCCTAGCTCTATTCTGCCCTGCTATAGGCCAAAGCATTTCTTTATTAACCAATGGTAATAAAACATATTCAGAGCATACAGAGGGGAATCCCACATCATCTACTCAGGATTTAACAAAACAAAAAACCCTCACAGCTAACTAAGTAAAGTAAGTTTATTTGATTAAAACTAATATAACACACACACATACACACACCACAGCTAGCATCATACTCAATAAATAAGATCAAGAAAAGGCAGGCAGGTGGATCTCTGTGAGTTCAAGGCCAGCCTGGTCTACAGATCAAGTTCCAGGACAGTTAGGGCTACACAGGGAAACTCGGTATTGAAAAAACAAAAACAAACAAATAAAACAAGAAGTAAGTTTTGGTCAGACAGTGGTGGTGCGCACCTTTAATCCTAGCACTCAGGAGGCAGAGGCAGGTGGATCTCTGAGTTTGAGGTCAGCCTGGTCTACAGAGTGAGTTCCAGGACAGCCAAGGCTACACAGAGGAACCCTGAGGTTGGGGGATAGGGGAGGGAGAAGAAGGAGGCAAAGAGGTCCCCTCCTGCTACTACTTTCCTACATTGCAGGAAGTACTGTGGAATATAGGACAGTGGACATAAAGACAGGACAGTAGAATTCACCAGAATGCAACGGTTAGCGAGCTCAGTGGCATCTCCGGAGTTCTTTAACCCCCACCACACCCATGCACAAAGCTAGTAATGGGTGATTTTCTTCCAGTCTGGGTAATACATCAAATGCAAGGCTCCTTTCTTGTTAAGAGAGTGCCAAAATTACCTACCAAGCATTTCATCAACAAGCTATCATTTCTACAGTTGACACTTACTTCATCAAATGATCTCCTACCCTTCTGCTAGGCTGAGAACTACACTTCGAAGGTTGTACTCAGTATAAAACAACATATTAATGTCGAATAACTGCTTTATATGCCAATCAAATATGGCCTAATGTATCCATGCCATTAGATACAATAGGAAACACCATAGGAAATGAGAAAACATAACAGAATTCTTTCTCCTTTATTCCTACAAGTTAACTGTTGAAGCCCTTGTTCATTTCTTTTAGGGAATGCTGAACTAAGAAACTTAAAAGCATTTCACCTCACCCAGCAAAATGCACGAGCATTTACTTGTCTACTCCCTACAGGAGGCACAGGACAAATCAATAAAATCAAAGAAAAGGAAATAAAATATACACAAAGACCCCACTGTAGGACTGCAGATTCCACTGTGCTAAATGTTAGCCCTCCCCCAGCAATCAGTTACTAGCCCACACTTTTCTGCTCCTCCTTTCTAGCCTTCTCAGAATTATTTTTATTAAAAGAAAAAAAACTTAATTATACTATAGGAGAAGACACAGAATTAAAAACCAAAATTATTTTATGCAGAATGGAAAATATTTATAACCTCTGGGACCCAGGAATTCCTGGCATCTGTGTGTCACAAAGAAGTACCATTCCTAATGTATTTGATAGTCCTAAAAAGTTAGTGTTTCAGAAAGCATTTTAGTATGTTTAATAACACATTATTCTTTAAGATCACATCAAAACTCCCACAGTCTAAAATACAATAAAGTTTCTGTGCAAAATCAGAATTTCAGGGTACTGTCCAAAATAGCCACATAATTTTGCCTTAAGGTTTTAAAAATAAAAAAATTAGGACAAAATTTCAAATTTTAAATTAAAGATCTTTAGTAAAAAAGGAGCATGACAGGACCTCTAACAGAGAAACATGCTGATGCTTGGACTCAGTAAAGCTGCTCAAAATTGAAGCCATCTCTACATGTCACTTCCCTTCTATAAAAATAATTTATTTCTTTTCTTCTTAAACTATGCCACAAATTATTTTTTAAAAACTCAGGAAGAATCAGGAATAGGAATGAACGTCAAACTAGAGCCCACTCTTTGTACCGTAACAACAACTCAAAGTGCCCATGTGGCACTGAGTGAGTCTGTCACGATAAACCAAACAGAAACAAGAGAAGAGTGACTGTCAGCAATAACTACTGTGCCTGGTCACCCTGGACTGGCTCCTGGAGCAGACAAAGGCCATCGACCCAAACACTGGCAGGTCTGAACAAAGTTTGGAGGTTAGCTGGCGGTAAGATCCTGTGCTAATGTACAGTTGCATACATGCGGGCAAAGGACACGGGATGAAGAAGGCATGCAAATACTCTACACCCGCTTTTAACTTCTGAAAAGTTCAAGTTTGAATAAAACACACATACTACGACCGAGTGGAATGTGTTCAATGTACGTGAGGGAGGTACTCCATTCAACAAGAAGTTACTGAGGAGCCTGGCATAGCAGCTCACACATATAAACTCAGCGTTCAGCAGGCTGAGACAGAAAAACTGCCTAAGCTGGAAGCAGACTGGACAATATAGTGATTCCAGGCCAGCTTGCGCTATAACATTAAACCCTGTCTCAAAACAAGCAAAACAATCTATTTCTATAATACATAAGGCCACAAAACTAAAGAAGAAAAGTAGTAATTGTGTTATTACATACAGAAAAAGTGTTTGACAAAATCCAACACCCGTCCAAAATCACAACTCTCAGGCAACCAGGGATAACAGGAAACTCTCTCAACTTAACAAAGAATGCCTACCAAAACGTACACCTTACAGAAATGAGGGAGAACACCTTGTATAAGTAGTTCTTACTTGGGGAAACACATTAAAGTTCACTAATTTACAAATTTACCTATGTTTCAAATTAAAGAGAAAGCACAGATTTTGAGACTAGAATAAGAAAACTAGAGTAAAAGATGAATTAGAAGTTAAGTCGGTGGTAGTGCATGTCTTTAATCTCAGCACTCGGGAAGCAGAGGCAGGTGAAGCCCTGTGAGTTCGAGGAGAGCTTGGTCTACAAGAGCTAGTTCAAGAAAGACAAAAGGGCAAGATATGTATATCATTTCAAATAACCACACAAAAGTGTGGATAATAACTCACATGCAGAACCCTGGCAGACAACACTTTAACCAAGTTATAGAAATGATCATCAGCAAGCTGTGTTCAATCATGTTGACTTCTGACATGCATACATCATTCTCATACTCTTAACAAGAACTTAAAGCCTGAATCTAATCTAGGCATAAAGAAATAACATATAAACCCAAACAAGGACTAAAGAACTCTAAGAGATTAAATAAAACAAAACAACAACAACCAAGTGACAGACACACCACCCTAAATTGATCTAAAAATCATAAATAAATAAAACTTTTTTTCTAAACAGAATTACTGGAATAACTGAGAAATCAGAATTAGGTCCTTAAGTTAATTAAGACCACTATTTAAAATACTAATTCCCTAATTGTTGCTGGCCAACTTTACTGATGAATTTTAACAAGAGGCATGGGATATTTAAACTAGGTGCATACCTCCAAAATTCCATTAGTTCTGTGGTGGTTTTTAACATATGTTCACGCAGTTCTCATACTTCCAATAAATGGAGCAGAAGTCCTCTCAAGTACACATGACTGCTGTATGGAAAGGGCAGGTTAGCAGTACAGCAGAGAAACCCTGTAAACTAGGGACAGAAGCCAGCGTCTGGAAGTCTAACTGTAGATGAGAGCAGAAGGACACACTGAAGCCTACCGCAGAGGCTCCAAACCATCTGCTTTTCAGGGGCAATTTCTTCACAAACATCCCAGCCCCCAAGGCAAAAGAAACACCTAACCAGTCTGCCTATTTTGCAGTCAGGACCAAACAACCTAGGAAGGATATAGGTCCTAACAACTTACATGGTCAATGGGCAGTTTCTCAAACCCAGTCGTCATATTGCCACCACTTCCCTCATGCGCTGTTTTACACAGACTTTCATGATACCTGCTTTGTTTTCACATGCAGTTACCAAAATCCCAGCTTTGCAAGGAGTGTGGCAATCCAGTCATATAGTCGAACTTATGAGTCTGAGCAAGACGGCACAGCAGGCAAAGATTGTTTGCCAAAGTCCAACAACACAAGTTTCATCCCAAAGCATGCACAACAGAAGGAGAGAACCAAGTTCCACAAGGTCTCTGATGCCTATGCGTGCACCGCGGCACACCTGTGCCATGCACATTCACACACACTCAAGTGCGGCACACTTTTAAGTATGTCTTTGGTACTCTCTCTGAGTTCAGGGCAATCCCCTGGGGGCTGACACCACAGGGAAACCAAAGTGAACATAAAGTATACTTGCAAGGAGAGAAAAAAGAAGAGGGAAGAAGGCAGGGCCAGCAATAGGTCCAGCTGCACCTGGGAGCATAGCAACAATGCTAGACCTTGACAAGTGCACAACTTAAATGAAATAAAACCCCACCCTTATCAATCTCTCTTCATCTCTGCTTAGATGGAAGAAAATCACTAAAATTGGTCTTTAAATCAATGAACCTGATCAAATATATTAACTCTAACGGGTATACAGTCAGCAAAGCTATAGCAGGATGAATCTCACACTTTCTAATAAAGAAAAATCACCAATTGGCTGAATCATAGCAGAAAAATTCTAAACCTTAATTAGTACACATTTCGGGAGTGTCAACAGGTGTGCTGTCCAGAATCTCGCAAAGGTTTCCTTGAGCAAAGAACTGGAGAAAGAATACAATTCAGGAGCTGTAAAACCTAACTTCATGCTCGTGGGCAATTTGGAAACCTGAAAAATACCGAATTACAGCAGTGTCACTGATGTAAGGGACGGGGAACTTGCTCTGTCTGAACAATGCTCTAGTGACTCGGACCAGGGCGTCGCACCACTGGTGACAGGAAGAGTTCAGTCCCACCGGCAGTGTGCAGCCCCTTACGGGCCTGATCAAAATGTGGGCTAATAAAACTAAAAAACTAAAGTTGTGATTTTACTTAATTTAAATTCAGATTAAAAATAGCTATCCATGATCATTTACTCCTGTGCTGGCTTACACAGAGCTATATTCTTCTAGATTTTCCAAGCTGCACCCTTGGTTTAAACTGGATGACAGAAAACTCAGTCCCTCAACCATATTATCTTAAAGGAATTTCATTTAAAACCGACACACACATAACCAACTTAACAGAAATTCTCTATTTTTTTCAGTTTCACTCAGGGTCTCACTATATAGCCCAGGCCTCGGCCAACTGAATGCTAAGTTTATAGGCCTATGCCACCACACCCAACTTCATGGTTTTTCTCCCTTGAGGGAGGGGTGGTTTCATAATACAAACCCTCTTTAAGTTAAGTTTTAAGAAAAGGATTATTACATAAGCCCATGTGTTCCTTTGTCTGCAAACCTGCTAAATCTTGGATCCCGTGGGTTTCTCTCCAGGGCCTAGCAATACCAGTTCTCCTGCTTCTGTGGGACCTCATTCTGCTCCATCTAGAGTTCTTAAATTCTTAAGATGGAAAACTTTGAAATATGCAGTGATGGACCTTTACAATATCTGTGAATCAAGGCCATTTTTATACTGCTTTATACTTAGAAGTGTTGTTAAAATAGCAATGCCAGGATTAATTAAAATGGTAAAGTTTACAAAAACTCAAACTTACCAAGGAAAATCTTCATGTGTCTACCAGCCCAACTCCCTGAAAGCACCGCACTAAGGGCATGATCCAGATATTAGTTCACAAACCTACGAACACCTAATATTCGACAAAGAAGCTAAAAGTATACAATGGAAGAATGAAAGCATCTTTAACAAATGGTGCTGGCATAATTGGATGTCAACCTGTAGGAGAATGAAAAT
>JAQHUG010000378.1:662793-710625 GCA_028555095.1 Dicrostonyx torquatus | reverse complement strand
GCACTATGGGCATGAAGCACAGTGGCAGCGCACGACACCGCACTATGGGCGTGAAGCACAGTGACATTCTGCTGGAATTTCACTACCTGCCCTTCACACTCAGCCCAACTCCTTTTAGGACATTATGCGAAACTCCTGACGCTGAATATCAACACCCTATTGAGCACTTAGTTCACGATGCTCGCGCCATCTTTTCCTCAGCACACTGGACTATTTACAAATCAGACAGAGACTGCTTCAGTGACTCTTCTTTGAAATTTCCTACAAAGTTAGAATACGTTTGATGCCACAATAGCACATTTCTAGAAATGTCAAAGTTTAAGTTCTCTGGGCATTTTAACTGCAAAACTAATATAAGCCCAAACTAAACCCTAAAAGTGGAACTTCACATAATCTCTTAAGATTTCATTCCATAAGCCCTTTAAAACAAACTTTTAAAAATAAGCAAACCAAGATTTAGTGGAAATAAGAAACTTACTACAAAATAGATACAATTTACTCCCTGGCTTCTTTTTTATTCATGACAGAAAGAAAACATTTCAAAAACACTACCATAGGGGAGGAGAGAAGGCTCAGTAGTTAAGAACAAGTATTGTTCTTGCAGAGGACCTGAGTTCAATTCTCAGCACCACACCAGGTAGCTAGCTCACAACTGCTTTCAACTCTAGCTCCAAGGGTAGCCTCTGACCACAGGCACATGAACATATACAGACACACACAATTACACATAAACAAATAATAATAATAAAATTTTTAAAAACTGACTACTGTAAAGAACTAGATCTTAGGCTGGCATAAGGCTCAACAGTAGAGCACTCGATGCTTAAGGCCCTGGAGAGGGAGGGACAGAGAGAAAAGAAAGAGGAAAGAAAGGATCTCAAGTGTGTCACTGCTTTAGGACACACACTGATGATAAATTATATCCATGTACTAAGCACTAATGACTGAATTGAAACCATTACTAAAGAAAAAGCTACAAAACTATAAATTGACTTTGCTACAGCAACAAAACAAGTACTTCCTGTTCCCAAACACCAACATATTACCAGAACACCACATCTCGGCTCGCACTCGAGGCTCCCTGCTTTACTACTTGCTCTAAGTCTTCAGCACCAGCTCATTTTTTTCACAACACTCCTAATGTTTAGGTTCCATTTCCAGTCTTCTTGCTTTCTCTAGCCTGACCACCAGGTAAGGACAGAAAGAGCAGTGGGTAACTTCCTGGACACGCACTAAGTCAGGCGCCATCCTGACCTTCAGTGTTATTTCACTGGCCTCCTGAACAGCCCTGACCTAGAACATGGATCCCCACTTTGGAAATCAGGTGCTAGGAGATCGCTTGTTCACATTCACAGCCGGGAAATCATACACTCTGTACATACACAGAACTGGATCCTCCCCAAAGTCTTTCTCTAGGGCCACAGTATGATGCCCTGAGTTCCCTTTACGCAGTTACTCTACGATGCAGAGCAGAAATCAATGAACTTTTTGCTTTTCTTTTTCTATAGCTACTTTGTGTTTTGTTTAGTTTGGGTGTTTTTTATTTATTTGTTTGTTTTTGATCTGTTTAAACAGAGTTTCACTCTGTTGTAGTCTAGGTTGGCCTCAAATTCCTCCTGCCTCAGACTCCCCAGAGAAACTTTTTCTTAAAGGGCCAGAGAGTAAAAACTTTAAACTTTGCAGTTATCCAATCCAGGTGGAAATGACTTAACTCTCATTATAATATAAAAGAAACCACAGACAAAATGTGAAAGAATTTACATGGCTGTACTTTAACAGCTAGAGGCAGCTTGACTCAGGCAGGCCAGAGTTTGTCAACTCTTATCTATTCTAGAGGTATATTTAGTCATGGGCAGAGTTAAACATTTAGATAAACACAGCTATGACCAATTATTGCATAAAAAGGCTCCATTGCATGTCTTAAACGACTAATCACAACTGAATTTTGCGAAGCTGTACTTCACAATGGATAAGCATTTAAAATCTGATAAAGCTTTACATATATCAATTCTGGTTTTTAAGTTACTCCAAAGATCACTATCATAAAATCAGAAACAAGTTAGCATGCTGAGAGGCAGGGAGTAAATAACTTATTGGTAGATGCACCCGCAACTAGCCTGGATACCTGTGTCTGCTCCACATCTCAGTGAAAAGAGAACTGACTCCCAAAGTTGTCCTCTGATATACACACAAATTTTTAAATTAAAGTTTTTAGTACTGCTAAAAGTGTACATCTTTGAGATGTCCAGTGATTAGAAGCACAAAGCAAGCCAATGGCCAGAGTTCAATCCCTGGACCCCAAACTGGAAACAGAGAACTGACTCCTAAAACATTTCCTCTGACCTTCACATGCACGCTGCCTCTCCCCCCTCACCCACACACACAAGGGAGGGGAATAATAGGTGGATTTTTTTTCAAGAAATAAGGTCCATGATTCACATAATTTACGACACAAAAAGCAATAAAAACTCATCTGTCTAGAGGCAAGCTCAGAAGCCGCAGAACAGCACACGTAGGTCTCCTTTGCCCAGTGGCTCTCCCTGTCCTCAGCATTTCTCCTCCCACTCTTCTCAGCAACATCAAAAATCTTAACAGCAATCTGCCCCACATTTGACTCTAAATTTCTTGACCACGAAAAGAAAAGGCAACACTGTCTGTCTACAGGGCGAGCAGATACAATGGGTTCTCTTCAGATCTTTCCTCCATTCCATCTCAGTCGCCAGCTATTAACTGCCATACTTTGATGGCTACAGTCACAGTGAGGACAGGAGCACCTCCAAGGCACAAAACAAGAGCAGACTTGTTCATATATAGAAATTGTTCTTAAATTATAAAGAAGAGCAATGAACACACGCTTACATTTAAGACCCAAATTAATTACATGTATATCAAGGATGTGCAAGGATGTGTGCTCATGGTTTTTTTTCTTCTTTGTTTGTTTGTTTTGGTTTTATGAGCAGTGTTCCTTTGGAGCCTGACCTTGAACACCCTCTGTAGACCAGGCTGGCCTCCAACTCACAGAGATCTGCCAGCCTCTACCTCCTGAGTGCTGGGATTAAAGGTGTGCACCACTACCGCATCTACTCCAAGGGGATGGGCACCTGGGCCTTACAGAGGTGTCCATCACACCCTTCAAAAGCACCCCACTGATTTCAACCTTCTATCTTTGACCTGACTCACTCCATTATCTCCGCCCCAACAACTCTTCAGCGTCCTTAAGCTTTGTAAATCATAGTCCTTCCCTTTTTCACCAATTATCTCACCTTTCATGCCCTGACTTTCCTCTTTCCCCAGTCTCCATCTATTGGTGAAGAGCTACAGCTCTCAATTCTCTTGTTGCTCTCTCCCTAGGCTATCCATTCCTGGCAAACACTGGCCAAAGCCAATGCTGAAACTAGCTGAATTGAAACATGCAGTCCTGGTGTTTTTGCGTCCCCTACATCCTAAACCGAGTTTAAAGGCCCTACACTCCCTGTCAATTCACTCTCATTGGGACAGTTTCACACCATTTCCCACCTCGAGCCTTCCCAGCTGTGTGTAGCTTTGAATTCTGCCCTAAGAAAAGAGCAGCAGCAGAGACTCCCACCTCCCTCCCTGAGCCCAGCAGCGCCCCCATTAGCACACTGGGATACTGCCAGTGTAGGCAGACATTTGTCTCCCCTTTGCAGCAGAGGCTCTCTACCAGCCTCGAGGGAACATGGGTGCTTCCTCCCCTGAGGCCAATGTTGTGAAGCTTTCACCCCGCAGTCCTCTAAGATCAGTCTCCAACACCATCAGCTCTGGCTATCTTGTCAACCCCAAAGCTGTTCTGCTTTAGACAATGAACCAATACTTCCTTCTTAATTTGCCTTTTCTGTTTGTACTCTAGGAAAACACACTTGCCTAATCCCCCTCTACTCCACTGCTACCTGTTTCAGTCTCTGCATATGACAGTGACTCAAGACTCAAACCTCAACTCTCTCCACAATCTGGATGAAAGCCATAGGAAATTTCCCACAGTCCCACAGTTGTATTACATGCATAGACGCCCCACCCTCTTTCCTCCCATGGGTGAGACCCTTACCAATTAACTGACTGATTACGATCTTCATCTGCATATCTCAAACGTTAAGAAACTTTAAACAACAACAAAACAAACCTCCTGACTTCTCCCTCACACCAAGCCTTTTCCTCCTGTGCCCAGCCCTCTACAGTCGCTGCTCACCCACTGACGTCACAGCCTACCAGCACGTTCTAGCCCCTATATTTTCCGCATATTTATTCCAAGCTGCACTAGCACATCATCTGCCAAAGTCACTGAACTCTGCACTTAAACAAACGGATTTCACTGTGTGTAAAAGAGTAAGTTATGCCTTAATCGAGTATGATGATAGTGGCGGGTTTGGGCATGTGTTTACACAAACAGCCATTTCTCCATCGCGCCACAAAAATCAATAAAGAATAGAGGCCTTTACCATTGCTCCTGGCTACCTCCTAGACATTTGAGGGCAAGACCCTATTGCTAAAGACACCACATACTTGAGTCATGAGACATGGAGAAATCAAGCTGGTACTGGCATGGCTACTTTCATAGCATTGGCAGGCTCTATGCATGACACACCAAGATGAAAAGTATTCAACAGTCTTGTCCCCACTGTGAACTGCAAGCTACAATAACAAATGGCCCGGCAAGATATGTCCACTTGTACAAAAATGACTCAAATGTTATGGGGAAAAGCACTCACTTTCTGATTGCATTTAAAAGTCCACGCCACAAAACAGAACGCAAGCCTGGTTCCACTAACTGGGACCAAAACCTGTGGCAAACTAGGTAAGAGGCCCTAAGGAGCCTGGTTTGCTTTCTGTTGCTGGGATGAAACACTGACCAAAAGTAACTCAACGAAGATGGAATTTATTTGGCTTACAGGTTATAGCCCATCATTGAAGAAAGGAACTCCAGGCAAGAATCTGAAGATAGGAACTAAAGCAGAAACCATGCTGCTTACTGTCTTGCTTCCAGCCTCACATTTAGCTACCCTTCTTATACAACCCAGGCTCACCTTCCTAAGGCTGTGATTGCCCACAGTGGGCTGGGCCTTCCTGTATCAATTAACAATCAAGAAAAAAGGCCTACAACATATTAGCAATCAAGAAAAGGCCCCCACCACATGTCCACAGGCCAATCTGATGGAGACAATAGTTTAACTGAGTTTCCATCATCCCAGGTTGACTGCTAAGATTAGCCACCACATTTTGCTAAATTAGCAAAATATTAAACTGACCCCTAAATTACTTTTATGCTCATAGATCAGTGCATTTCTCAATCCTCAAAAGGAAGCTTCTTTCTGAAGAAGATGATGATTAATACAAAGACTCACAACTATTCAAAATGCAGAGAATGAGAGATTGTGGAGTGTCCAGCTCTAAATGGGACATCTACCTCCTGCCATGTGGCACAACCTTTGTTCTTCTAAAGCCACAGATAAAAGATTACAGACTGGGCAACATGGCAGGGTGTTCATGCCACCTGCAAAATACCTCCTGGAGTGAACGGTGGAAGGGAGCACGCTAAAGGTCCTATTTGAATAAGTTTGCATTGTAAATAAAAGTGGGATTTTTATTTAAGAAAAATAAAATAAAATAAATGGGACATCTACACTACATACACACACACACACACACACACACACACACACACACAGCTCAGGGATCCTCACAGAAAAGGTAGTAGACCTACAGAACAACATGACACTGGACATGATAGAGCTTCTATACAGACAAATTCAAAGTAGCTGTGGCTTCCTGCATAAGATCTACACAAGACCACGCCAGCGAAAATCCCAGAGGAAGGGCTCATGAAGTTCTATCCATACCTACAGCACAAATGGCAACTGATGGAGAGAAAGTTTTCTTCGGGAATTCAGCCTGAGAGGTTCCAATAGATGGTCCTACATCCATGCATACAGAGGCAACACTACGTGTACTCAGTAAGAGCATATGAGAAAAGAATATATGATGTTAGGAGAGAAAAGTGGTAGGTAGGGAAGGAATTGGAGGAGGAGAGAATGGGTAGATTTGATCAAAATCATGTGAAATGTTCAAACAATTAAAAAATTAGAAAAAAAAAAGGAGAGACAAGAAATGCCAAAGAGGCAGGAAGATCACATAAACAGACTACACACACACACACACACACACACACACACACACACACGTGCGTGCATGCGTGCATGTAAGAGGGGTGGAGGAAGAAAGATGAGGAGTAATGCGGGAGAGAGGTGGGGAATAGGAGAGCATGTGCCCCTGAGCCATTTCTCACATTATACCAGATGGCCTATTGTGGCTTTCAAACTGGCTTCCAGCTTCTAATTTTACTGATGACAGAGTATATTCTGCAAAGCATTCAAGACAGTATTTTGGAAATGTAAAGCAGATTAAATCTCCCTGCTCAGATCCTTCCAATGGCCTCTCACCACACCTAAAACCCAAAAGACTTAACAAGGCTCTCATCCCTATCCCTTTATCACGGTCCACAGTTCTCCAGACACACCTTTCCCAGTGCTCCAAAACTACACCGCATCTCCAATTAGTTTGTTTTTCTTTTCGAAACTTATCTCAAAAGTTCTTTACATTGAGGCTCATGTAAAACTGTATCCTCTATTAGTCAATACAGAAACGCTTACTTAAGCCACCAAAGAAGTTGGCCTGAAATGGAGACTCCTTGATATAATTTGGGTTTTATAAATTAAAGGTAATAAGTAAAATGTGTTTAGCCTCCTATGCCCAGTGAGAAAACTAAATTGTTATCAGAGCAGCAAACTTAAACAAGTCCTAAGGTAAAAAGAATTGTAAAAATGTGTGAAGCAATGGAGCAATGAGAGCTGCTTTCAAGGAAATACATAATATCTTTCCATACTTCAATTTTGAATCGTGTTTCAAAATTAAATGTTTCAAATTTAAAATGGAAATTATAGGGCAGAGAGGCAGTTCAGATGGTAGACTGACTGTCATACAAGCATGTGGACCTGAGTTCAGTCCTCAAAACCCACATACAAAAGCCAGATGTGGAAGATACACTTGTAATCCCAGCTCTGGGGAGGCAGAGACAGTTGGGTCCCTAGAGCTCACTGGCCAGCCAGTCTAGCAAAATCTACAACTTCCAGGCAAAGTGAGAGACCTGTCTCAAAATCAGCAACAAAAACAAGCTGGCTAACACCTGAATAATAATCATAATTGAGGTTGACCTCAGGCCTTAACATACCCATGTACACACACACTCCACAAAGAAACACACATTTCAGAGGATGGAGAGATGGCAGTAATATGCCTACTGTGTTAACCGGAGTTTCGATCCTTAAAACTCTCATTAAAAAAAAAAAAAAAAAAGCCAGGTGTGGGGACACATCACATCTGTAACTCTAGCACTGGGGCAGATGTGGGGCACATCTGTAACTCTAGCACTGAGGCAGGTGTGGGGCACATCTGTAACTCTAGCACTGAGGCAGGTGTGGGAGCACATCTGTAACTCTAACACCGGGGCAGGTGTGGGGCACATCTATAACTCTAGCCCTAGGTCAAAAGATCACCACAGGAAGTAAGAGGAAATTGACAGCCAAGTCACTTCTTTCAAACTCTTTTCCAATGGCCAACCTTGTCAAGAGGTTGATCACCTAAAACAAGACTAACAGCTAAATGGCCTGGAGCCACACTAAGAGGACAAAAACCCCCACTATCTCCAAATTCACTATTGCATGTTTATGTGACAGTCAAGCTGTGCCAAGGAATACCTCAGGGATACTGTTCTCTCTGATACACAGAAGTCACTCTGTTTTTAGTTCCTGACCCAAGTCTGAATATCACTATACTCTCAGAGTCAGGTACTGGACCCTGTTGAAGCCAGCTGATCTCAATTCGGAACAAAGGCACAACACTTTAAAAGGCCACTAAAGAGAAAGAAACTTGGGAGAACAGAAATCCCAGAACTTTGCTCCACAGAATCCAGTCTCTGGTCAAGGGTAAAGTCCTGCATATGCTTGTGGACTAGATCTGCAAGACTGATGGACTCTACACTTATCCTACTGTTTGTCAGGCACATAGCCCAAGGCAGGACCAGGGAACACAGGACATGCTCCTCTACCCCTGTCACAGAAACACCACATCCTCCTCTGGAAAGCACACCCTAGAGTCCAATTATCCTAGGGCTTCCATCAACACATCGTGGCTTTCCCGAAGCCCACCCTACCTACCACCTTCACTCTAGTGACTTACAAATACTTGCAGGATCGTTTCTTTTTCATGTACTTCACTTACCTTAGAGTCAAGAATGGTCCTGAAAATACTGACCTCAAATTACTGCTCCTTAAGTTGCAAGTATATACCATGGATTTTATTAAAAAGTGCACTGTAACTTGGTAGATCTAGTTCCTGGGTACTACAAAAGCCTGAGTCTCAGGAAAATTTTTAAGTAGCAAGATTCTAAATGGCAATGGCACCTATGTACACAGATCTCCACCCCACAAAGCACAGTCCTAATGGAACACCGTTTTTCTTTGTACACTTTATTCTTTCTTTAATTTCCACACTTTTCTTCTTGTCCTCTCCACATCTATATAATTCATCCTTCATGTCACCCATGCTTTTTAAATTTATTTACTTATTTATTTATTTATTTTACATCCTGACAGAAGTTTGTCCTATCTTCTCCTCTCCCAGGCCCTGAACCGCCCCACCCCCTCAACCACCCCTCCTCCCTCCTCTGCTTCTGTTTAGGAAAGAGCAGGTCTTCCATGAGTATCCACAAAACATGGCATATCAAGTTGCAGTTAAACTAAGCAGCTCCTCACGTATTAGGCTGAGCAAGGTGACCCAGTGTTAAGAGTGGGGTCCCAAAAGCCTGTGAAAGAGTTGGAGACAGCCCTTGTTCCCACTGTTAGGAGTGCCACAAGAGGACCAAGCACACAACTGTAACACACACAGAGTGCCAAGCTCAGCCCCATGCTGGCTCCCTGGTTGTCAGTTCAGTCTCTGTGAGCCCCATGAGCCCAGGTTAGTTGATTCTGTGAGTTTTCTTGATGCCACTTGTTTTTATTTGATCAGCAGCTCTAAATTTCCCTCCTCTACTTTTTTCCTTCATATCTGCAAACTCATAGAAGCAGGTCTGGGATGCAGCTGAGTGGTAGAGAGCACTTGTTTACACGCACAAGGCCCGGAGTTTAATCCCCAGCACTGCAAAAATAAATAAATGAATAAATAATAAATAAAGTAAACGTGGCTAATAAAAATATTCTCGCTGTGTGTTCATGTCTATTTTTATATGCTTTAAACAGATTTTAAATTCAGTGCACACATAAAATAATTTGAGTTCTGGCAAGTATTTAAATAATGAAAGAAATGAAAAAGAAAAAGACTACAGGATACAAGTTTAGAATTGGGCCTGATTTATACTTTTACAAGGACTCTAAGAAAAGTAAGGCAAAAGAAATGTTAACTAAAAGTGATTACAATCAAGTCTTATATAATGAAAAGACTTTAAAGCTCTACTTAAGGATCCCCTTACAAATAAAATTCCTATATAGCAAATAGATATGTCATTCCATGGGTACTATCGCCTTGTTAGGTTTAAACTATATTTTTACTAAAGATTTAATTATTTTTACTTTATGTGTATGAATGCCTGCCTACATTTCTGATCACCACCTGTGTATCTGGTGCCTGTGAAGGTCAGAAGGTGATGGATCCCCTAGAGCTGGAGTTACAGCTGGCTGTGAGCCTCCATGTGGGAGCTGGGAACCAAGCCAGCATCCTCTGCAGCAAGAGCAGCAAGTGTTCTTAGCCACTGAGCAGTCTCCCAGCCACTAAACTGAATTTTTAAATGAAAGCAAGAAAGAGTTCACAGTATGGTACTGTACATCTGAAAATTACAGAGCATTCAAACGCTTCCAGTTCAAGTCCATATCTAACCACAGACTGATCTGACAGCTAGACAACAAACCATAATCAAGCTACTCCTAATATAGTTGGATTTTCACTAGAGACTTAAGATGTGTTAATGATGGCTTAAGTGTTGGGTAGAAATGTTCAAGGGTAGAACATAAAAGATGCTACCACAGAGTATGAGGAAGGAACGTTTTCAGTAGATCTCACTCTCTAGAACAAGATGGCCCCAACTTCAGGGTGACCCTCCGGCTCCAGCTTCCCTGGTGACCAGATTACAGGTGCAAGCCACCATGCCCCACGAGAAACTGATTTTGTTTATTTTGTTTGGTTTTTTTGAAACAGGGTGTCAGGTAGCTCCATCCTGATCTCCAGTTGGCTCTGTAATAGAGGCTGCCCTGAACTCCTCATCTTCCTGCCTCAACCTTTCAAGTCCTAAAATTCCAGGTGTTTACCAGCGAACCCTGAAAGAAACTCACTTTCTTTTAACTGATAAATGACATGAATATCCTATGAAGTTAAGAGATGAGGTTCGTGGGACCCTCAAACAACCCAGGCTATTGTTTGCTCTCCACAGACAGAAGGCAAGGCCCGACTGCTGAAAACACCTACACAGCTCCCTGGATAGAGAAGGGGAGCTGGTGCCTACCTAGAGTCTTCTCCCTAATGGCCAGAATTCTTGGCACGGGAAGGTATTTTGCATGCTAACAGAAAAAAATGTAAACACCAACCCAGGAACAAGCCTTTGATCTCCAATGGTGTCCTGCCGGCAAGATACTCTAATGCAATGGTGGCACAAGGCTTGTTGCAGTAACAAACCACTATCTGATTTAAGGCCCACTCCGTGATATGGAACCCATAACTAACACTGCTTGCGTGCCAAATCCCTGGGACTAAACAGATGGGGACATAGGGGACAACCAAATCCTACAGTCTACTAAAGGAGCACAGTAATAAAATGACTCCTAACAGAACTCTGCTATGCTCAGATCAGTGCCTTGCTCAGCCATCATCAGAAAAGCTTCCTCTGTAGCAGTCAGGAACAAATAAATAGAGAGACCCACAGCAAGATAATGCAAAGAGAATGAGACCTGCGAGACACTCAACCCTGAAGAAGACATCTCCATCCAATCCCTCCCCTCAGGCAACTCAGCTGAAGAGGAAGCAGAGTGTAAAAGCCAGAGGGGATGGAAACCAGGACACCAAGGAAAGAAGGCCTTCAAAACACAGCTGGAGACTGAGGCAGTATGCACAGGGCCTGCAGATGTCTGCAACAGATAGAGCTCTGGAGCTGAAAGGATAAAAAGACAAAGCCCCCTCCCTAACCTAGAAGCTATACATACCAATACATAACCACTTGCAAATGAAAGATTTTTTTTTTTTTCCAAAAGAGCCTCTCTGGGGAAACAAACTGCTCTTAAGGGTAGGCTTTAGGCCCAACAGTAGATGGGCAACAGAAAATAACAGCTTCTCCGGAGGTTCCTTATCTCATAATGTCATATCAGATATCAGCGATTTTATTTTCTGTTTAGTTCTTATTTTTATTTTATTTATTTTTATCTTTTTTTGTTTTTTTACTCTTCAGGTTTTACATATATGTTATGGCTTCCAATTTTGTGTTCATATGGGATTCCTAAATTGTGTTCATGTGGGAGGAGTGTCTCTGCGTGTCTTTCTGCATCTGTATCTGCTCCTTGGGCCTTTTACATAAGTTTTGTCCTATTCCGATTTGTTCGGCTTCGTTTTATCATATATTTTATTACTAATCCTGTTTTCTAAGGAGTGCTAGACAGTACGTGAGTCCAGATGGGAGGAGGGATGGGGAGGAGCTGGAAGGAGTAGAGGGAGGAGAAACCACAATCAGAACATACAATGTAGGGGGAAGTGATTTACAATAAAAGAAAACAAAAAAAAAAAAAAAGAAATTCAGGTCAAGTATGGGGGCTCAAACCTATAATCCCAAAGTAACAGGCAGGGGCTGAGGAATCTCTGTGAGTTTGAAGCCAGCCTGGTCTTACAGTGGTCAAATTAGATACAAAGTAGATGTTCCCAGGATACTACCAAGTTAAGAATCAGATCCAAGGACCGCCTTCCTCGTGAGTAGGGTCCCTGCCTTTACAGGCAGAAGCCTGGTGCCAACCAAGCTTTCCCTTCTCCCTTGCACCGTTCTTCCCTGCTGCACAAGTGGAGTGGCCACCAAGTCCCACCGTTTTCTCCTAAGTGCTCTTCCAGTCAACTAACTCTTTACCACTAGCTAGTCCCCACCCTTTCTTCACCTGACCCTCCTGCAGCAGCCACACCACGGTCCTGGTCATTGTCCAATTACACACCTAAACGTTTCTCCACCTCAAAACTTCCAGTGATCCTGTCACTGACGCTCTAGAGCCCAAGCTGTTTATATCAACACATGGCTTTCTATGATTTGAGACCTTACAGGCTTTCAAATGACCTATCACACTGTCATCCCCTCAGAGTTGGAATTTATACCCCAAACTGGCCTCCAACTCCATATCCTCCTGCCTCAGCCTACACTTTAATGAAAGGTGTGAACCAGTCACCCAGCCCTCATGGTACACTTAGGTACACTTAAAGTCTCATAATATCAAGCCTTACTTCTTGCATTTCCAGCATGTATCCTGCCATAGGTTGTCTAAACGTAGAGAATTTCTAATGTTCTTCTCTTCTCCTTCTCTGGCTTGCTGTACAATTACTATGCATCTCTGAGATTTAGCCTGCAGTGGGGGGGTGGGGGTTTCTCAGTCACTGAAGCGCTTGGGAATAAGCGTGAGACCCTGAATTCGTTCCCCAGCAACCATGTTAAAAGCTAGGCTCAGTGGCATATTGTTTGTGACCCTGGTGATGGGGAGGTTGAGACAGCCAATCCCTAAGGGTTACTAGTTGGCCAGACTACCCTAATAAAACTAAGCAAAATAAATTAACTGAAAAATCATAAAACTCAGCTTACACCTCAGGAAAGCCGTGAAAGTGAAAGACGTCACCCCTTACCCTTATTAGCATTACTGCTTCCTACTCTGTGAACTCTAGAGATAACAACTGACATTTAATGGGCATTTACTATGTCCCTGCCACTGTTCTAATCATTTTACAGAATTAAATGAGTTAATCATCTATAAAGTGGCACCGTGACTGCTGTGTACATGGGAACTGAATTACTGAGAAGTAACGCCCTTAGCCTATTCAACTGGGTGAAACAGATGAAAACCCCTAAAACATATTTACATCACTGTACCTAGCACGGCAAATTCTTTACTCCACCCTGTAAGCTCCCTGAGGACAGGGGATGCATCCGTCTCCGAACCAACAGCACCTGGTATAAACTACCTAGACACCGCATGTACTACTTGAGCTAATTTTAACTGCTGCTCCTAACAAACTCGAGATCAGACCAAGACTGCTAGGAGGAAGCAAGCTATTTTCTTCAGCAAAGAAAAGAGTGCTCGAAAGAAAGCTAATTACCAACGGGAGATCACAGTCCTTGGTGAAATGGACTTATTTTGTGGTAATAGTGCTTAATAGCTATAATAAATCAAAACTCAAAGGACCATTTGCTTAAAATTAACTTTTTTCCCCTCGCTAAGAATTCTTGTTTCTTATCATTCGCAGCAGTAAAAGAAAGCCCTAAATTTACTTTGCTCAAATGGAAAGAGGCAAATCATAGACCACTACTACTAATTGCTTCCTTAAATCCTGCCAAGAAATGTATCCCATTAGGCAATTAGAAGAAAATACAGTTGCCTGACTAAGCATTTCACAAAAGAATTTTTAAGGTTGTGTAGCCTGGTATTCCATTATTCAAACAGTGAAAAAAAATCCTCTAAATACAAATAAAAAAAAAAAAAAAACCACCAGTCTACAGAATATAAACCTCTATATTAAGGTCTATGTTACATTAAAACCTATGCACAACCATTCTTCATTTAAAGTTACAAAAATAAAGTTATCCTTACACTGATGATAAATGACCCTAAGACTCAAACTACTGCACTCAGGTGTGTTCGCAGGTGTGGTCCTCTGAGATGCTGTGAAACAGAGGAATTAAAATCCACAGGGACAGTACCAGCAGCAACAGCACACACACACACACACACACACACACACACACACACACACAGTACTTGTTGAGAGTCATCTGCTCCCTGCCCAGCTTCTAAACACTATGTATCGCTGAAAGGTAAGAGAGGCAAAGTTCAAGGCACTGAGTGTTTGGGCAAGCAGACATCAATCTCTACCCCCCAGCACATCTTACCATTTCTTTGTACATTCAACCATCAGCTCCTGGTAGGAGGCCACAAACTGGAACTTGGAGGCATGTTTTCCCACTCGTTGCAGTCTCTTCCAAACTGAAGCCATGGTGACAGGTCAATAGACTGGAACAATCTTGGATTAGCAACACAGCAGCCTTAATAAAGCAGAGGGTCCAAAGCTTTGCATGTATGTTTGTACTTTCAAAAAAAAAAAAAAACCTAAAACTTGAAATGATGCTTGGAGTCCATAAGTCTTCTCCCTGTTTCACAGGGAAAATCCTGTTTTAGATGAATGGCCCAGTCAAGAACCGTTGCTATGCATGACCCGATGACCGAGAGGAGGTTCCCTCATGAAGACATCACCACTCCACCTATATGACGCCTATTCTGGAGAACTGCAAAGCAAAACACAGACAAAAAGAGAAAGGACATGAGGACAGCAGCGTAAGAAGTGTGTTAGATAAGACGGCAACAACCTCTGTTATCTGCATGTTTTTCAAACAATGAAACAAAACAACGGCCTCAACAGCCAGTGACATCAAGGATGCCAGATACCGAGAAGAAATGACAAATCGCACCGAGGACAGGCAATATACCAGGTTGTCAGCACCAACCACGGAGAAACACCAGCCCAGCTGGGCCCAGCCTTCCCTACCTAGCATCACAGAAGGGAGAACAGGGCGGGAAAGTCGGGGATGCTGAGCAATGTCCACCACCAGTCAGAGGGAGGAGTGGAGTATTTTTCAATAAACTTTATTTTTCAGGCGACAATTAATAGGCTCGAGTCTCAGAATATGTGCTTAGAACACACGGGTGCAGGGAGAAACGCTGGTTCAGTAGGAGAGGGAAATGGATGGAGAACTAGGAGTGGAGGGAAATCTCTCGGCAGAGGGAGGGCAAGGTCCCAGTTCCAGGCCACTTTGCTTCCCCTTCACCTTGGCTGCCAGGAGGAGGGAATGGAAACTCCTGCCTGGGCTTGAAGCAATGACCAGCCTGGCCAGCGGACAGTGCGGGGTGCGGTGCCTCCCTCCCCCATCAGGAGCAGCCGGCCCAAGCCTCCTCTCTCCTCACGCACCGAGTGCAGACCCCTGCCTCTCTCCGCAGAGACAGGCGTTGCCAGCCGCGGTCCCTGTCACCCAAACGTGGCCGTTAGACCCCCCAGCCCGGCCCCGAGCCCCGGCCCCTCCGCTCGCCCACTCCAAGCCCTCCTCACACCTCTAATCCCGCTGTCCCCTCCTCAGAGCCGCTCCTCCGTCGCCGCCGCAGCAGCCGCTGCCACCGAGTCCTCCATCCCCTCTGGAGCCGCGTGGAACAGCGAAGCCCGGCGCGGCGCTCGCGGGAGCCGGGGTCTGCAGCCTCCGGGGCGGACGACGCCCGCCCCCTCCCGGCGCAGCGCCCCCTCCCCGGCGCAGCGTCCTGCGACCGTGCCCCGTCCCCCGCCCCCCCCGAGCCAGCCCTGCCTCAGCCGCGGCTCAGCGCCCAGAGCCCCCTCCCCCGCCTTCCTCGGCCGCCACCACCATCATTACCTCCCCCGCCGCACCTCTCACACTAACCCTACCCACGGCGGCTCAACCTCTGTCCGCACCGCCGCCATTGGCTGAAGCTGAGAGGACCCCGCCTCAAAGATGGGCGGGCCTTATGATGGGTGCGGCGCTTCATTGGCAGATTCTCGTGCCGGTCACGGGGGCTCCACCCCTAGTCCGCGAGGTGTTTTTTCCTGAGGTGGAACCCTCCGGGTCTACCCTCCTTTTCTTAAAAAAAAATTGAAAATCACGAAGGACGATCCCGCCCATTCCCTTGAATGGTTGAGAGAGGGCAGCGGGAGGAGTAAGGAATGTTTATAGTGAACTGGAAAGTGATTGCGGAAGGTGGCTGTCCATCAAAGGTGCCCCAGCTGCCAGGCGGGGTTTCTAGCTCTTGCTGTAGGCACGGGTCTGGTTCTAGCGGCTGCCAGGGACGCTGAGGTGCTGTGGTTTTTCTCCTATTCTCTCCCATCCCCACCAGGACCCGTCTCCTGCGTCACTAGCAGCCAGCGATTATGCACACACAGCCTTTATTTCACTCTGTTCGTTCCCAGTTTTTTCTTGACCTTGCAGGCCCCCGCCCCAGGTTCAAGGCTGTCTACTGTATACATTTCATTAAGCTGAGCTAGACATAAAATGTTTGCAGTAGTTTCTTTTTGTTCTCATTCTCTGCATTTCTTTGAATCTTGCATTCTCGTGTTCGTTTGCGGTCTCATTATCCTCCGGTATGTGCTGTGGGTGGATTTGGGAGTGGTTGCCAATGTAAAAAGGATGGTTAAAGGCAAGGGAGAGGAGTGCCAGAGTCCTATTGAGTAAAGTCTCTGGCAACTCTGGGTGGCCTAGATCTCTATTGTAGCCCAGGGCTAGCCTTGAAACTCTGACCCTTCTGCCTGCGCTGAGCCTCCTGAGTGCTGGAATTATAGGAGTGCACCATCCCGAACAGATTCTTGCTTGGTTTATTAAGAAAGTGTCTGCCGGTTGTGGTGGCGCACGCCGGTAGGATTTGCTGAAGGAGGCAGAGGCAGGAGGATCACGAGTTCGAGGCCAGCCAGGTCTACACATTTTTAGCCGGGCGGTGGTGGCGCACGCCTTTAATCCCAGCACTCGGGAGGCAGAGGCAGGCCGATCTTTGTGAGTTCGAGACCAGCCTGGTCTACAAGAGCTAGTTCCAGCGCAGGCTCCAAAGCCACAGAGAAACCCTGTCTCGAAAAACCAAAAAAAAAAAAAAAAAAAAAAAAAGAAAGTGTCTGTTAGAGGTCAGAGGTTAGCCTCGAACTCAGGATCTTCCTGCTTCAACATTCAGGCTGCTGAGAAGGCTGGGATTTCAAGTGTGCATCCCTGTGATCACAGGTGTAAAGCACTGCCCAGCTGTAAGATCCCTTTTGAGGGTGTGAAAGCTATAGACACTTTCTCAAGGGGCAGAAAATGCACTATCCCAAAACTCAAGGAAATGCTTTCAGTCACAGACCTCTGGTGTAGGGAAAGAACTAAGAAATTTTAAAATTATAACTTTTGGGAACTAAACAGTAAAGTCAATTAAGAAACTGAGAAGGAGGTTAGGGATGTGGCTCAGTGGGAGAATGGTTGCCTAGGGGTATGAGAGAGAAGGGAAGAAAGGGGAGACAGGAGAAGGCAGAGGAAAAAATAGGGAGAAAGGAGGGAGCGAGGAAGGGATGGGGTAGAGGAGAAAGAACAGCGGAGCTGAGAAAGAATGGTCAAGAAAAGCAAAACACTAAACAAGGACCGAGTGAATTGGAAAGGAGATGAAAGCAAACATGAAAATGGGCAAAATGTTAATCTTTTCAGGCTCATTCCTAATCTTATTAAAGTTGGAAGAAAATTTTAAGAAGTAACTTGGAAGTTATCAGGGTTCTGGGAAGAATTCTTTGAAGGAGGGAGAGATGGATGACGTGAGAACATCTGTATGAATGAGATCAAGGGAAGACTCAGGTAATGTGCATTCAGGAGAGATGGGAAGACATGAGCCTTGAACCCAGTATCTAATTCTATTTCCACTTTCAGGAAAAGAAAATGATCTAATAATTCAACAAAAATGAATGTTTTATAGGAAATGGTATGGTTACAACTTGTTTTGTCTTGATTCTAAAATGTAAAATAACCAAAATGATGTATTCTTATTTTATATACATTTTAGAGTTCTCAGCTGCCTTTTCTAGGCTTCTTCCTACATTCAGTGTGATCTCAGATGGTAAAATAGTCTGCTTCATTTATAGATACTATGTGTATAGGCCTTTTTAATGAGTAATTTTTAGAAATGGTCATAAACGATGTTTCTCTAAATTATCCTTCAGGAATGCACACAATAATCAGGTTTTTGTACTTTGCCTTACTGCTCTATCTTGGATTCTCAAATATTCTAATGTGGTCATTCTGGATTCTTTTAATATTCTTTCCCTTCCTCAGAGGGGGCACTCTGATGTAAAGAAATTATCTACAGAGCAATGGGAAAGAGGAGATGAAGAAATGAAGGAAAGAAGGAAGGAAGGAAGAAAGGAGGGAGGGAGAGAGGGAGGGAGGAAAGGAAGGAAGGGAGGGTAGCTCTATAAGGATCTTCCTCAAGTTGTAGAAAATTCAAAGAGACCAGTAGTGTTTTGTTTTGTTGTTGCTGTTCATTTTGAGACAGAGTCTTTCTATGAAGCCCAGATGACCTGGAACTCTTTATGTAGACTAGGGTGGCCTCGAACTCACAGAGATCTGGCTGCTTCTGTTTTCCAAGTGCTGGGATTAAAGATGTGTACCACTATACCCAGCCTAGGATTTCTCTTGAATGTAAACCTAGATTTCTTTCTAGCCACCAAGTAGCTAGAGTGAAAAGAGTTGAAATGTCTACAAACAAGGGATGAATTTAAGAGCAGACCTTGGCATTGCTCTACCAGTGAGCTCAAGTGTTTGGGCTGTCTGCTAACGACTGCAAGGAGCAGCAACTTACTTCTCCCCACAATACTTTTAAATAAAATAGCCTGTCTAGCAACTAAATTGATCGGAGAACTTTAAATATAGACTATTCTAAGATTGTTTGGTCTGCTTAGCCTATGATCAAGTACCAACTAAATATTGATCATATTAAATACTAATACTAGTGCATCAAAGTTTTAGTTTCTATTCTCAAAGAATTTTCAGAAAGAGCTCTTCAATGAACATGCAAGAAAAATTAGTTAACCTCTCTGAGAAGGGATTCCCTAGCCCGTAAAAACAGGAAACATACCCACCTTCCTGGGATGTTGAGAAGGCGGACTATACAAACATAAAGTACCAGCCACAAAATTAAGTTATCAAATGGTAATAGTGTATATTATTATATTTAATTGAAAACTTAAACAAGAAAAAAACAAAACATCTTCAAGAATATTTGAGCAAATAACGGCTTGGTATGACGCGTCTCTACCTGAAAAGCTAAGAGCTCACAGACAGTTAACACCATTCCTCTCGCATTAACTTCGTGGATACAGATGCATACCAATAATTTTGGTGGATTTGTGACTTTAAAATCATTACTTAATATTTACTTCCCTTCAATCCTCATGACCACCCTTCATGCCATATTAGCTGAGATCGTTTGACAAACTACAGTTACTTTTTCCTAGAGGCTCCATGTCCCCTGCCTGTCACCACCATGTACATACTGATGACTGCTCCTGTTTCCAGGGTTCCTGACATGTGTCTGCTGGCCCTTTTCTAGTCCCCTATTTATGGGGGCCTTGATTTATCATCAGCTTTGTCCCAAGTTTAATTTGCAGCATAATAGACCTTGGGTTGCTGACTGCAAAATTTTGGTTTCACTGAACAGAAGAGTCAATACATTTTAAAATTTAAATTTTGTCTGTACTAAGCATAAAATGCATTAGGTGGGAAACACCACCCACAAATCTTAAATCTTCTTTGTGATAGGAGGTTTAGAAAAGAACAAATTATTTTCAATGGGCCAGCTTTTCTTGTCATAAACCCCCAAAATGAAGATTCTCATGAGATGCAGCCATAGGCTTGTTTTATTGTTTTCTTTCCTGGTGACAAAATTCTTATATTTGGATTTTACAATTGTTGCAGTAAAATTGTCAGCGGTATTATTGCGGGATCTAACTGCTAATGGAATGTGTGCCTTAGTCTTTAGAATAAGTTTTCTCCTGATAACAACACTGCAGGTGTCTGCCTTGGTTTTGTTTCCAGTTGCCATAGCAATTATACTGTACACAAAAATATTACTGCAGTTTATTACTACTGATGGAATTATTGTAAGCCATACCAAAAAAACATAATCCCAACTATCCTATAACAATTTTTATAACCTTAAAATCTCACTAGGGCAAATGAATTTTTTAATTTTTAATCAATAGTTTTTATGGGTTTTTCTAAATATTTCCTTTTACCCTGTGGCATTCTTCAATATCTCACCCCATGCTGACCTTAGTATTTCATCTCCATTCCATGTAAGCTGGCCTTTGCTCATTGTTTCAGGAAAGAAATATAACAGAATGTAGAAAAAGGGGGTCCTCGCCGCCTTGAGATCCCAAAGACCTAGCCTTTGGAGAATAATGGAATAGAATCTAGACATAGACTTGCATTGCTTCACACAACAGCCTCTAGTCACAAGTGACCTAAACACAAAGTGACCAGTCCAAATTGATGTGTGTTGTAAGTGTAAAATATGCAGTCTTTTCAAAGAATCACTGTGCATAAGAGAACATACTAAATACCTTATTAATTACTTTACATTGATTACATTTTGACATTATCATACTTTTGGATATACTGAGTTAAACATAGCAAGTAATTTCACCTCTTCCTTTCGCTTTTTATTTTGGCTACAAAACAGTGTAAGTATTTTTGATCATTTTGCTTTTGTTTTATAGTGCTGCGGGTGGAATCCAGTGCCTTGCATGTGCGAGACAAGCACTACCACTGAACCCCAGTCCCAGTCCCCAGATGTCTTTCCATATGTGCCCTGCTCTGTATTGCTAGAGGCAATGCTGGTATGAGTAACAGCAAAACCTATTTTCACTGAGATGAACATCGATAGCCTGGGCTGGAAGAGAAAGAAAGTTGGAGAAAATGTACTAAGAACCTAGCTGTTGGTAAAGCCCTAACAACAGTATTTAATCTCACCGTATTCTGGCAAAAGCTTTGGAGAAAGCTAACTGAAATGGCAGAAATCTACCTGGGTGAACTGAGAGATACAACCTTTTCCTGATAGAGGCCTAGCGATGTACAAAACCCTTAGAAAAGAACCAGGCCAACTTGAGCCATGAATCTAGACCAGCCTACCAGAACTTTAAAATGACACAGTCCAATCAAGTGTTCAGCAATGAACAAACTATTCTTCACCTGCCTGTGCAGTGGATATCTATAAACTACTTGAGGCTATCTGGACCCTTGAAATCTGGCTAGTAGTGGAGTAGCTCAGTATTACTTCATTGTAATCACTAAAACTATAAATAACTGTAACTGGCAGGTAGGCACCACATCGCACAGTGTGCAAACATATGAAGAACCATTGAGGTTCAGGAAAATTCAACACAATTCCCACTTCCCTAAAATGGTACCCAAGGTGTTAGGGAGACGCCACACAAGAAGCCTTGGTGATAACCCATGATGAACTTAGGAGCAGCCAGAGATTAGATGCTTTTGAAGAAAAATATACTGAAAATCTCTAGAGGAGTCAGCATGATAAATGATGGACCAGAATTGAGTGTTTCTTCTCCTGTCCTTGGTACCCAGATGCCGTGTAAGCCCTCTTTGTTGATGCAGTCTCTGCCAAAGAGACCGTGATTGAGCATTTACCACCCCTGTTGAAGTCGGAGATTAAAGTTGAGGTCTGGTAGAATAGTGGAAAACTATAAACTATTTTCTGCAAACCTGATTTTTCTTAGATTGAGAATTGTAGCAGATATATATGTATATAATATATTATAAAAATAATTCTATTATAGATATGATAATTCTAAAAAAATACTTAAAAGGATCTTTTTAAAGGTCACTTTTCCTCCACCTACTATTACAAATTCTTAGATTGATGTGAAGTCTTAGAAAAGCTGCATTAGCAAGTCAGCATTGCAGTGGGGTAAAGGCATATACCTGTAAACCCAAAACTGGGAGGCAAAAGCAGGAAGATTGTACGTTTAAAACCAAACCAGACTGTAATGTGAGATCCTATCTGAGGGGTGGGCATTAAAATAATCTCTTTTTAAAGCCTAATAATACAGTATATCCTTTTGTGGAATTGTTTTACCCAAGGACAGATCTGTAAAGTTAGTCATAAGGAAGGTTTGCACATTGGCCTGTGATGTCACTATGTTCAAAACCTAAACTGTATGCTTAATCCTAACATCTTTTATGTAGTCCAGGCTAGCCTTAAACCCGTAATTCTCTTGCCTCTGCCTCTTGAGTTCTGGGATTAACCTGGACCTGGCTGATAGAAGTAAGAGAGCACACTTGGCTGCCTTTAATTCAGGCAGCTATAGAAGATCATGTGCAGACATCCACCAAGGATTCAGCATGGCCAATTATTCTTGTGTAACATACCAAATGATTAGGTGCCTTAGACATCTTCAAGACTATATTACAGGCAACGATATTAAAATGTAGATATTTGAGCTAGAGAGATGGCTTATCAGTTAAGAGAAGTGTCTGCTCTTCTAGAGGACCCAGGTTTAATTCCCAGAATAAACAGAGTAGCACAAAACTTTCTGTAATTCTAGTTCCAGGGGATCCAACACACTCTTCTGGCTTCCATGGGTACAGACATGTAATACACAGACATAGATGTGAGCAAAACTTTTATTGTCTTAGGGTTTCTATTGATGTTAAAAGACACTATGACCACAGCAACTCTTGTCAGGAAATGTTTCAATGGAACTGGCTTACAATTTCAGAAGTTTGGTCCATTATCATCATGGCAGGAAGTGTGGCAGCATGCAAGCAGACATGATGCTGGAACGGTAGCAGGAAGAGAGAGTGACATTGGGCCTGGTGTGAATATCTGAGACCTCAAAGCCAGTGACAGGGTTCTTAAAACAAGGCCACACCTACTCCAACAAGGCTACACTTAATAGTGCCACTCCGCATGGGCCTACGGGGGCCATTGTGCACATTCCACTCCCTGCCCCCACAGGCTTGTAGCCATATCGTAGTCCAACTTCCAAAGTCCCATCGTCTACCACAGAATCAGCACTGTTTAAAAGTTCAAAGTTTAAAGTCTCTTCTGGGATTTATGCAGTCTCTGAAATGTAATACCCTGTAAAATCAAAATAAAAAAGCATATCCTATACTTCCATATACAATGGCAGAGGCTGTACGTTGTTCCAAAAGAGAGGAATGGGAGCATAGTGAAGAAACGCTGGACTAAAGCAAGATGGCAAACCACCTAGGCAAACTCCAAATTCTACATCTCCACACCTGATGTCAAAACTCTCTTCAGACCTCCAACTCCTTTCTTCTTTGTTGATGGCATCTCCAACAGCTTGAGGTTTCTAAGACAATCTAGGTTTCACCTCCACAGTTTCACATAATGGCCTCTCTAGGCCTCCGCACAGCAACATCCCTGACACATGCCTGGACTTGATGGCTTTCCTTAACATGGAGGGAGATTCCATAAATCCCTTTCTTATCTCCGTGACTCTAACGTCAGAACCACATGGCTGAAGCTGCCAAGTCCTGCTGCTTCCTGGAGCTGGAACATGGCCCCCTCATTCAATTTTATCTTCACCGGCTTTTTGGTTTTGATGGTTTCCTTCATTGTCTTAACTTGGCTGTCTTGGAACTCACTCTGAAAACCAGCCAGGCCTTAAACTTAGAGATCTGTCTGTCTCTGCCTTCTGGGTGCTGGGATTAAAGGTGTGCACCACCACACCTGGCCCTAAATTTTTTTTTTTTTATTCCTTTTCACAAATTGGAAACTTAGCTGACTGGGACATTGCTCTGAGGTCACCACTCCCTTTATTCTGCTTAGTAACAGGTTTTTCTTTAATCTGTTTACAGTTTCTGGTGCCCGTTTTTCTCCTCAAACTGTACATTTTGTAACTTTCCTTGCCCAGCCTGCTCCTTTTCATTATAAACCTGCATCCAGCCGGGTGGTGGTGGCGCACGCCTTTAATCCCAGCACTCGGGAGGCAGAGGCAGGTGGATCTCTGCGAGTTTGAGACCAGCCTGGTCTACAAGAGCTAGTTCCAGGACAGGCTCCAAAAGCCACAGAGAAACCCTGTCTCGAAAAACCAAATAAATAAATAAATAAATAAATAAAATAAAATAAATCTGCATCCACTAATAACCAAGCAACACAGTCAATGCTAGGTTGTTTTGAAGTGTCCTCTGCCTAACCCACAGTTCTGCAGTTGAGCCTCAGGCAATTTGTTTTGGACAAGGGCAGAAAGCAGCCAAGTTCTTCACCAAAATATCACAAAACAGTCTCTAGGCCATACACTAAATTTCCTTTTCCTCTGAAGCCCCTTGAGCAAGGACTCCCCCCAGTTCAAATCATCCTCTGCACTATTGTCTTCCATGCTCCTACACTCATGTAGTCTATTAGCCCTACTTAAAACATTCAACTGCTTTTCTAGTTCAAAGTCCCAAAACGGTCCATTTCCTCCAAACAAAACCATGGTCAGGCTTGTCACAGCAATACTCCAGTCCCTGGTACCAACTTCTTGTCTAATGTTTCTATGAAGAGACACCTTGACCATTTCAACTTTATAAAAGGAAAACATTTAATTGGGGTTCCTTACATTCAGAAGTTTAGACAGGCAGCAGAAAGAGAGACACTGGACCAGGCTTGAATGATTGAAACTGCAAAGCCCACCCCCAGTAACTGATTTCCTCCAACAAAGCCACACCTTCTAACAGTGCCACTCCCTAGGAGCCTATGGGAGCCATTTTCATTCAAACCACCACACTAATAAAACAAAAATTCTAAAATATTTTTAAGGTAGATATTCAAAATACTAACAGTACAGCTAAGACATTAATCAGAATAGATAAGTCACAAGCCATTGTGTCACTATGAATCAACTAAACAGCACCCCTGCATTTAGAGATCAATAGATCCATTATACCATGTTCTCAGTCTGAGTCTTCAAATTACTAGAGATAATTTCATGGTGGTAAAGTCCCATTTCACAATGCTGAATAAGTCAGAGAGTGCAGCTATTACAGATGATTTGCTCATTGTAAATAAGTGGTCAGTTCCTGGGATTATTGCAGCAAAGATTTGAATTTGAATTGGGAACACTTTCTGAGAAAGATCTTACACAATTCAGTGAATTCACAATCTTATAAAATTAACAGAGATTGCTCCTTTATCCTGTAGTGTCTTTGATTAGATAAAGTGACCTTAGTTCCATTTCTCCTACCTTAGTTCCATTTCTCCTGTGTTTACAATAATAAGAGTAAGTTCCGGGTAGCTACATACACATATATTCAGTATGTGTGTTCCTCAAAATAATTCTGAGATGCTTATATTTAGTATGAACAAAAAATATTATCTTCTGAAATAATAAAGATGGGACAGGCAAAGAAAAATCAATCTCAGACAGCCATAAAAACAGTCTGTCTCCCACAGTGTGGTGTTAAATGAAAACACCTCCATACCAAACAGACCAAAGAAGAAGCCATGACCCTCCCTAGACCAGATGTTCAAACAAGATGAGAAAAACAGCCCTGTTACCAAAACTTGTAACATGGGAATAGACTGGTAAGAGCTCAGCTTTCAGTTTGTGCTCACTCATGCCATTTGGCAATCTTCTGGGTAGGGTGGAAGGGGTACAAATTCCAGGCCAAAGGCAGTAAGAGTGGAGCCAGACAGTCACAGTATCATCTTAAGGCCTCTATTTTTCCTGAGAGATGCTGGGTATTTCTTTATATTCCTTTGCAACTTTCAGGTGTTATTTTTAAATATCCCACAAAACAGTACATCATTGATCTCTTTCTCTAAGAAAAGAAAATGTTGGGCAAGACTGAAGTTTTTGTACCTTGAATCAATCTTTTTTTTTTTTTTTAAAAAAAGTCCTGATATATTGTAACTATGATATTCTATCTCTGAAATAAGTTTAGTTTTTAAAAAAACTTATTTTTTTCTTTTCATGTATCTATGTGAGATGAGCATGTTTGTATGTATGTCTGCATGTGTGTGTCTGCACATGTGTGTACACAGGCCCAAGGCTGCTGACAGGAATCATCTTCCATGGCTCTTCCATCTTATTCTTGGAGGCAGTGCCAGAGACTCTTACTCAAACACAGAACTTGCCAAATGGTGCGTCTAGTTAGCCAGAATTCCCTGTCTCCATTTTTCAGGGCTAGAATTACAGGCAGGCTACCTTGACCAACTGGCATTTACCTAGGTTCTGGAAATCTGAACTCTGATCCTCTTGCTTGGTAAGCAGTTTAGTAGCTGAGCTGTCTCCCCAGTTAGTTTCTTCTAGATACAGAATATTGTGTTGTTTTGAGCCATACCTATTGAGAAAACCCCTTTAAAATAATTATCAGGCATTATTTGTGTCCTATTTCTTATTTCAAAAACATCACCTGGGCTGGAGACACAACTCAGCAGTTACAAGCACTCTCTGCCCTTGCAGGGGATGCAGGCTCAGTTCCCAGCATCCACTTGGTGGCTCACAATCGCCTTAGTTCCAGAGGACTTGATGACATCTTCTGTCCTCCACAAGGACTTGTATGCATCTATGAAGCACCCATGCAGACAGACACACACACACCCCTAAATAAATAAATACCAACCAACGACCTTTTTTCTAGTAACTAACTTGCTTCAGTGTAGACTAGGAGGTGCCATATTAGTAACTGTTTAACTCTATATTCTTTGACACACTTCCTGGCTAGCCACAGTTGCTGTGCTTATCGTGAAGAATATGCTTCTATGTATGATGTATATTCTCCAGCATAAATCATGGCTTACAAAACAATGATTAGCCAAAAGCGCAGCTTTCAGTGATAGACCAAGGAACATCTCCCTTCCTTGTATCTGTTCTGAGACATGGCTGCTTCAGGCATGCAGACTCCTTGCTTTGCACACACTTTGTGGAGACCAGGAATGTCAGTTGACTTTTAACACTTTTCCCAACAAGTCATCTGCTTTGTCTTACTCACTTATCCTCATAGTATCAGACTTTCGGCTGACCTTGGGAGAAACTTATATCAGGCTCTGTTAGATGGAGTATGATTTAGGGTTTCTATTGCCATGAAGAGACACCATGGCCACAACAACTCTTTTAAAGATAAACATTTTATTGGGTTTGCTTGCAGGTTCAGAACCTTAGCCCATTATCATCATGTCAGGAAGCGTGGTGGTACACAGGTAGACATGGTGCTGGAGAGGAGCCAAGAGTTCTATTTCTGGATCTGTAGGTAGCAGGAAGAGAGAGACACTGGGCCTGGCTTGAGCATCTGAAACTTCAAATCTTACCCCCGGTGACACACTTCCTCCAAAAAGCCATGCCCACTCCAATAAGGCCACACCTCCTAGTAGTGCCACTCTCTATGGGGACCATTTTCTTTCAAACCACTACAGAGTATAACTTTGAATGGCAGATTTCAAAGTTGTTTTAGAATATCTGAAGAGATTTGGACCTCCCTTGGAGGTGTTCTTGAATGAAAACTGTATTCATATACTAACAAAATTAATGGATAATTAGTAAGCTCAAGTCATTGTACAAAGTACCAAGAATGCAACACATCAATAAAGACCAAAAAAAAAAAAAAAAAAAGCTGATCTGCCCTCCTAAAACTCACATTCCTCATCTATTAGAAATCGTCCCTTAAACGATTGCTCTAGAAAACCCAGGTTGATAAGAAGGGACTATGTTTTGTTTCACACTGACACAAACATGAGAAAAGTGTTATTATAAATGATAGCATTTTGGGAAATATTGTTCATAAATCACTCAATAAAATCCAACTTATTATTGTACTTTGCATCCTTTCCTTTGTGCTTGTTTATGCAGAATCCCATTACAGACATGGCAACATACAGATATGCGGTTTATATTTGAACTGGAGTCCTGTTTATCTTTATTTGAATTATAGTATTATAGTACTATTTTGTTATTAGTTTCATGTTGCATTAAACACTTTTGCAATATTGATACCATTACTTAAAATAATGGTCATACTACAACACTCCTCTAGCTGTAAAAATGCAGATTGTCACGTGCCCAGACTGAATGACCTTGTCTGAAAGAGATGATGTACAACCTTTAAATGTTAACCAAAAGCCAGGCAGTGGTGGTGCACGCCTTTAATCCCAGCACTCAGGAGGCAGAGACAGGCAGGTCTCAGTGAGTTCGAGACCAGCCTGGTCTACAAGAGCTAGTTCCAGGACAGGCTCCAAAGCTACAGAGAAACCCTGTCTCGAAAAACAAACAAAAAAAATGTTAACCAAAACAACCTGATAAACACATTCCCTGGTGTTCACATGCAACTTTTAAGAATGCTTTTATCCAGGTGTGGTGGTACACATCTGTAATTCCAGCATTTGGGAGGTTGAGGCAGGGGCATCAGGAATTCAAGTAATCCTCGTCTATCTAACAAGTTCAAGAGCACTGTATTAATTCTTTTCTATTGCTATGACAAGACACCATGACCAAGGCAACTTTTGAGTTTCACTAGGCTTATGGTTCCAGAGGGGTAGAGTTTATGATGGTGGAGTGAGGCAAGAGGCAGCGGCTGCAATAACACCTGAGAGCTCACATCTTGATCTTCCAGTAGGTGGCAGAGAGCACACTGGGAAGAGTAATGGTGTTTTCGAACTGTAAGTCCCCTCCCAGTGACCCACCTCCTCCAACAAGGATACATCTCCTAGTCCTTCCCAAACAGTTCCACCAGTGGGGACCAAGTATTCAAACACATGAGCTTATTGGGCCCTTCTTATTTAAACCAACCGCCAACCTGGGCTATATGAGACCTTATCTCAGAAAAAGTAAAAGGTAAATATATTACATTCCAATTGGCTCATCAGCTACAGCTCATAAGATGTTTAAAAAAAAAAATGAAAGAAACCAATTACTATGATGTTTTGAGGGTCAAATGCAAGAAAAATTTCAAAAAGTGCCTAAGAGATCTACTTTGAAGTACTGCTCCAGTAAGAACCCAAGTGGAGAAATTTCTCATAATAATGAAGTTCTCTTTGGCATCAAGAAAAGGAAATTATATGACAAAGAAGGCAAAGAGACAATTAAGGAGGACGGAGAAGCTGGTGACTCTGGCTCTCCCACTGGCATCTTTGCTATGTCCTTTCGAAAAGGGGAAGATGCAGAGAGGAAGGAGAGGTAAAACTTACGGGCATCGTCTTTTAGTAACCTTAGTATATTTGTATGAAGGCACAATGAAAAACTTGGCTCTGCACAAGAATGTGACTCATGACAAACGAGAAGGCCAAGATGCTAAGAGACAAGCAGGAGAGTGACGTCACCACTGTATGTGGCAGGTACTGGAATGGGATGGTTCAGCAAATTCAATCTGTGTATGGAGTGCCAGGGCCGTGCTGAAGAGATCAGCTCTAATGTAATAGATACAGAAGCTCAATGAAAGAAAGCTAGTCCAAGGGAAAACTCTGAATGTTCATACTGACAGAGACATGAAAGATGGGTAGACTATAACTTTCCATAATGAAGGGGACCAAGGACCAAGACTGGAGCCAGAAAATGCTATCATTTTGTTAGATCAGGACAGTGATCTTTTTACTCAGTGGGAAGATTTTTATATGTGAACGAACGTAAAAGTGGCTTGAAGCACTGTCCAGCTTCCAAAAGGGAATTTTCACCTTGAGGACCAAGGATCCATAGCTCTCACCTTTCATTCACATCAGATTGTTATCCGTGGGAGATAACAGATGTGTGTCCAAGGAAGGTACCCCAATTTATTCTGCCCATATGATAAAGAACACCAAATCAGAAAGTAAACTTTCCTGAAAATGGTTTTCAATAAACTCTTTGCAAAAAAAAAAAAAAAAATTCTTCTTGTAGGTCAGGGACCAGAAGAGACTAATGAAGTGGCTCATGCAGAATGGGTAGATTTTGATCCAAATCAAGAAAGAGGGTGCCCTGAAAATGGTGATGTACAGGAGAGCTCCAGACATCATTCTGTCACTCCCGAGACAGTGGTCAGTGTCATACCTCTCAATGGTGCCAGTGAATAGCGTTTGGTTTTTGTTGTTTTCATTCTCTTTTCAACATGGAAACTGATGCTAGAGCCTTGTGCATAGCAGGCAAGCCCTCCAAACTGTGCTATTTATCCCAGTCCTTTAAATAATTTTTACTATTATTATTTTAGACACGGTCTCCCTGAGACAACCTGCCTGGCCTCGAATGTTCTCTGTACCTCACAGCCAGGCCGGGAACTTTCAGGATTACAAGTCTGTATCACCAGAGCCAGCACGGCCGGTCCTTAAATGCAGGGATTAGTTCAGGACTGTAATCAGAATACACTACTACTTAGCCTTGCTTGTGTTTTAGTATGAAGATACAGTATCGTTCTTAAAATCAGATGCAGAATGAGCACATGTATTTAAGTCCCAAGTTTGCTACCTGGGACCATGTTGGTGTCCAAGCAGCACGCTGTAGCCGGGACCATGCAGACCTGAGTGGCCTGTGCTGCCACCCGTGACCATGTCTGCGTCAAAGCTCCTACTGCAACTATGAAGAGTCCACAGCCCGTGTTGCCACAGGGATCACAGGAATCATGAATGTTGAAATCCAAGGGCCTTGTTGAGCCAGCCCAATCCTTCACTGGCGCTGGGATAGCTGGCTCTGCCCCTCACTGCACGCTGCAGCAGGAGACTTGGCCCTGCTCCCATGGGAGAGCTGCCCTCCCCACCGTGCTCCCACCTTTCAAAAAAGAGGTTTATCATATGTGACTTCTTAAGGGCTTACCCTTCTAGAATTACTTTCCTTTCTGCTGTATCATGCTATTGATCATTATATATTAGTATATAGCATATATACACATACACACATATATTAACTAAAACCCATACACACTCGTGGCATTTGATTTGCTTTTTAAAATAATCATTAAAAACTGAATTTAAAAAAATAACCTGAGGTGGTGGTGATCCGTTCTTGTACTCTCAGTACTTAGGAAGCTGAGGCATGAGGAGCTCAAGGCCAGCTTGGGCTTTATAATATGTTTGAGGCAATCTAGACTATATAGTTAGGCCTTTATTGGGAAAAAAAAGCCAATTTTCATCCCCTTTACTCCAAAATTTTATTTTTTTCTCAGATATTCTCGAGGTATGATGTATCTTGTATGTGTTCCATTATTTAAAAAAATACAATATATATATATATATATATATATTAAACAACCAAATAAATTTTAGGAAGAGAATATACAAGTGGCTTCATGATAATGTAAATATCCTATAACCGTATTTCTAAGGTCAGTTTTAATGTTAAAATAATGATAACTGTATGATTGTGCTTCAGACTGAGATGCTATTTTAGCATATTTAGCACAAATATGTTAAATTTTTGTTTGCTTGTATTTTTGTTTGTTTTTATTTTTTAAAACAGGGTTTCTCTGTATAGCCCTGGCTGTTCTGGAACTCACTCTTTAGACCAGGCTAGCCTTGAACCCGGAGATCTGCCTGCCTCTGCCTCCCAAGTGCTGGAATGTGTCACCACTGCCGGGCCCATAAAGATACTCTTTCGCATATTTTCTCATTTTCTAAAAATCTTCCAGCATGGCTTCAAATCACAAATCATATCCAGTTTATAAACATGGGAACTCTTATCCAAAATTCATTCCTGGTAGGTCTAGGCTCACTGGGTCCATTGACTAATTTAGAGGCTCAAAACCATCTGTAACTCCAGTTCCAGGGGGTCTGTCACCCTCTTCCAGCCTCCACAGGCACTATTACACACACATGATGCACAGACATACATGCAGGCAAAACACCCAAGCACGTAAAATAAAAATAAATCTTTCTTTTTTAAAGAATGATTTTTTTGCCTTATTTTATGGACCTGAGATTTTATATAACCATGAATGTCATGGTCTGGGGACACTTATCTTCTAATTCTAGCTCATGTTTGACTTCCGCATGCTCATTCTTGTGTAGATGACTCTTTTTGCTGTTTCAGTACCAAGTCAGGCGACTCAACTGAGTAAATATTTATCAAGTGCCTAGTATGTGTAAAAAAAACATTGGATTTTTAAAAAATGTATAAGGAATGATGAACTGACTTAGCGGATAAAAGTCCTTGCTCTGCGAACCTAAAGACCTGAGTTCACCTATATAAAGGTGGAAGGAAAGAACTGACTCCCACAAGTTCACACATATGTCATGACATGCTTGGGCATACACACACACACACATCACAAATAATAATGATGATGATGATGATAAATAAATAAATAAATAAAAGTTAAAAGTATGTAAGCAAAAATTAAAAGTTAAACTTTTTCAGTTAGGCAGAGAAACATATATAGATTGTAAAAGTATGAATTATATCAAATGTGATATAAAGAATTTAAATAACGGTTTGCCATAGTTTGTCTCTTAGTGTTCTCCACAGATCCAAGTATTAAGGACAGCATATAACCTCACTCTTCCTCTTCCTTTCCCTTTCAATTCCTAGCTATAAGGTTTTGTTCTCTCCTGAAGCCTTGTCTGGCCAGAGTGTGCTGCCCTGCACAAAAACAGCAGGGTGAGCCAGTCTTAATCAGTACGGAAACATCAAAGTCTAATAAACTTTCTCTCCTGATAAGTTGATTATCTTGGGTGTGTCTTGGAGTAGTAAACAGCTGACTAATAGTCTAAGATAAAGCTAAAAGATATGAGAAGTCCCTTACGGTCCCAAAGCTTTAAAGATTCAAGTTAGCTACAGAGAAGCAGAGAGAACACAAGAGAGGGTGAACTTGAGAGATCTGGGTTACTCTGAGAGCATTGATGTCATCCCAGGATGCATACGACTTCATTGGGTGGAGGAAAAGGCATGTATATGGCTCATACCCACAAATACAAGGACAACAACACGTGTAGCATGGTAACATGTGACATCTATTCACCTATATAAAGTGTACTCAGATTTATATCTGAGCAGATGTGATTCTAGGACTCTTGGTAGAAGAATTACAAAAGGGACTCTTTCTTCTGGGATTGGTGACCATTCTGCTGCCAAGGATCCAGCTGATAACAGAGACGAAACAGGGAAAGGCAAATGCCCAAGCAGAGAAAGAGACACTTGATTTGTTTCATCTGAACGTTGATGGAGGAGAGCCAATGAGCAACTCTGAACTCTAATTTGGTAATTTTAAATCACCTGTGTTTAATATATAGTTACCTGTGAGTATAATTGAGAAAGCTGCTTTAAAGTGTCCCCCAAATGGTCTTCCATTCCAGTTGAGGGAAAAGCACCCTCAACTGCTTATCCAATACCAAGCTGTCAGCCCTGAGGTCATACACATACAGATAACATTATACAGCCTGAGCAGGTTGTAGTTAGAGATTTAGAATTATAGAAACAAAGAGGCCATGGATTTGAAAGAGAGCAAGGGGATGCATGGAAGGGCTTGGAGGGAGGAAAGGGAAGGAGAGAGATTATGTGATTGCATTATAATTTCAAAAAATAAAAGATCATACAAAGAAGAAAGATGTAAAAAGCTTTTACCTATTTGTTTTTGTTTTGGTAGCCTAGTTTTTATTGCTTAATAGAGTTTTCCCCCAGTTGGGGATATTTTTGATGATCCTCATTAGGCTTTAATTTCTGATTGTCTGAAAATTAAAAGTTTATAGTCAGAATTCCCAAGACCAATATGAAGGCAGAAGAGTGACTATTACGAACACGGAAGATGCTGTTGCATTATATACTGATTCCTAATTGAAATCTAACCAACAGTCCTGAAACAACTGAATATTATGGAAGCAGGGCAAAGTATAATTTTTTTCACCTTTTCTTATGTGTATGTGTTTGTGCCTTTATGAACTTATATGCACCATGTGGGTGGGTGTGCCTATGGAGTCCAGAAGAGGGCGTCAGATGCCCTAAAACTGAAGTCCCAGGTGACCGTGTGCTGCCTGGTATGGATGCTGGAAACCAAACCTGGTTTTGGCAAGATCAGTAAGAGCTGGTTCTTCATCACTGAGTCATCTCTCCAGCCCCAAATACAATATCCTAACACTAAAATGTAAAGAGACAACATTCTCTATGCTTAGAACTTTGAGGTATAAGTTCTACTTGTTTTCTGAACCCTACCCTGGAAGGAGCACTTGGGTTTAACACCATTTCACAGCTTCCTCTGCACTTAAAGCACTTGGTAAGCCAGCCTGCCTCCATCTTAGGCTTAAGAGCCATCTTATAGTAAAAACAAACTAGGTTCACTCCTGTTCATGGTTAAATCTCTGTTTCTCAAGGATTGGGCAATTCCCCACCTGTAACCTTAACTACAAATGGTTCTGTACCACATCTTTGTTTCAAAGGGTTATTATGACCACCTATGACTACCTTGTTATAATTACCTGTGGTTATGACTACCTTGCTATGACCGCCTTTGCAACCTTGTCTTTGTTTCAGGAGATCATTATGACTAACTTGTTATGCTTACATTCTGATCCTATAACCCAGACTATTTTGCCCACCAAATCCTCTGTTTGGAAACTCCCTACCCCGGGCTATAGAAGCCTTGTCTTCTTCATGTATAATACTGACTTCTTGAATCTCACCTTAGGGGGAGACAGCCCATGTACAAGGATTAAAAAAATAAAGTTTGTTTTAATTAATTGTTTGCTTTAATTAATTTGGCCCTGGTGATGTGGGCTGTTGGTCTTTCTCCTAGAATCTTTAGAGTTAGAGTCTTTTTCAGTTGAAGGGAGACTTTAAAAGGCCTGGAGAAGTTCTAAGCAAGGATGTTGGACACTTGTGATGGCTAATCTTGCTTATCTGTCTGATTGGATTGAGAAGGATTTCTAAGACAGTGCAGCACATTTCTGGGTGTGGGCCTGTAAGGGTGCTTCCCTAGAGCATTGATGAAGGGAAGAAAATCCAGTCAGAACGTGGGCAGCACCCCCATGAGCTGGGTGGTTAAAGGAATAATCCTGCTACACACCATTCCTCTCAGCTCTCTAGCTGCCATGGTGTGAGCTTCTCCACCCCACCCCACCCCCCCCCACACACCATGATGTACTGAAGCCTCAGAAACTGTGAGTCAGAAGAAACCTCTCTCTTAGCCAGGCAGAGGTGACACACGCCTTTAATCCCAGCATTCAGGAGGCAGAGGCATGGGGATCTCTGTGAGTTCAAGGCCAGCCTGGTCTACAAGACCTAGGTCCAAGACAGGTGCCAAAGCTACAGAGAAACCCTGTCTAGAAAAACCAAAAAGAAAGAAAGAAAGAAGGAAAGAAGGAAGGAAGAAAGAAAGAAAGAAAGCTCTCTTTTTAAAAGTTGGTTATGCCATACACTCTGTCACAATGACAAAGTCTGATGAGCAGATCTCTCAGTGCCCGGTTTTCTTCTCTACAATAGGAATCCCAGTTTCCAGTTGAGCCACTCCTGCTCAAGCAAGACCTTTGGCAGCCTTCCCTTTGCAGCTGGAGGTTGCCATGTGATTAACTTTTGCCTCAGTATAACTTTTAGAAAAGCCTCCTTAGAGAAAAGTGGTATACCTTTCCTGTTCCTGTGGGATGTGGATGTCTTGGCTAGAGATCCAACAGCTATCTTGGACAATGAGGGTGGGAATGGCAAGGTAGTAAGCAGGGAGGAGTCTGGTCTCTCAAAGTGTAAAGCCACTGTGTTTTCCTCCAAGTGTCTATCACTGGACCTTTGAAAATATTAAGCAGAAAACAATCCCATGTATATAGTTATTTTCATTTGAATTTGTGTGTCATGTGTAAAGGTACTAACATATCCAATTTGCATTTCAAATCAGTTGAGATCAGCCAGAAAGTTCTACTGTGGGTTTCTAATTTGATTCCTTTTTAGGGAGAAGGCAGGATCTTTCCTTTGGAATACGCTTTCAGTAGAAGTCTAATTTCTTTTTCAGTCTATCCCAGCTCCCTAACTTGGACTAAACAAATCTGTGTGTTTGGCTTAAACATTTGCTGAAGGGTACAGGAGCAACCCCAAATTTTAGAAAGAACTTTCTTCAGTTGATTATGGTGCTGTAAGCTTTGTAAACGCAGCCCTCAATTGCCTGCCTGTGAGGAAGGTGGATCGTGAGTTCAAGGTTAACTTGAAATATATACATAACATAGAGAGAGCCTGAGAGCCTGCACTTTAAAAATTTTTTAAATCATGTACTCTTGATTATTACAGTTTTATATATGGTTTTATAGTTGGACATAATTTGTCTCACAATCTACCCTGTAATATTTATTTTATATATTTTATATATTATGATATTTTTAGAATTATAATAATTATAGTAATCTAAATTTATAATAATTATTTATATATTTTCCATAATATAAATTATTATATTTCATATATAATATTTATTAGATATTAATAATATTTATACAGTAAAATAAATATTACATTAAATTATTTTATGATTATTGATAGTATAACAATTATTTAGAATTAACTCGATTCAAAATTCTATTCTTGAAAACATCAACTGAGTGTAATGTCCCATTTCTATAATCCTAGCGCTCTGGTGTCTAAAGCAGGAGTGTTTAAGATTTTAGGCCAGCCTGGTCAAATTAGCAAGATCCTGTCTCCAAAACCACAAAGAGCTAGAAGTGTAGCCCCAGGTTCCACTCCAGTGCTGCAGATGCAAACAACAGCAGCCCACACAGGCCCTTCTCGCCCCAGGTGGGCTCTCCTGCCACTGCAAAGACAACCAAAGCCCCATCCGCTAAATGCTTTGCTTGCAGTGACTGTGGTAACTGAACTACTCTCAGAATTTCCCACTTGCCTAAAAGATGCCGCCACCGTCCAGCTGCTTCTGGGCAAGGCCTCACCAAAACTTGAAATACTGTATACACCCCTCTGTGGTCAGAAGGTAGATTTATCACAATTTTGTTTAAGTCAAAAAAACTTTCTAAGCATCCCTGCAAAATATTTTAAACGGAAAAGTGCCAAAGACTACAAAACCTCAACTATTGCTTTTCCCCCAAAGTTTCAACAATTACTTCTTGTTTAGTAAGAACTATAAATGTTTTCTGTACATACTTTATCATTCATGCATTAGGGATTAGAAAAATCTTAGGTTTTGGTAAAAAAAAAAAAAATGTGATCATAAAACAACCAGGCTTGGGCTCATAAGCAAAAAGAGTTAGAATTTGTAAAGATTTCAATAATCTAGATTTTCTTGCCCAAGATGATATACCTGAAAAATTTAAATCCCCTGATAGTAACATTGCCTATATAATAAGTCAGATCAGACCAAATTAGTAAATCCAGGTTTAATCTGAGCATAGCAAAATAACTCCCAGACAATCCTCAGGAAGGCAGGGGAGGAAATCACGTGGCGAATATGGCTACAGGTCTTCTATAGCCTGTAGGCATGGTCTTGAGCAGCCCCACGCAGGGGCTGACTTTTGGCGGGCTTTCTCAGGGTGAGGTTTGGAATGGGAGGCATGAGTCCAGAGTGTGGAATGCAGACCCTAGCTGAAGATCCCCAACAATACCCAAAATAGATTCTGCAGTATTCCCCTTTTCTCTTGTATTCCCTTCAAACTCAACATTTCCCCCACTGAGATTGCACGGACATTCTTATTTTGACAGCTCACGGAGGAGGATGTTGCCATCACTATATTTCTTGGGTCTCTGTGACTTGAGTTTTATAGCATTTTAATTCCTTTTAAATGCTCCAATGTTGTAGTGACTTGATGACTATTAAAAATAACAGGCTTCAAGTGATTTAGACACAATATGCAATTTGGGACTAATGAGTGTTTGGTTGGAAGTGTCACCCCAGCCCCTGGCATCCATTATACCCAAAGAGTCTGGAATGTTCCGGTGGAAGTTCCACTCCAAGCCCCTTACCCTGGGAGCTGCCTCGGTTCAGACTCTACCCTTGAAAAGCCCGTCCACGATGACCCCTCCCCAGAGATGCTCAAGACCACTCCCACAGGGTATTTAAACTGCCCCCAAAAGAACAAACACATGGTTTTCCAGTCTTCCTTTACCATCTCATCTCTTGGGGAATGGAAAACCATCTTAGAACATTTGCATCCATTAAACCTGGGCCTTTTCTAATTCGGTTTGATTTGGTCTGATTTGGATTATTGCATCGGCAGAGAGGCTTATTGGGGTGCAGAAACTTTTCACTGGGTAATGGGACATGTACATGCTTACTTAGGGTTGTGTAAAAATGGCCTCCCTGGTATTCACAAGAGCACCCTTCATGGGTCAGAGCCAGAGCATCATTCTGAACCCTCCATACGGCCCTGTATCACTTTTCTTAAAAAAAAGGGGGGGGATTGATACGATTTCTAGTTTGTGGGGATTATTTTTGAATGGTTATATTCTGATTTGTCCATTTCAGAAGTGATTTATTATGCTTTCTCTATGATAAAGGCTGTGAAAGACTCCCAGAGTGGGGAGACTCTCACTCAAGTCTCGGGATAACACGACACCCCAAGAACTCACAAGAGTTCTTGCTACAATCACATGAGGTTTATTGACAGGAACCAGCATGCTGGGGTGGAGACTCATATCCCACGAAGGAGTAGAGGAGTTTGACCCCGAGTAGCTGGGAGAGGAAGTATTTAGGGGAAGAAACCACAACCCAAAGTGGGTAGGGAGAGCATCACTGGAAAATTCTGAAAATACCAGTGATAAACACAAGGGGGTAACTCCCCGTTTCTCAAGATTATAATCTAACTTTATGGTCAGCTAGTTTCTGGAACAGAGTCACTGAACTGACTAACCTAGATTTTTGGCTCTTCTCTTCCTGCTAGATTTTTGGCTCTATTCTTCCTGCTAGAGGGGTCTGGATTTATCTGGGTCTTTCATCTGGCACCTTAGTTTCCTTGCTATGATAACATTCTCTACAAAAGCAATCTAAAAGGGAACCAGGCCCTTCAGTTAAAGGTCTGTCATTGAGGGGAAGTCACAGCAGCAAGGGCCTGAGGCTCTAGTCACCTTCCAGCTATGACAGAAACAGAGAAAAGGGATGCAGATCAGTGCTTAGCCTGTTTTTTTCTCCTCTCTCAGATAGTCCAGGGCGTGGCCTAGGAAATGGGTAGAACTTCCTATTTCAATTAGCATATCAAGACAATCCCCCCCCACACGCCCAGAATCTACTGGGTATTTCTGACTTCTAATCAAGCAGATTCATCAGCTTATCAACAACTGGTAGGAAATCACTGGCCGGGAGGAAAGGGTCACTGAAGAACAGAATGAAGCAGGGTCCGACATAGAAGCTTTGTGATAGATCACATATCTTTTATTTCTGCCTCTTCTGAGGACAGCATATAGTATGCATAGTATGTAAATTTGTGGACTGGATTCCCAGTGTTAATTTACTGGTACACACCTTTAATACCAGAACTGGGAGGTAAAGGCAGGCAGATCTTTGTGAGTTCAAGGCCAGCCAGGTCTACAGAGTGAGTTCCAGGACAGGAGCTACGTAGCAAGACCCTGTCTTTACAGATAAGTAAGTAAGCAAGTGTAAGGGAGAAGATGGTGTCAATCATTTGTGCTATCTGCTATTTCTAATTTGTAAATCCAATAGTAAATTATACTCTTCACTAATTCATTCTCAAGCTAAAAATCAGAGCCTGAAAGAGAACCTTTCTTTTTTCAAAAACAGAAACAAAAATCCAGTATTGGGTTTATATTACTTCTCTGCTTCTACTGGAATCAAGTTCCAATGAAGAAGAAACCGAGACTCTTTCCTAGAGTCTACAAAGTCCCTGTCTTCTTTCCAAGGCAAGGGCAGCTAAGACTTCATTTACCCGTGACGTCATCTGTTCTATCAACTCATAGGAAAGCTTCAGCTGTAGCTGACTCACTCTGCTTGTCTGTCCTTTCTTGAGCTGTTCAGTTGTCTACTGCATAAGAACACACTATTTTGTCTCCTTGATCTGTCCATAGTTTGCCTGTGCATAGGTATCTTAGAAATTCATTTTGTCTTTATGTATATATATATATATATATATGTTCATATATGAACAGCATATATATGAAAGCATTGTCCCAAAAATGTAGAAACAGGCCTGGTGAGATGACTCAGCCGGTAAAAGTGCTTGCTTTGCAAGTGTGATAACCTGTGTTCAATCCCAGGAATCCACATGAGAAGCTGTATGTGATAGAAACCATCCGTAATTCCAGCTCTCCTATAGTGAAATGGAAGGCGCAGAGAGAAGTTCAAGGGTCAGCTAGCCTGGAGTACACATTGCTGTGGACGTCAGCGATACCCTGCTTCAGAACAAGGTGGGAGGTGACAACCAACTCACCCAAGTTGTCCTCTGCCATCTAGGTACACGCAAGCCACAGATACACACACAGAGAGACACATGGAAAGAGAGAGAATTTAACAAATAGTAGAGAGCATGTGTGTTGGCTCCAGGTCCAAAAGGCTGAAGTTGTGTTGGAATGGTGAGAACAGCATGGGGCATCAGTTCTATATAAATTGTCTTATATAGAAATGAGAACAGAAGCATCTGCCTTCCAGAGTTGTTGGGAGAAGCAAATGGTACAACTCATGAATGTGCCTAGAACAGTCGCTGACACATGGTAAGTGCTTGACAAATATTATTGTCAATTCTTCTACGCCAGATTGCATTACTAATGCAGCCAGCCAAAAGAATGCAAGCACTGGCTTGAAATGAGATCCCAAACGAAAATTGTGTATAACACCAAACATTGTTTCTAAAGCAGCCACTAATCATTACAGGAAGCAGTGCCCCGCAGGCTGCAGCAGAAAGAAAATGGTTCAGTGTTCTTGACGATTTGAACTGTTTTCGGATGCACGGAGCTCAGTACAAAAGGATGGCTCTGGGGACTTTTATCTGCATTGCAGAGAGCAATGCAGAGATCATTTACATCAGAACTTGCCGCTGGCTCCATATGGCATGTATTCACCGTTTACTGGGTTCACTGCCCTCTCGTTAGGGCTTCAGTGATCAGAACAGGAACTGCCCACTTCTTTCAGGCTAACCTGAAAACATAAGGAGAAGAGGCGAAGGAAGGCATCCCTCCCTGCGAGACTTGGCCCTTGAGTTAGGATTAACACTTAATCCTGTCCAGGAATAGCTGCCTCTGGCCTAAACAGCAGTCAAAACACAGGTGGCACAAGGTGTATTATTTATGGGTTGCAATCATGCATGGCGTTCTTGGCTGTCCCACAGAGGACTTGACTGCAGCTAACTGTAGAGCCATCTTCCTTTCCTTCAGCACAAAGCCTTGCTCACACAGGGCAAATGGGCATTTCTAGCGACATGTGATCACACGGTTTTGTGTTAGTAACTAAAGTCACTCGCAAAAGACTAATTAGGAGTGAGCTGATCCCTTTCCATGCCCCTCCCTTAGAGCGGAAGTAGGGAGCGGCGGGGAAGGAGACAAGTACTGTATTCTCCTTACTTCACCAGGGTAAAGTGGAAAGGGTCCTCCTCTCCCAGGGCAAAGTCAAAAACTAATTCCTTTTTACAAAGAGACTTTCTTTTCCTTCAACTGATTGCATCAAAAGATTGCATAAGTCCTTCAGATGAGGAATTTTATACTTCGGTCTTCATGAGGAGCTCAGTGGCAGGAAGAAGAAACACTAAAGTTTACAGCCCTAACCCCCTTCCCCTCTATCAGAGTGTTGAGGATGTGTATAGCTTGAGAGAGAACTGGAACACTGCAGCACACACACAGAAACTTGAGGCTCTGGAGTATCCAGAAAGATCGTGAGCTAGTATCAAGAATTGCGTCCCACTGAAATTCTAAAGTCCAGCCCTCAGTAGCTCAGAACGCAGCCTACTTTGGAAACGGGGCTGCGGTAGATGTATCTAGTTGAGGTCATTGGATGGGCCCTATTCGAGATTCGGCCCTACATATGCATAACCAGGAAACCCCCTGAGAAGATGAAGGTAAAGTAGAGATCAGGTTTTTACAGCCAAGGTACCCCAAAGATTTCCGTGAAACCATGAGAAACCGGGAGGAGACCTGCATCAGGTCCTTCCTCCCAACCCCGTAGAAGGGACAAGCTTTGCCGACACCCCCAGAGCGACAAGGACCTGTAATCTCCAGAACTGTGAGAAAACAGATTTTGCTGTCTAAGCCAGTCAGTCTGTAGTACGTTACTGTGGCAACCCTTGCAATCCAATACACACACGTTTTTCCTTCCTTCTGGCCTTTCTTCCTTGTGCTGGTGGGTCTTGTATCATGTTCATGTGAAAAGAATTTCAATTTTGGCATTGTTGCGATTTCCAGTTTGATCCTTAATAAACATGGTTATGTTAGACATTGTCTGAAAGTTGCATTTCTCACTTTCAGGGTTGTTTTGTTTGCTAATAACTTTCTACTCACTGTTCATTTTACACTATGGAAATAATATTAGGCAAAAAGCAAATTTCAGTGACTTTTCTTATTCAAGTTCAAAATGGATCCTGAGAGAACTGAAAAAAAGCAATGCATTTGCCCCAAGAAAAATGCAGTACCACTGGAGTTCACAAGGCTTGCAGAGGAGGAGCTGAGAGTCTTCAGAAGCTGGCAAAAGCCAATGGAGAGATAGCACTAAAGAGGATCCTCTTATGACTGTGAGAAACAGTGTGGGCCACTCAACTGCCGCTCAACATTTGAAGCAAACTGAAGAAAGATGAAGAGGTTCAGTGAGCTGGACAACAACATGTTAAATTATTCTTTCGAACTGTTGTCCCATCTTCTATGCAGCACCTTTTCTGGGTCGGGTTCTGGCATGCAACAAAATGTGGATTGTGCGTTCCTTCTGGTGAAACCCCAAAGCATCCCCAAAAGCCAAACTGGCACCAGAAAAAGGTTTTGCTCACTGTTTGGACGTCTCCTGCCAATCCAGCCCACTACAGGTTTCTGAATCTCCGTGAGATCACTGCGTCTGAGAACTGCTCAGCAAAATGATGAAATGCACTGGAAACTGTGACACCCATTTTCCTTAACAGAAAGGACCCAGTTCTGCACAACACCTGATGACATGTCACACAACGAACACTTCAAAAGCTGAGTGAATGGAGCTATGAAGCGTACCTCACCTACAGTGTTTACACGACCACTCACCAACCAACCACCACTTCTTCAAGCACCTTGACAACTTTTCCTGGGTAAAATTCTTCCCCAAACAGCAGGATATAGAAAATACTTTCCATGAATTCATTGAATCTGAAGCATGGTTTTTTTGTGCACAGGAACAAACAACTTACACTGTGATGGCAAAAATGTATTGAATGGAATGGCTCCTATTTTGCTTAATAAGGATGTATTTGAACAATGATTTAAAGTCAATGGTCTGAAACTGCGGTAATTACTTTTGTATCAACCTAATAGGAAGAAGGCAGGAGGTAGAGAACATAGTTTTTCTTTGAGGCCACAGATGGACAGTAATACTACTGTTTACTTTAGCATCAGGAAGGATAAATACTTCCTAAAACACTTGGCTATGCCTGACTGTGGCTAAAGTTTGATAACAGTGTTCCCAAGAGGCACATTAGTACCATCTCCATGTGCTTGCAACCAAATCAATGGCTCCTGACCAGTCTGTCCCCTAGAGGATGCTAGTCTTTCTGTTTCTCTAGTCCTTGTTCTCCATCCCTTCACTGGTGAATCAAACTTAAAAGCTTGCTTTAAAAAATACCAGTCTTAGCCAGGCGGTGGTGGCGCACGCCTTTAATCCCAGCATTTGGGAGGCAGAGGCAGGCGGATCTTTGTGAGTTCGAGACCAGCCTGGTCTACAAGAGCTAGTTATACCAGTCTTAACAAAAGAAGACCAAGGGGATACAAATCGGAAAAGAAGTCAAACTCTCACTATTTGCTGATGGTATGATAGTTTACATAAGCGACCCCAAAAATTCTATCAAAGAACTTCTGCAAACCATAAACACTTTCAGCAATGTAGCAGGATACAAGATTAACTCAAAAAAAAAGTCAGTAGCCCTCCTGTACACAGGTGATAAATGGGCTGAGAAAGAAATCAGAGAAACATCACCCTTCACAATAGCCACAAATAGCATAAAATATCTCGGAGTGACTCTAACCAAACAAGTGGAAGACTTGTATGACAAGAACTTTAAATCTGTGAAAAAAGAAATTGAAGAAGACACCAGAAAATGGAAAGATCTTACATGCTCTTGGGTAGGCAGAATTAACATAGTAAAAATAGCAATCTTACCAAAAGCAATCTACAAGATTCAAGGCAATGCCCATCAAAATCCCAGCAAAATTCTTCACAGACCTCGAAAGAACGGTACTCAATTTCATATGGAAAAGCAAAAACAAAAACAAACAAACAAAAAAAACAAAACCCAGGATGGCCAAAACAATCCTGTACAATAAAATAATTTCTGGAGGCATCACAATCCCCGACTTGCAACTCTACTACAGAGCTACAGTACTGAAAACAGCCTGGTATTTGCATAAAAACAGACAGGAGGACCAATGAAACTGAATCAAAGACCCAGATATTAATCCACACACTTTAGAACAACTGATTTTTAACAAAAAAGCAAAAAATATCAAATGGAAAAAAGAAAGCACATTCAACAAATGGTACTGGCATAACTGGATATCAACATGTAGAAGAATGAAAATAGACCCATATCTATCACCATGCACAAAACTCAAGTCCAAATGGATCAAAGTCCTCAACATAAAGCCAACCACACTGAACCTTATAGAAGAGAAAGTGGGAAGTACACTTGAACTCATTGGCACAGGAGACCACTTCCTAAATAGAAACCCAATAGCACAGACACTGAGAGAAACAATAAATGGGACCTCCTGAAACTGGAAAACTTCTATAAAGCAAAGGACACGGTCAACAAGATAAAATGACAGCCTACAGAATGGGAAAAGATCTTCACCAACCCCACATCAGACAGAGGTTTGATCTCCAAAATATATAAAGAACTCAAGAAATTGGTCATCAATAGAACAAATAATCCAATTAAAATAATGGAGTACAGACCTAAATAGAGACCTCTCAACAGAGGAATCTAAAATCTCTGAAAGACACTTAAGGAAATGTTCAACATCCTTAGCCATCAGAGACATGCAAATCAAAACAACTCTGAGATTCCATCTTACACCTGTAAGAATGGCCAAGATCAAAAACTCTGATGCTGGAGAGGTTGTGGGGGAAAAGGGAACACTTCTGCATTGCTGGTGGGACTGCAAGTTGGTACAACCCCTTTGGATATCAGTGTGGCAATTTCTCAGAAAATTAGGAAACAACCTTCCTCAAGACCCAGCAATACCACTTTGGGGTATATATCCAAAGGATGTTCAACCGTGCCACAAGGACATGTGCTCAACTATGTTCATAGCAGCATTGTTTGTCATAGCAGAACCTGGAAACAACCTAAATGCTCCTCAACTGAAGAATTTAATAAGGAAAATGTGGTACATTTACACAATGGAGTACTACACAGCAGAAAAAAAAATGATATCTTGAAATTTGCATGCAAATGGATGGAACTAGAAAACATCATATTGAGTGAGGTAACCCAGACCCAAAAAGACAATTATCATATGTACTCACTCATAAGTGGTTTTTAAACATAAAGCAAAGAAAACCAACCTACAAATCATAATCCCTGAGAACTTAGTCAACAATGAGGACTCTAAGAGAGACATACATAGATGTACTCTACATGGGAAGTAGAAAAAGACAAGATCTCCTGAGTAAACTGGGAGCATGGGGACCTTGGGAATGGTTGAAGGGAAGGGGAAGATGCAGGGAGGGGAGCAGAGAAACATGTAAAGCTCAATAAAAACAATTATATATATATATATGTCTTGATTTGTGCAGATCTAGCACTCTGCCACCTTCAGTTTTCCCACTTTATGTTTCTATATGTACCAATCTTTAGTACCACCCCATAATTAGTGAAAAACAATAGAGCATGGCTTGCTCTTAAAGAGACAGAATCCATTACAAATACACTTGATCCTACCTAAGCCAAGAAAAGGCAGTTCTAGGCATCATGCTGAAATTGCTGGGAGATACTGTCTCTATTCAGCTATGAGTTGAGAGAGTGTGAACAATGAGCTTCTGGAGTTGGAGTTGGGGACGGTAGCCCATATTGTAGAATATTACTTTAACCATGTAAAGACATGTCACATTTGTTTATGCTGCTTTTGTCTGATGTTGTAAAGATGTGTTGCCTTGCTTGCCTAAAGCACCTGGAGCAGCCAACAGCTATGCAGTAGAGGGGTAGGCAGAGAGAATAAGTAGCAGGAGAGAAGAGAAAGAGAAAAGAGAGAATGAGGAAGAGAGGGGGATGTCTGGGACCGCCAACCTGGCAGCCACCAGCTAGACAAGTCATGGAGTAGAATACACAGAATGAAAGGTAAAAAGCCCTGAGGTTAATTTAAGTTATAAGTGATAGTGGGACAAGCATAAGATAAGACTGAGCATTCATAACTAATAGGTCTCCATGTCATGATTTGGGGGCTGGTAGTCCAAGAAAGCCTGCTACATTTGGTGTTCTAATGTGGGGCCCAAATTTCCACTTAGGGCCTGGGTAAGTTGAAAAAAAAAAAGGATATGACTCCTTTAAGAGACTCTGCCATACATGTGAGTCCTTGAATAAACTGTTCACTAAGAAACAACAAGCTAAGTAAAAACACTTGCCATGGTGCAAGGCACCACCTTCCCAGAGCTGGGGTGGTGAACTAAGTACTCAGCTGGTTCATGGGTCATAAAGCTCAGTTTTCACTGCTCCAGGTAGAGTAGAGCCAGTTGTCAGCGCAAAGCTGCTTAGCAGTTTAAAGTTTGGCTCATGTGGTCAGAAAAGACTACAGATACACAGTAAAGACAGGTCCAGATGGGGAAAAAAAACTCCAAATAGATAAGTTTTTTTTTTTAAAAAAATGTGTACAGGCTTAAGAAAGAAAAGAAAATGGGCATAGACAGTTATAGAAAAAATAAACAGTTTATAATAAAGTATTTAAAGAGAGGGTAAAGTAATAGAAAAAGAGTAAGTGGCATAGAGACAGGAAATACACAGAGAGTCTGGATCCTGTACAGTGTTGTGTTGACTGAATTTTTTGAATGCTGATGTGAGAGCAATAACTGCTGAGAGACACTGGATTGTAAAAGGGACTGCAGGATTAAACCAGCCTAGATACTTTAAGGATGTCTTAACTTTAAAATGGAATTTAGAAAATGTATTATGTTAGGGAATAGGTTATTCCTATTGTATCCCTGTGGAAACAAAAGGCTGTGGATTCCTTCAAGGTTAATAGCGATCAGGTTTGATGGGGAAGACCTCCTGAGAATCTTGACGACAGACATAAAGAAAACAAGAAAACCTACAAGACAGGTGACACATATGCTGACCCTCTGCATGGGGACAGTTCTAAGACTGGGCAACAAATGTTACAACTAGATTTCCCAGGACTTGACCATTGTCTCAATATTCTCAGGATCCCCTAAAGATGTCATCACCCTCAGACAACAGTAAACAGTCTCGAGAATACAACACCCACGTTCCCAAGAGATGGGGTGGGTGGTATTTGGTCACTTGTTACTTTATGGATGTTTGTCATCATTTAGTGAGGCTATAGGGATATAGAATAAAAAGACAACTATTAACCTCAGATATATTACAATGGTATGGATTTTGGTATGGTGATACAAATTAAAGGTTTTTTTTTTTGCAAAATACTAATTTAATGATCACATGAATTTAATGGTCATATCTAGATTGCTTGATTCTATAAATTCAGTAATTAATGAAGCCAGAGTTATGAAAGATAAATGACATATAGTCTTAACAGTTTCTACATTTTAGTCATTAGTTTCAGGAAAAAGGAGACAAATTATGAACAATCAATTCATAACTGATGTTGGAGAGGAGAGGCAACAGAGAATACATGAACAGCAGCATCAAAATTCACAATACTAATTATAATCAGTGACATTATTGCTATTGCCACTTCAATGTGAGGTCAAATGGACAATTAGGGAATATTACCAGTTCATCATTTTGGTGTCCTCAAAAATTAGCATTATCCCATTCTGTAGGTTGTTGTTTTTCTTGTTGACCA
>JAQHUG010000378.1:639174-653862 GCA_028555095.1 Dicrostonyx torquatus | reverse complement strand
TAGCTGGGTCATTCATGAATGATGAAATCTACCTGCATGTGGGTCACATGGGGCCCTTTAACATCCCTGGGGGTCATTAGGCACTTCTGCCTGAGGGCTTGTCTGAACAGGCATGGTCCCTAGAACATGGACGTATCAGCCTTTTGTGGCTGAAATCATTACAAAAGGTGTGTGCCACCAAGGCCCCACGTATAGGACTTCTTAGGGGCAGAGTTTTTGCAAGAAGTTTTTCTGCTCAGGGACTGGTTAGTTTTCTTTGCTCAGGGATTGGTTAGTTTAGTTGGTCAGGGGCTCTGATTTCAAGGCCAAACTGTTTCTTTCATGGGTCCTTTTTAGCCTTTTGACTCTAATTTTAGGGCAAGGGCATATTTCTTTCACTGGCTTCAATTCTAAGGACAAAGTGTGTTCCTTTGGCTCTGGTTTCAGAGTCAGGGTGTGCTTCTTTGGTCTGGGTTCAGGGATAAAGTGTTTCTCTCACTGGTTCTAGTTTTACATCCTGGGTGTGTTTCTTTCACTGGTTCTGGGTTCAGTATCGGTGCTAGATTTCATGCTCAGGGATTGGCTGGTTTCCTGCTCAAAGGTTTTCCTTGGCTGGCCCTTTTAACTGACACATGTACTAGTCAAGATTGTTTCAGAATTGGTTGGAGACCATGAAGACATAATGACTGAGATTCTAGTAAAGCAGAGGGAGGAGGTAGGACTTGGTATAACCTCATAGTCATTGATATCATCAATATTAGCCATTGTGTGTAGACAGTAAAGGACTAGATAGGACTTTGATGGTACCTTCAGGGACCATTTTACACACCCAATTCCACCCCCTTTACCACTACTTGAAACAACAGCACTAAATAGACCACAAAGTGACACTTCTTTCCTGCTTAATAACTGAAGCCAGAAAGCTGAGCATCGCGCTATTGAGCTCAGCTGGGAATAAGCATGTCAGGTGGCTCTCAGTTTTCACTCTCCGCACACGCTGACGTGTGAATTAGGAGTAAGCCAATTTGCAGATCTAGAATTCACAAATAAGAGGCAACCCTAGTTGTGAGTTATTGAACAGCTACCAGGTGGCATTGAACTACATAGTTTAACATATAGGCATATTGCCAAATTAGTCAAGTTTTCATGCCTCGGTGAGATGATGAAGAGTTGGTACGATGCACATATCCTGGGGGTCATAGGATACAGAGAAAGATTAGTGTCATACGGTTTGCATATTGAGCTTCTAGATATACAACAGGGATTGGAAACTTACAAGAGGGTCTGTGTTCCTCTTAGATACTTCAAACTCAGTAGTCTCTGTTCTTCTTGAACAGGGCTTCATTCATGGCACACTCTGCAACAGGGTACTGATTAATTCTGCTTAAAAACCCACTAGTTCACATACCAAGTTCCAGAGAATATTTCCTATGAGAAAGCATGCCTGGAAATGGATAGTACAACCATCCGGCCCCTGAATCTGCCTAGGAGGCATCACACAAAGCCAGACACAGTTATGAAAGCAAAGTCACAGGCACATAGGTCTTTCAGGGCACTGGTTGGCTGAATGGGCTGACAGGATCCTGGGCGAGATGCTGTTTTCAGGAGCATAGGCTCCTTACCTAACTGAAGAAAATGTCTGCCTCTCCCTGAGAGAGTTACGCTCCGGAATTCACATCAGTTGTGATTACTAACACAAGGCCTGGCTAAGACTGGGCCTGTTAGTCCTGCCCTAGGTGAGGGAAAGCATGAGGCCTGCCCTTTCATGAGGATTTATAAGCAGATAATGGAAACTAAAGAGGAGGGGCTTGTGAGGTCCCCACCCCCTCCCTGAGTATCTGGAGAAGAGGCCCTGGTTAGACCATGAGTCTGGAGTCATCATGGAGACTGGATCCTTTGTAAAGCACATTCCATTCTCAGCAAAAGGCATTAGCTACAAACGGGGAAGTTTGCCAGAACCTAAACTGATTGACACCTTGGTCTTGGGTTTCTCGGTCTCCAGAACTGTAAGAAATAAAATTTCTGTTGTTTGCAAGCTGCCTGGTTAATGGTACTGTTGTAGTGCCCAGCCTAAGACACCTGTAGAATGCTTCCAGAAAGTCTACCCCATCCAGTCTGCGGTGTACGGTCATGTTATCACAGCCTGCTCTTCAGCCAGGACATTCTAGATTCAGTCCCAGATCATGTGATGCTCATCCCTCTCCCTCATCCTTACCTTCTTATCATCCCCGCTCAACTCTCCTCTGATGGCTGAGGCGGGTTCAGAGCCACATCTACTAATCAAGTTTAGATGCCTCATCATCTGCGGCTTCTCTGTCGATGGAAATTTCATACATACAGAATCCCTTCTAGAAGTTATCATTTTGTACCACACAGCACTGGGACATATATTTAACTCAAGAGACCCTAAAGAAGAGGGAACAAATGATCTGAAAGAATTGTAAAGCATGCAAGATCAGCGTCGAGGAATGGGCGGGAGCAGGGTGAGACAGAGCAGGGTCTGGTTATTTCAGTGAGGGCCTCATTTGCTTCTCACCAGGACTCAAGGGAAAATGCTGGCTGCTGTGAGCCCTGAGTTTTCAAGAGTGCTGGAGAAAACTTCTAGCGCTGCTTAATGCTTATAGCACTTAGCCAGCAACAAAAAGACAGGTGCTCTTCTGACTCAAATCCTAAATAAAATAAACTAACGTCAGAGTGACAGCCAAGCTTCGTTCTCGCGTGCCTCAGGGAGAAATCCGCAGAGGCTCCACAGAGACCACGAGCCCCTGGAACAAGCTAATTATTAGAGTCATAAAATGTCACAACTAAAGGAACCTAGCACCTACCACAAGCCATCAGAACGTGCCACAAAACTTCATGTAGATGTTTTTCCGTAACCATCTTCAGTATTCTGACCTAAAGTTTATGAAGTGGCACGAAACATACTCTACAGCCCAGAGGACCTTTTTCAGAACTCGATGTGTATAAAGAAAAGCTATGTAAAAGCCCCTACAACGTGAGGCTGGAGAGATAGCTCTGCTTAAAACTCCGGCTGCACACACAGAGGGTCTGGGTTGGTTCCTGGCACCACATGGCAGGGGGTGTCCCAAACCACCTACAAGCTCCAGCTCCAGAGCATAAAACAAAAAAAAACAAAAACAAAAAAACAAAACTATTTTTGGCTTCCATGGGCATCTGCACACACATGATACATATACATACACTTAGGCGCGCGCGCACACACACACACACACACACACACACACACACACACTAAAAATCTCTTTAATCAAAAATGCTACTACATTTCCAGGCCTTGCTTCCCAGAGCTTTTTCTGACTTTAGACTGCAGAGGAAGAAGGCAGCAAGGCATCTGAATGGCAGGTTTTGCAATACGACCAAAAACCATGAGGGAACTCTAAGCAGAAGATTCTTCTTGTTTTAGAAATTAGGATTAAAAAAGGAAAGAAAAGAAAAGAAAAAAGATACTGAAACTAGCCACGGTGCCAAACCCTTAAAGCAGACAGCTTTGGAGAAAGGCAATGGCCCAAATGCAGCGTTTTGGACAACTTTACCATTCCCCTGCTGTGTACAGCCTAGCAGGCAAATTAATTATTCCCAGATGCCGGGATGAAGAATGTTGCTGGATTGTTTTGCTTCTCAGACTCCTCAGTGTAAACACACACTTACAGAACTGTGCTCCCTTTCTTGGCTCCCAATATGCAAGTAATTATACCCTGTGCAGGGTAATGTTGGATGGGCCCTTCTCTGAATACCAAGCAAGTTCTGGGTTCTGTCAGCCTTTTGGATCGCATGCCCACAAACATTTTTCTCTGACAGTCTTTACTAACAACTGGTAAACAAACCAAGAACAGCGCAAGGCTTATTTCTAAATTACTCCAATTGTCTTCAAAGCTAGACGGGCAAATTTTGCCTCGAGGAGAATAGAATTCCTGGGCTAACTCAAGAACAGTTTTTCTGCAATCCCTCTGGGGCAGGGGGTCAGAGTTCATAAAGGTTTTTATACTTTCCCATTCCTCATATTTAGACTGTGTGCAAACAAACAGAGGGCGGACTATGAGTCAACTATTAGTTAGAATGTGTTTAGGATTACGCACAGAGCCTATGATCGCGGCCAGAATAAAGTGATTAAAGGGTCATGTTTTTTATTCCAGCCCCAGGTCTTTTACACAAGCAAATGGAATGTGTTTTTCATTGAGGAGCCACAGTAGGTTCTGGGGCACTACCTAGACCTTCACACTTCTAGGAATGAATCAGCTCAGTACATTTTCTCTGCGCCTGCATACAATAAATACAGCTGTGTGTGTGTGTGTGTGTGTGTGTGTAGGCCTAGGGTATACCTCAGGAACTGCTGAAGGAAAAAAAAAAAACAAACTTGTTTTTGCAAAAAAGAAGGGAAGTCTGTAGTCTTGCCAACCCCAGCACAGATGAGAGGAAAAGTTCAAGGAAAGTTGATATCGCGAAAATAAGTAATAAAAGGAAATTCAATAGCAAAACAATATTCAGGTCAGGTGGAAGCCCAGAGGGAAAAAGCCGCGCTCAGAACTGGGCTCCTGCTTTCTCTGAAGTGAGCAGCTGCTGGTTATTGATTCCAGCCCACGTGGAGGGTCCCCGCCGCCATGGCAACATCAGCTGGCGGTGCTGGAACTACCCGGGCACAATGAGGCAGGTCTGAAGCGCTCTGGCTACAGACAAGGGAGGGAGGCGGTGTGGGCTTCGGTTTTGTTACCTTTCTTATGTGCGATGGGGGACTTGGACTCCTGAGTCTGAGGTTAGCGGTTGGAAACTTTTCTACCTCGATTACCCAGACCAAAGGTATAGGTCTCTCCAGCAGCAACACAGAAGGGAAGTATTCATTCTCCAGACAAGTCATTTACTTCCAATTTCTTTTAAATAATCTCTGACAAATCCTTTGTGGGCTCTGAGAACTTGCACCTGGCCTCTTGTGTGGCAGCCTTAAGATGTGTTTGAAATAATGTTTAGCTTGCCTGTCATAGCTGTAGCGTCTAACACACGACCTCCAAAGGACAATCTTTCCTTGGTCTCATGAATTGAAAATGCTAGCTGACAACTGACTAAAAATATCAGATTAAAAATTCAGGCTTGGTTTAACTATGTCTATGGAGAGCCTTAATGATCAGCATTGTCCTAGAATGAACTCACCGTTTTCATTAGCACTGAAGGCAAAAACGTATTTATTAGTTAAGTATAAAGAAAATGCCAACATAATAATTTCATGGCATAACATATAACCAAACTGCCAGGAGTTCAATTCTGTCCAGTTACCAACTAGATTATCTTCGGAAAGTTATTGAAACTTTCTGTGACTCTACTTTCCCGTGGATGAAGTGGGTACAAGAGTAGGATTACCTGGTGAAGAGTGCTGTCGATGCTTAGTTCATACTTTAAAGGGGTTTGAATAGTCTTTGGTTCATATTAAGTAAGTGAATTAACAAAGATTAGAGGATCTTTTCGTGTGTGGGATGTATGTTTGTTGTATTCATGTGTGTATGTATTTGCTAGTGCATTCATGTATGTGAGGAGGCCAGAAGTCAATGTCAGGTGTTGTCTGCTGTCTCTCTCCACCTTATTATTTTTAATATTTCTGTTTTTGAGACTATAATTACATCATTTTCTGCTCCCTCCCTACAACTCCTCCCATGTAGTTTCCTACCCCATCCCTGATGCTCTCATTCAAATTCACGGCCTCTCTTATTTGTTGTTGCTGGTGTTTGTGTGTGTGTCCCTAAGTATATAAACACAACCTGTTCAGTCCATATGCTCCTTGTATGTATGCATGTTTTCAGGACTGACCATTTGGTACTGGGTAACCAATGGATGTGCTCTTCCAGGGAGAGGGCTAGTTCTCCTGCTCCCAGTATTCCTTAGTTGCCTGTGGCTCTTCATTGAGGCCCCTTCAGCTTTTCCCTCTTCCACATAAGCGCGTCTATTGGTGACATTGCTAAGCTCATATTTAGGCAGAAGTGGAAGAGACTTCACAGGTGTAGCTTCTCTGACTTTTCTAAGAGACACAATCTCATGACAAATTTCCTGTTCCTCTGGCTCTTAGAATCTTTCCTCGCTCCCCCATTTCCAAACTGCTGTCTAAGCCTTGGGTGCAGGAGTTGTGTGGAGTAGGAGGGTTCTTCTGTATTTCTGTGCTTAGATTAGTTAAATAAAGAGGATGACTGGCCTGTAAGATAGGACACAGCCCTTAGGTGGGCGGAGTAGACAGAACAGAAGGTGGTAAGAGAAAAAGGAAGTGAGAGAGACGCCATGATGCTCCCACCAGAGATGGATGTAGGTTAGACTTTTTTGGTAAGTCACCACCTTGTGGTGACACACAGATTATTAGGAATGGGTTAGTTTATGATGTGAGGGCTAGCCAAGAAGAGGCTAGTGATAATGGACCAGGCAGAGTTTAAATGAATACAGTTCTCATGTGGTTATTTCGGGTACAAGCAACCAGCGGCTGAGCAGGCTGGCTGCTGGGGGCTGGGAGCCGGGTGCCAGGAAAACAGCCCCACTTCTCAGTGGTGGGACACAGCTGCCCTCCTTTTACAACAGTTGTGCTGTAGATGAATCAGTTGGGACAGACTTCCACACTCTGTATTGATCAGCTGTCTGTAATGGTCTCCATTTGCTTGATGATGGGCTGAGGACTGTACTTACCTGTGGGTATAGGGACAAATATTTAGAATGTAGGTAGGAATTATGCTGGTTTGGTAAAGTGGCAGTTGGCTAGGTTTCCAGTACCAGGCGTGAAGTGTGATTAGACAGCGATTAGCATGCCACTATTGCACCCTTAGGGTTATTGTGCCATGCTGTTTGCTGCTGTCATTAATGGGTATTATATCTGGGTAGGACTATTGGTCGCGTCCCTCCCTTGGAAGCTTGCATGGTGTCTTTCAGTACCATGAAGGCTGGCCTTCAGGGTGGGGACTTTCAGGCAAGAACCAGCTCAGGTCCTCTGGGTCCTGTGTCTGAAGTTTATGGTTTCTACAATAAAAGGAACTCACCTTCCACCTCTGGTACTAAACCAAGATCAATAGCAAGAGCCTATAATGTATACCTTATTTTTTTGAGGCAGAGTTTCTCTGAAGTTGACTGATTTAGCTGGACTAACTGGCCAGTGTGTCCAGCAGTCTGCCTGTCTCTGCTTCCCCAGGGATAGGATTACAGGTACAAGTGCCCCCATGTCTGGCGTCTTAATGGGTCCTGGGGATTCAAACTCCAATTGTTTGTGCAGCAAGCACTTAATAACTGATTCACCTCCCCTGTCTTGGAAAGAGAGCTCTTTTTTGACATCGCAAACACCTTTAGTGTTTAGAATAGCATAATGTATTTCTGTACCTGTGTCCACAGTTGGTAAATGTTAGACTTCTCTCTATGGCTTCTAACTCTTCGGACTTCATTTTAAAGACTGCTTGAGTCTGATAAAGCAAACTCCTTGTGAAATAAGCCAACATTGAAACACTTTCAAAACTAGCTAGTAGCTCTTCTGAGTCATTTCGTGCTGTACTAATGCTTACATGTTTGTTTAAAATACAGGCATGGTGTTTGCTAAATCATAAGATGCAACCCTAGTGTGGGAAACCCTTCAGTGTACCTACTCATTGTTAAAACCAGTAAGTTCCAGCTTCCTGGAGAGAGAAGAGTCAGCACCTCTCTGCCTCTGTAATAGGTGGGGTGCATCTTTTCTACCAGGGTTTGTTCAAAGATCTTCCCAGGATTCCATCATTGGTACTCAGGAAAGTAATTCTTCCTTCTTTCCTTCCTTCCTTCCTTCCTTCTTTCCTTCCTTTCTTCCTTTCTTCATTTTTTCCTTCCTTTCTTCCTTCCTTCCTTTCTTCCTTCCTTCCTCTCTTTCTTCCTATATTTCTTTTGGGGGGTGTTGTTTGTTTGTTTGTTTTTCAAGACAGGCTTTCTCTGTGTAGCTCTGGATGTCCTCTATTTGTAGATCAGTCTGGTCTTGAACTCAAAGAGATCCACCTGCCTCTGCCTCCCAAGTGCTAGGATTAAAGGCGTGCACCATCACCATCCTGCATGGTTTCCTTTCTTAGTAAGCATAAAATCAAGACTTTAAAAAAAGCCTGGAGTTTCATTATCGTCTATAGTGGGGTCAGCCTAAAACTGATCCTCCAATGCAGTCATTTTCTTATGTTTACACTTCTCTACTTAAATATGGGAGGAAGCTTGGCCATTAGATATCAGTGGTTGAAAATATTCTCAAGCAGATCTATTGAATGCTTTCCACACAGGCATAGTAGCTGACCTCAGAGGCCCTACAACTTCTAGAATCCTAGTCTGCTTGAGGCTAAAGGCTAAAGTGTTAGCATTTTAACCAATGTCTCAAATTAAGACACATTCAAGCCAAGAGGAGTGGCACATGCTTTTAATGCCAGCACTCAGGAAGCAGAGCTGGGGATCTCTGTGAGCTGGAGGTCAGCCTTGTCTACAGAGTGAGTTCCAGAACAGCAAGCCAGAGATATATAGTAAATTGTGTCTCAGGAGTAAAAGGAAAACACACACAAACACACACACACACAACTCTAATAACAAAAACTATAAGTCACTCTGGGACCTCAAAGAAATAAGTTAATTTTTATTCAGTTTTGCAAAATGGCAAAAATTTTATATTTAATAAAATAAAATGAGGGGATTCTTCCTGTTTTACAGCAATTCCAAATGGAGACATGTTAGTGTTCAGAGGTGTGGGACATCCATCACAAAGCTGAGTGCTTAAACAACCGAGTCTGAAATACACAAATAAGTTCATCTTTGAAAGTTCAAGGGCACGCCAGAGCTTAACACATATCCTGTTTTCTAAGAAAACAAATGTACTATCATCTCCAGTAAGACTTTCTGTGGAAAATTTTTTAGATGCCAGAAGTAAAATGAGGGCCAGGCTGTAGACCATAGCTAAAGGAAACAGAAGCCTCCACTAGAAGCAACAGAGACCCACTGAGTCATTAGCAAAAACAAAATTGAGCTATTGGCTTCATTGTCGTTCCAAGAAGTTTCAATGGCAATCCTTAAAAAGAAGTCTTCCGCCAGGCGGTGGTGGCGCACACCTTTAATCCCAGCACTCGGGAGGCAGAGGCAGGCGGATCTCTGTGAGTTCGAGACCAGCCTGGTCTGCAAGAGCTAGTTCCAGGACTGGCTCCAAAGCTGCAGAGAAACCCTGTCTCGAAAAAAAAAAATAAGTCTTCCTTTCTATATCCCACCCTAAGGACTGAGAGGGCCTCATGCAAGCATTTCAAAAAGAAGAAACTATGACCTGTAGGGACAGCCACACTGGAGTAGCAGTCGAGGAGCAGGGTTCATGCTCCACCTGGGTCACTTGTGGGTGCATGGGAGGTACCGTCCATCTCTGGTAGCCACTGCAGCTGCTAGAAGTACAGGCAACAGAACTGTAGCACTGCTTCTTTTAAGCTAGACTGACGTTTCGGAGGAGATATTAAAGCCCCCTTTAACTAGAAACTGAAGACCAGAGAAGCCGAGCCATACGATTTTGTTAGGAATTAGAAAATCTGGATTCTGAGTCTGCCTCTGAGTGATTGCACTATAGGGGTATGGCTAGTGTGGAGGAGGAGTTTCAAATGCTAACACCATTGTTGGTCATTCAGGGAATATGTGCGATGCAGATTCTGGTGTAGATGAACCACTGTGCTGCCCAAGACCCTGCATTTTTCACAAGCTCTTGGATGATGCTATTGCTCCAAGTCGCACATTTTTCCCTAGCAAAGCAACAGAGGACAGAAAGGATGTTTCCTGTCAGAATGTGTGGCCTCATTTTACCCATGGCAGCACGAGGAGGTTTAGTAAAACGATTTTGAAGGCACACTTCAGTTCTAAATCCCCAGTGTCCAGGGTGACTACAGTCTTCAGAAACCACATCACCCGGGAGTGACTCCTAGCCGCATGCATTTCTAGCCTGGGTTCTGATGAGATCCTGGCTGAAGACGTACCCTCTGCAGCACCTCTGACAGGTGGGACCAGCCACCCTCACGAGTTACATTATTGTTAAGATGTAGGCCGAGCTAAAAATCATACCAAAGAGTTCAAAGTACTTCTTTACATAAGCGTCTTTAAAGATTATGAATATAAAAATAGCTTTTTGTGAGACTCTTAGATGGCAGGCTTTCTGTTTAATAACAGAAATGAGAAGCCTCCCCCCACCATAATGTTGCACAATATATTAAAAATACGCTAATACCTCATTTTAAAGTCTTACAGAAATTGAAATTTTCTGAGTTAACAAAATATATTTCATCACAGATGGTCTGAACGATAAAAAGAAGCAGACACCAGTGCAGCGAGACAGAAAGCATTGCTTTTAGCTGAGCGAGCTGGAAGCCTTTAAGGAACTCTTCCCACATACAGCTTTGCTAAGTGTTGATCGGTAAGAGCATGTCATATGCTTTCCAAAGAGCTTTAGTCTGTACAATGTGCGACTTTTACAAGGAAGCCATCTTTAATTAAAATGGGGGTGTCTTTGTGGAGATGCATTTTCTTACAGCTTCACGTCTACATAAGAGAGTGGCACCAAGGAGAGTGGGTTTTGTTCTCCTAAGAGCTATAGTCTTGGAAGCAACATTTCTAAACTAAAGATAGGGGTAGAAGGAGGCCCGTCTGGTTTGATAGGGCTACAAGTAGGAAATCATCTCCTGATGGCGAAGCTAAGAAACTGCAAGTGGAACCTCTAATTGAGGGACTTAGAGACAAGACATAAAAACATATCCATCTGGAATGACCTAATTATATTTTTGTCTGAAGCGATCTAGTTGGGAAAGCCATGAAGTTCATAGTTATTAGCTAATGCTTAGTTACCTTTGCCAGTGGCAATCAAACTTTTAAAACAGTTTAACCCATTTTTTTCTAAATAATTTACACAAATAGAATATAAAAATAGATAAATGTAGGCAGAGGCCGCTTGTTTGTTCCTGGCTGCCCAGACCAAAAATAATCACACAGAAATTATATTAATTGCAATACTGTTTGGCCAATAGCTTAAACATACTGCTAGCTAGCTCTTAAATCTTAAATTAACCACTTCCATTATTTTATATTTTACCAGGAAGTTTATGGTTTATGGGCAAGGTTCCGGGGCATCTTTCTCCTTCGGTGTCCCCTTGACTCTGCCTACTCTCTCTATATATCTTTTCCAGCCTGGCTATAGTCTGTTATATTCATTGGCTGAAAGCAGCTTCTTTAATAATCAAAGACAATAAAACATATTCACAACATACAGAGGGGAATCCCACATCAGAAAAAAGCTGAGCTTTTCCACTTGAAGTTTTAGAAAGTCTCCTCCGAGCTGCTATAGTTGACACAGGTTGTGTTCTACACCTGCTGCTGCGTAACTCCTGGCCAGGCATCGTGGATCACTCCTATAATCACAGCGTGAAGGAGGTGGAGGCAGGAGGACGGCTGTGAATTCAGGGCCATCCTGGATTACAAAGTAAACTTCAGGCTAGTTCAAATCGCAAAGGCAGCATCTAAAAACAAACACACAGTCCACCCCATAACTGAATGGCTCCCACTAAAGCCTTACCATTTGCCTTGGTTTAGAGGCTGGAGCAGATTCAGACACAGCATTCTTGATAGGCCTTGCACTTGCAATCATCAGAGCACCAGAAGGCCTCCCCAGACTGGGCTCCCAAATACCTCTTTTTGCTTCTGAGCCATGCTCAGATGCTCCTGGAGTCTCTCTCCATGCATCTTTTTGCCCACCACCTTTCAGTGTAGTTTAGGATTCTAGTAGTAGTTATTTCTGGGTAGTCCCAGTCCTTATGTAACAGCTAAGTTCCACCAGAAAGGAATTGAAACTGCCAGGGCAGAAAACAGCTCTGCCAAAGTAAAGATCACCTCCACTGTGTTCTGTTGTTGAAGAAATCATGTGGTCCTCTGATTCAAATGGTAGAAAAATCATTATCTCTTATTGGGAAGGTAGCACAATGTCATTTTGTGGAAGAGTTCATAGGATCGGAGGTTGTGTTGTAGCCGTCTTTGGGAAATTTGAAAAGTGTTACCTATGGTCGTTAATGTGACTTTTCCTAGAGGCAAACTTAAACATCAGTCTACCCCAGACAGACCACTGAACTGAGGCTTAGTTCAAAGGCAAGGTACGAATTTGTTTAGTGGAGGAAATTTGAAGACAGAACAGGACTCAGACTGCCAGTGTTCGTGCTCACTACTCTCATCCAGATTTATACTGAGAAAGAGTAGCAAATATTGCAGAGAGGTCTGGGAAATGTGCAAGTTAGCAGGAAACTGGGAATCAACAAGGTTAGAGTTGCAGACAGGGAGGGTGCAGAGGAAGTAGCTAAAACTGTTAAAGACATTAGTATGAACCTCACACTTGGTACTGAGACCACAGGAAAGGTTCCTTGAGGCAAGATATGATCCGCTAAAGGCGCCAGATGATAAAATAAAGAAAACTCATCTGAAAAGAAGAGAGACTGAAGTGAGAATGCAGCTGATGAGGTTTCCTTGACAACAGCCGCCCAGGGTACCATTTTCTCGGGGTGAGCCATCAAGGTGCAAAGAAACCACTAGAGCTGTGGTGGAAGGGGCCAGGCTACATCTTAAGCTGGCAATTTAACTTGGCAGCATCACCAGTGGTGCTTCTTTTGGCAAGAATGGAATATGTTTCCATGGAGACGCCAGGATGTTGGAGATACAAGGACAATGGGATGTTTTGTGAGGACAACTGAAGGCGCGGGTTGGAACTGGCTCCTCAGGAGGTTGCACGCACAGCAGATGGAGGTGTTGGAGAGGCAGGATTACCCAAGGCTGTTGCTATCAAGAGTTTTAGATTCTGGACTTGTAGCTGTAGGGCTTGGCGTTTGTCTTGTTGAGTTTGGATCTTCTTTGGTCTGACCTTTCCTTGCTATATTCCCAGCCCTCCGTTCTGAAATGGAAATTGGAAGCACGTAAGTTTTTTGTTTTGTAGTTTTTCACATTTAAGGATCTGTTTTGAGTCTCAGAAGAGACTTTGGCATTCTGAACAGTGTTGGGGTTGTTAATGTTTGGGAGACTCAGAGGGATGAATTAAATGCATTTTGTATTGACTTGTCTGTGAGCTTTTGAGGACCAGGGGTAAAATCTTATGGCTTTAAAAGTCATGTTTTAGAACCAAAAAGATGACTCAGCAGTTAAGAGCACTTTCTGTTTTTGCAGAGGACCCGGGTTCAGTACCCAGAACTCATATGGAGGCTCACAACTGTTACCTCAGTTCCAGAGAATCCAACACCCTTTCCTGACCTCTACAGGCACTAGGTATACATATGTGCACATTCATACATGTAGGCAAAAAACTCAAGGACATAAACTTCAAAATAAATATTTAAATTTATATTCATGGTCCAAGTTGTTTGGGTTTTTTTTGGCTCTGAGGTTTTAAATCTTTCTATCTATCTATCTATCTATCTATCTATCTATCTATCTTAGTCATATATATATATACATAATACATATATATATATATTATTTTCTTTGCTTTACAAAACATAGTTTAATGAGTTTCCATTTGTTAGTTTTTAGCATCAGTTCCTGAGCAAGCAGAGTCCCATCCAGAAAGTCCTGAGTCTTGAAAGGCACTCCCTATGTTCTCTTCTAACAACTTCATCCTTCCGAGTTTCACATTGAAATCTTTGATCCTCTTGGAGTTGTTTTTTATGCAGGGTGAGAGAGGTATACACACGCACGCACACACACACACACATATGTTTAGTTTTGCTATTCTACATGTTGACATCCAGTTTTCCCAGCATCATCTGTTAAAGGGTCTTTGTCTAGTGTGTGTTTCTAGCATCTCTGTCATGTGTGAGATGGCTGTAATTGTGTGCTCTTATGTTTGGATCTTCTGTTTAAGAAGAAATAAAAATAAATGACTTAAAAGAATCTTTAAAATGACCAGAAATCCTTAGAAAGTAGGGAAATGCAAGTTAAAATTATTTTGAGAACTTGTGTCACTCTAGTATGAATGGCTAAGATAAGAAAACAGCTGGTAAAATGCTGGTATGGATGTGGATAAAGGAGCACCCTCATTCACTGTGAATGGGGCTGCAAACTGGTCCAGCCACTCTGGAAATCAGTGTGGAGAAGTCTCAAAAAGCTTAAAGCAGATCTCTCATATGACCCACCTAGACCACTCCTTGGCATATGCCCAAAGGACTAGAGACATCCTGGTCTACAGATTCCTGCTCAGATATACTCATTGCTGCTCCGCTTGCAAGAGTAGAAATGGGTTACCTGAGGAGGAAGACCCATCCTGAATGTGAGCTGCCCTTTCCTATGGGCTGATCTTAGACTGAATAAAACAGATAAAGGGTGCTGCTCTCTGCTGCCTTCTGTGGACACAATGTGACCAGTGCTTCACACTCCTGGTGGCACAAGGAAAGCTGCTCTCACTGCCATAATTTCCCTGTCGTGATGTACTAGACTGTGAATCAAAATGAACTGGTTCTCCCGCATTTGAAGGCATTTTTCACAGAAAAGGGAAAAGGAACTAACATGACAATGAACCAAATTTTACAGAATGGAAAAGATCTCTGAAGTCCTATTGCCAACCGCCTAAGTGTCAGTTGGTATTAGAATTCAACAGTTGGCAGTAGTGTGTGTGTGTGTTTTCAAGATCAAATGAAACGCGCGCGCACTTCATTTGATCTTGAAAACACACACACACACACACACACACACACA
>JAQHUG010000378.1:615288-632748 GCA_028555095.1 Dicrostonyx torquatus | reverse complement strand
GTGCGCCACCACCGCCCAGCTCTGAAAACTTTCTTTAAAAAGGAAAACAGAAGCAAAGCCCCCACCCCATGCCATGCAGCCAGGATGGGCAGAACCATCCAGGAGCCTGCCCAGAGGCTATTGTGCCCGGTAGCTGGGCACTCTAATGATCTCTTTGTGATGAGGAAGCATGACCAAGCTCACGGTCACAGCAACCTGAGTCGGTCAAGGAGATCCACACGCAGGCCTGGGGCTATTCACCCGGGGCTCCGAGGAGAAAACACAGGTCCACCTGGTACCTTGCAGCACCAGCCAGATGGGCACTTTTAGAGTCAGCAGAGGTATGGAGGGGGGGAGAGAAAGAGAGGGGGGAGCATATCTGAAGACACAAAGGAGACAAAAGAGGGAGTGGGCTGGGATGGTGAGGGAGCTAACCCACGTGACCAGCGGCAACACCAGGAAAGCCGGTTGTCTGGGCAGCACAGCTGAGAGGACTCTGTTGAGGAGAGCACAGGTGACGCAACCCTGAGAATATGAGCATGGGAAACCTAGCCCCAACCCTCATCTCCTACATGGTGGCATGGCCAGGGGAGAGATGTCCCCTGCTCCCAACCCATCGATGCCTAAGGCATTGAGGTAACAAGAGTTGGAGAGCTGTCCCTGACCCCAGCTGCAACTCTGGGGAGATGAGGCCCTGCACCTTCCCAGGGAAGCACAATAGAGCAGGCCTGGCACCTTGCCTGGGCAACACAATAAAGCCAGCCCTGTTGGTGGAGATGTGGGTGAGTCAGCCCTGAAGTAGTGAGCTAGGGAGAGCTGTCCCTATTACTCATGGACTGCCGAGAGTTATTCTCCTTGTCCCCCCACCCCCACCTCACCTATCAGTGCCTGAGGCAGGTGGGAGAACGGAGGGGGGAGGCTTTGGTCATAAGAAATGGAAAACAACGGGGGGGGGCTTTGGTCATAAGAACTGGAAAACGGTCACTGCCCCCCCCCCCCAGCTACAACAGGAGAGCAGGCCTTATGCCTTACTTGGGTAACACATAGAGCCAACCTTGTTGGCAGAGGGATGGGTGAGACAGCCTGAAGTTGTGGGAGAGCTATCCCCACTACTCACGGTCATGTGGTGATGTATGAAGGTGAGAGATGCCCCCTTTACCCCTGGACGTTACCCCTTGCAACAGACAAGATGCCGACCCTCCCTGACGCTTACCAGCTGCGGCACTCAGGGAATTGGTTCTGTCCCTGGCCTAGGCTACACAGCAGTGCTGCCCGGTGGTGGGAGGTGAGAGTGATCTAGCCAAAATGCTATGTGCAAAGGAGAGCGGCCCCCATTAGTCATCTTACTTGTGGAAGCATGGACAGGAGAGAAGCGATCCAGACACCTCCCTCTCATCAACGCCTGAAAAAGATGGAGGAGCTGGCCCTGGGGTCACAGGAGCAGGAGGGCTTTCCCTACTTACCCCTCCCCAGCTGCAGTACTCAGGAGAGTGGCCCCTGTTTATTGCACCTGGGCAACACATTAGCACTGGCCCTAATGGTATAGGAGCAGGAGAGCCCGCCCTGAGGGCGTGAAAGCAGAACTGGCCCCCTCCTCCTCCTGCAAGAGGAGAATTAGCCCTGGCAATGCTAGAGAGCTCACCCTTGTGGAGAGGACGGGAGAACTGGCTGGCAGATCAACCCTACAGCTGCCCAGGCCCTGCCCCATCTATGATTTGCTGGAGCATGTGAAGGGACCTGACCCATAGAACCAAAGCTGCAGGATCTCCACAAGACAGGGCAACGGCAGGATGTCCAGGAAGACTCCCAGTGAGGGTCCAGCATTTGTAGAAGAAACCAGAGGCCTCGAACCCAATCAATGACTCTGCAATGAATATTTGCAAGTAAGAATAAATGGACAAAGGGGTTTGCTCCGTGACTCACTGTCACACTGCAGCTTCCATGATGAGAGTTTTAATTTCTTCCCCTATTAAAATGTTTTTTTCTTTCTCTTAAATTTTATTTGGGGGTTCAGGGGCAGAGGGCAGATGTAAAGGGACAAGGAAATGAACAGGATCAAGAGACATGATGTAAAAGACACATAGAATAAGTAAAAAGAAAAACAGATAAATGAAAGCATTACATTATACATATTGATGGGGTGCCATGTAACCAATATAGTTAATTCCAGTTAATTATATCTACATCTATCTCCTCAAGTCTTTGCCATTCCTTTCTGTTGAAGACTTCCTAATAGTTTGTGAAATGTCTACTGTATTATTATCTAGATGGAGGATATTCCTAAAACCACTTTCCACTTTTTCCTTTGATTCCACATTTATTGGGCAGCTTTATAATTATAAATTCAACTTGGAGCATTAGGAGGTCAGGAAGTAGCTTTGGTAATTAGACACAAGCATCCCAAATTATAAGAGGATAAAGGTATATAGCAACGGTGTAACTGTACAGGCTGCACCCGATGTCTCAGTGTGGCAAGTGTTACAGCCTGGCAGGGAATGTTTGTTCTCTTCCAAGACTGTCCTAGGGTGACCTCACCAAGGTGGCGCCACCTTCGAGTTTGCCACCATTTCTCTCCTCTCTGCCAGGACTCATTCGGTAACCATATGCAGCCCCCCACTAATGGGTATCGCCAAGACCTGCATTCTTTGCAATTATGCAGGTTTAGACACAAAACAAAAACTAATTAGTTGCAATTAGAGAGTTGAGGGAGCATCTCCTTTTAGGATGAAGGTGTTTGTTAAGCAAACAAATGAAGTAAAGACTAACGCTCCCTGTTTTCTTGCTGGTTTGAGCAACAGGGGCATATGCAGTTGGTGGCCCCAGCTCTGTCCCTCTGTCCTTCCTTTTCATTTTTTCTTAAGAAAGTAAATTGAAATGTAGTACTGTCATGCTGCTGCAATAACCTTCAATTTTCTCTGATATATGTTTTTAAGGTAAATCGTTTGCAAATGTTGATAATTCTACCCTGGTTGGCATTAGGCTCATGAAAATATCAGTGTGTCCCGTTGGCAATGTAAATATTGAAAGGAGAATGTTTGTGCTAATTATTAACTAAATTTAGAAGAGTTTTCTAATGGTTTGAGAATTACTATAATCAATTTAGCATTTTCCTGTCAGCTCAAACAAGAGGTACAGAGCCCTAATTTAGCAGTGCTGAGAGTGAACTGGAATAACCAGATCCCTGGAAACGGATAAACTATTTCCATCATCCAGGAGCTTTTTGTCTTGCATCCACTTTGCAGATTTGGATCCGTTTCTCCAACTGGGTTAAATAAACATAGTACTTCTAAGTACTAAAAGTTTTTGAGAAGCCAAAATCAACAGAGTAATTTTTTGGTTGTTGCTCCGGGATGTTTTCGGTTCTCCAGGGCTTAATCTCTCGCTGCAGGTCTAATAATGCTGGGCTCTGGGTGCCAGACAAAACTTGCTGTCGTCTTCTTTTAATGTCTGACCTGCAACGTTCGCCTCTGGAACAACGGACCTATTCCAGACAGTGTTTTTCCTGCCAGCGTCGTACAGAATGCACGCGACTTAGGTCCTGAAGTTTCGAGTAGCGCGCTGTTCTGATTATACCTTGCACGCAGGGCTGGGAAAGTCTTTGAAAATACATCTGTGAGTTTTTGACAGAGAAATGAATTAGAGATGGCACCGCTCCCCTTGCTAACATTTTCTATTTTTCAGAGGTTTGTTTTGCGACTTTAGTGTTATTAATCTACACAACCTTTTACTTTCATTCAGAATTTATATCAGAATCAAGCTAATAAATTAAAGATGAGTTAGTTCATTGTTGGGTGGTTTAACATAGACCTAGTATGTTAATCCTGATGTGCCTGCTACTAGGGTTTTAGAATTTTTATTATTATTTTTTCTGCCTCGTAGCTGTGGTTAGGCAGCAGCAATAAATCAGAACAAAGGAATGAAGATATTGGGGCTTTAGGGAAAACATGTATTAGAAAGAAAAAATTGGCTTGGCACTAAGGGCTGTATTGCATTAAGATGAATTTTAGAGATACAGGGGTAAGAAAAAGCTGACAAAAAATTGTATAAATAATCTGAGAAACAGCAAGTCTGCACAGACCCCAAGTAACCCTGTAAGCTACCATCAGCAAGACCTTCTAATTCCTGTCCAAACAGAACAAACAGGTACACTGGACTTAAATAAATAGCCAGGAGAGATGAGCACGTGGCTAATGCTAAGGAAATGGGAGGAACAGATAAAGCTCTTTAAAGCAGCCCAAAGGATTGGCATAATAGAAGTCAGCGTGGGAGCCTGACATAGCATCTTCTATGAATAGGACTTTATTGCCACTTCAGGCACTGATATTGCAAACACATGCTAGGACAACCAAAACCAGGAGCCTCACAGGACAACTCCTGGCTGAGAATGCACATCTCTGGTCTAGGCAGCCTGAATGCAGGGACAAAGGAAGAGGCGTTCAGATAAAGCTGAGTATATGAATAGAAGACACTTTGTGGATGGTGATGTTGGAACAAGATAGGATAACTCCAGCAGGACGCAGGGGAGTACAGAAGACTAGGAAGAGCAAAAGGGGCCTTTGCTTAGACTCGTGAATGGGTATCTGAACTCAGAGAACCCTGTGTTTCGGAAGCCCTGTAGATAGAGACTGCTTTTGTGAGCCCCACGCCTACTTTTCTGCTTCACACATGCCTTCCGTGTCTCTGGCACTTGAGCAAGAGTTGTGAGGCATTACTGTATAGAGCAGACACTGCCTAGTCTTACCTCTGATGGTCCTTAAGTCCTCTTTTCATCTGTTCGCTTGACTGGCTATTCCCTGATCCTGCATCCTGTCTCCTTCAGGCCCTGATCCTCAATGGCCCCTCCATTTCAATGATATTTCTCTTATTTTTTTTTTCTAGTGCTTAGGAGTGAGCCCAAAGCCTCGTGCACGCCCGACAAGTGCTATATCACAGAACTATATCCCCGACCCTCATTGTGGATCCCCTCCTCAGTTCTCCAGCAAGGTGTACCTGACAGGACATCTGTGATAAGATGCCAGTAGTTGTCTCTGGTTGATAGTAACCTTGATAATGACTGCATTACCCCAGAGAGCCTGGCTAAGCTCTGCACACTGTCATTAAAAATGATACCTGGCATGGTGGTACATACGCACTAGTCCAGAACTTGGTAGGCTAAGGCCCAAGGATTGGGAGTTCAAGGCAGCCTGGACTATGCCTCATTAAATAGACAAGCAAAAAAGGGATGTGGGGGGTATTTCTTTGGTCTTGTGGGTTTGCGATAGCTGAGATCTGACAGAGATAACCACTTGTTTGATCTCTTTGTATTACCTCTTTTATTAAAAATTTTAAACATTTTTCTTTATTTATGAAGGTGATATATGCATGCCATGGTGGCTGTGTAGAAGTCAAAAGACAGCTGGCAAGAGTCAGTTCTCTTTTTCTACTCTATGACTTCCAGGAATTGAACTCAGATCATCAGCCTTGGCAGCAAGCACCCTTATACTCTGAACCATCTAGCCAACCCTTCCTTTACTTCTTAACCAATTGAGAGCAATGCATGGGATTTGACTTCAAAATTCATGACAACCTGGGTGATTAAATGTAAAATCAAAACGTTCAGTAACGGGAAAAACAATTTTAAAAGTCAGTAACAGAAAATTTACACATCAGCACATGATTTCTTGAAAAATAAATGGATGTTGATTGATGCAAAAATTCAAAAGCAGATGAGAGATCACGTCTAGTCAAGGAGGTCAATGGACCCTGTCCCACTTATTTGTCAGGCAAAGCTGAATATTTAAACTCGAGCTCTTGTGGGGTCTCAAAGGTTCTGGCTCAGACAAAGAAAAAAAGAAAAGATTTTATAGCTCAGGAACTAGTGAGCAGCTGCCAAGGACCGGGAGAGATGACTCAGCCTTTTGTGAGTCTTCCTGTGAAGTGATGTGTATTCCCGCAATCTCGAACCCCATCCTGGGTGAATCTAAACTCTAGCCATGTTTTCCTTGGCTCACGAACAGGCTATGAGCATCTGTCGGCAGGTCTGCACAAGCAACCCAAGAAGTCCGCTGTTCTCAACCAGACCGCAGCTAGCGCTAGGCAGCCCGAGAATTGTGCGCTCCTCAACCAGACCCTTTCCAGCCTTTGGTCAAACGCTAACTTCATTTTAATACTGCACTCTCAGTACTTTATTTATTTGTCCTCCTGCCACGTTTCCTCTCCCAAATCTCTCTTGCATAAATGATTTACTATTTGTCCCCAAAGCTGAAGATTTCATGCCTTGTCTCTTCCGATAAGAGGAAATTGCAGCTGCTTCTTCCCTTTTGTGCTCCGGATGGCTTTGTTAATTCAAAGTTCGGCAGAGTAACTAGTTCAGTGAAGAGCAGAAAACCTAAAGGTTCAGCCCTTGGAATGGCTAAGACAGTCAATCTTCATGGGCCCTTATCACCAGGACCCTGTTGAATTTGCTCCCCTAATGTAAGTTAGCAAAGTGTGTTTCTTAAAATAGGTTTTTACATTTTCTTAGCTCTCCAACTAAATACATTCAACGACAGGGCACTTAAGGTACTTAAGATTATGTTAAGAATGGAAACTTATAAGTCTTAAAGGATGTCTTTTTTTTCCATTAAAAAATTGGGAGCAATTCTTTCTGGATGTACCCTCATGCAGGAATGCAGAGTCCTATATTTAAGACGGGATTATGAGATTTAAATTTCTCTCTAGTTTCTTTTCAGGTGGCCCTTGGGATATTAATTTATCACACTAAAGGTATGGATCAGTAGAGTAACCTGAAAAACACGAAATCTAAACAATAACAACCTACAAACTCACTAACAATTCACCTGGACAATAAAGCAAAGTGCTGTCCAAACCCTGACACTCCTCTAGCCTGACCGTCGCAGATGCAGAAGACAATCCCCAAAGCTTCCTTGTCTCATAATTTTTCCTTTAGGGCTGGGGACAAAATTGTTTGTAGAATCCCATTATCAGCTCAGAATACTTCACCGGCATTTCTCTTAGGGGAGAAAGAGGAGCCCGGTTAGTAGCTCGGTGTCAGGGTCATGCCCTCCGTGATGTGCAGGAAGGAGAGTGGCAGCAAAGCTGTTGGGGTCCTTCAGTGTGCAGGGTGAGCAGCTTTCCACCGCTGGGATTAGGCCTATATTAATGCTTTTTCTCTCTAGAGCATTTCGGAATAATTTAAATTCTAACGTAGACTTCAAACTCAAAACCAGACAAACAGATCTAGTAAAAACAGACACGGACTCAGGGAATGTGGTTAACACAGCTAAAACTAAATGTCCTGGATGCATAGGAGCTTATAGCTGGTGCATAGAAAATACACAGCTGTGCAAAAACAAACAAAAAACTCTTCATGAAAGCCAATTATGTTTTAAACTACAAAAACAATCCCAACGAAATCACTGAAGTTGAATAGCAAAAGTTACATTTTACGACATTAAACGGCCGGAGCCTAAAAATGAGACAGACTAAAGCCTCATGAAATAATCAATTTTATTCAGAGCATCAGACAATTCACACTCTGAGAGTTAAGAGTCACCTGAGTAAAACGTACAATCACAAAGGACAAGCTGTAAGTGGTAAAACACGTTTCTGGATAGAGGGACGTGAGCAACAACAGCTGACGTGAACCCACTCCCATCCGCTAAGCTACACCTGGGAGGAGCACGGAAACACATTCCAAGAACAATCTGTGTTTTGACAAAGCTAAGGTCACAAGACTCTTATTTTCTTCGAGTTTTCTCACAAATACCCAGAATTCTTGCACGACTCCATTCTTAGACTGTGTTCTGACAGTGATGCTTGTATTAAAAAAAAATGAGATTAAAGAACATTTGGAAATGAATGCTGTATTATATACCTTTCTCATTGCTGTGACCAAATACCTGACCCCCAAAACAAAACAAAACACAGTACAACCTAAGGCAAGAAGGATATATTTTGGCTTACTTTGAGGGGATATAGTCCATTATGGTGGGAAAGGTGAAAGCCAGCCTTCAGTTACTTAAAAAAAAATAAAAAATCAAATAATAGATATATAGACAGCTAGGAGAAATTCTGAGCAAGCCTTTTCTGCACAGCTCACTTGAAAGATGCATGAGATTCTTGAGAATTTTTGCCCTAGCAGAAACATTGTCAACCCAGGCCAAAATGAACGGTAGGAAAAGAAAAAGCAATCGACTCCCAAGCTCTGTGGAGAGGAGACGGGCTAAGATCGTGTCGTTGCAAACAGGCTTTTCAATGAGACAGGTAAGGAGAGATGGAACTTTAAGAAGCACACATGGCAGAGGCTAGTCCCCAGGCCTTGAACTCTGGTGATGTTCCCTCAGTGTGCTTCACTGCTGTTCAGGACTTAGGACTCCTTTTCTCCGTCTATTTTCTTCCTCTTTGAACTGTAATATCTGTAATTGTCCCATGCTCATCTCAACACTGAATTTTCAGAATAAATAACTTGTTTTCTAGTTTTCCAGGTCCATGGGCAGAGGGACCATGTACTTTAATATGGATTGTAACCAGAACCTAACCTGAATCTGGCTGAGATAACATAGATTAAAAAAGAAAACGAGGGGCTGGAGACAGGACTCCGCAGTTAAAAGCACTAGCTGCTTTTCCAGAGGACCAGGGTTCAGTTCCCAGTACCCACATAGCAGCTCAAGACTGTCTAACTCCAGTTCCAGGGGATGCGACACCTCACATAGACATACATGCAGGCAAAACACAAATGAACATAAAAAATTATTTTTTCAAAGAGAGAAAAATGAATACAATAGGTAAAGGAACGGTAATAAAATCTACAACTAAAATTTGCTTTTTTTCTAGGCATTAGTAGCTCACGCCTGTAATTCAAGTCCTTGAAAGGAAGAAATAGGAAATGCCACAAGTTCAAGGCCAATGTAGTCTACAAGGGAGTTCCAGGCCAGCCAGGGATACATAGTGAGATCCTGTCTCAAAACGTCTACTTTAGTTGGAGAAAGCTCTTTTTGCAGTGGGTATGATTAATGCAGAGACATAACTGGTCAAAGTACTGTGAATAAGTCGCTCGGAGCTCAGCTCTGATGGGACATCTATCCCAAACTCTCAGCACCCTAGACTCAGAGAACTCTGCAGAGGGTCAGGAGGAATGTGAGAGCCAAGGAGGCATGCTGGGAGTGCTGTCCTCTGTCCTTATGTGGTTGTGGCCCACTGATGTTCCTAATTCACAGCATCTGTGGTTACCTGTACCCCATCAAGCTGGTTAAAATTCCAGCACCGGAGGACTCATAAGGCTCCACCCCTAACAGAGGATCTGTTGTCAGCAGCTGGCTGCTGAGGGTGGGAGAGTTACTCTCCTTTGGGGATGTGGTTGTTGGTAAGTTGTTTGTACCCCAGTGGGTGGCCACATACCCACAGACAACACTAATTGGACTCAGGGTTTATCTAAAATTAAAGTGCAAATGAGAAGAGGACATGAATCTAGAAGGGAGCTGGGGGGAGTTAGAGTGAGGCAGTGGTAGAAGGATGTGAACAATATACATTGCATAAACATATAGATCTGTCAATAAGAAACACTATTAAAATAATTATCTTCATAATCAATAAACTTGCATACTTATTCAAAGCCCTGTATGTAAATTTATGGTTATTTTATTTATATGTAATAGTTACTGTTAACATTAGCATATATGGAAATATAAAATTACCATCTTTACAAAGTTTCCTTTTCTCTTCAGAATAGAAGTGAGGATCTCAATAATCTTTTCCCTTAAAAAGATTTGCTATAATCCTGCCTTTTACAAACGTTATTCTGATCACTAATTAACATAAAGTAGTTTACATACAAACTTTAGTCTAATTTAGACTCATAGGAACCTTAGGGGGCAAAATGAATCTAACAACATTGTCCCCACTTTACAGAGCGAAAATAAATAATTAGAGGAGGGAACAAGAAAGCTTGCCCATAGGAGAATAAACAGCTAGTGACTGATCTGGAAGAAAACACAAATTGATTGATCTGATCTTCTGCTTCGGATACTAGCTGTTGTTACATATGCTTTTCATGATCTCAGTTAAAATTATGAATGCCCTCCATCTTTAGGGAGTTGGTGCTGACACACTCAACATCTTTAATTATATGTAACAGCTCCATTGAATTTAAATGGTAAAAACTGAAAACTTTCCCTAAAATAATCAGGAACAAGGCAAGAGTGCCTACTTTAATGACTTATAACCAGTATAATACTGGAAGTCCTAGCCAAGGCAATCAGGCAAGAAAAAGAAATAAGTGGCATTCAGAGAGGAAAGGAAAAAAACAAAATTGTTCTGTTTTTCTATAGAAAAGTAGATTGACTGTATGATAAAGAAAGAGTATTTCTGGGTAGATTGTACCCAAAAGTAGTGAGAGAGGATCTGAGATAGACAAGTGTCTACCTGTGCTAATTGCAGTTTTATCTGAGAGAGATGTGTGTCATCCACAACACCTAATGGATAAAGAAACGGTGGTATTAAAAGGTGCGGAAGAAAGGGGGAAGATGACACCCAGGTACCACCTGCACACGTGCTACCCTTGTACCAGCTGCTGGACTTTCTTGGAAATAACCTGGTGATACCGCAAAAGCAGCTGCCCTGTGAGGAGGCGGCAACAGAAAAACAGTGACAAAGAAAAGGGGGAAATGCTTCCTAAGCAGAACCAGAAGTCCAGAGTGCACTCCAGAGTGCTCAGCCCCAGGCAGGGAGTCTAAGTTCCCAGAGTGGAATGAGAGCAATCTCAGAAAGCTGGATCTCAGCTTCGACAAGGAGAGATTCAGAAGACTTCCACTCTATTCTCAGTATCAGATAATTTACAGAGGAGAGAGAGATGGGGACAGAGACACATACAGAAAAACACACGGAGAGACAAAGTCGAGTCCAAAGTCGAGCGTGGGGGCGGGGACGGGAGGGGGGACACGGACAACAACAGAGGTTTAAAAATCACAATCAGTGCTGTGCAAACACAGGAATCTTGGAGTCTCTGTATCACACAGGTAGTGGGAAACCCTCTCTGGAGTCTGTGTATTACACAGGTAGTGGGAAACCCTCTCTCTCTCTCTCTCTCTCTCTCTCTCTCTCTGGAGTCTGTGTATCACACAGGTAGAGGGAAACCCTCTCTTTTTGGCAGTTGATTGCAGCAGCGGTGAGAAGACCTTTTTTAAAGGTCCAGCTGAGTCAGCAGACAGGAGGCTCTAGAAACAAAGCTCCCTCCCCTGCACAACCCACTCTGGTAACCCAGACAACTGTCAGAGAACAGTCTCTGAGTCCTGGATGCAAAATGCTCTGTCTAGACAGAGCAGACTGAGTCAGAGCTGCTCACTATTCCACACAGTGGTCTGCCGCACTTTACAGTGAGACTCCCCCTAACTTCCTGGAAGAGGGCTGATTGGCTCCAACTACTTAAGACACTAGAGCAGCCAGTGGGAAGCTTGCCACAGCACTTTCTAGGACCGAGAGGCTGAAATGACCTCAGGTAAAGTCCACTGCCTGACTCCTGAGCCAAAGCCTCTGTGGGGGAGGAAATCACACAGAGTTCAGAAGACACTAAGCTCAAGACTGGAAAGCAGGAGGCGTAGAGATAGCCTCGGCGGGCCTCTGCATCAGCAAGAGATGGCACCTCCGCTTGGGGGGGACCACCAGATACATTCAGAACCTGCGCACGCAATCAATAAGACATCACCAAAGGACCGAGTATGTGCTTTATGCAAGTCTTATCGGCCACAATAAAATTGAAATAATCTTTAATTTTATTTGATTGAAACATTGAATTCAAAGCAAAAAACAGGATAGCAAGATGGCTCAGCAGGTAAAGACATCTGTTGTCAAACTTGAGAACGAGTTTGATCCCATGACTTACATAGAAGGAGAGAACAGACTGCTGTAAGTTGTCTCACCACACAGTTGCCATGGTAATCCCACTCACACATATGCACACATATATATTCATACTCGTGCACACATACATGCACACTTACATATATATATTCATACACACACACTCACACACGCACAAGCACAATACACACTCATGCACACACACATCTACACTCACATGCACACTCTCACACATGAACACTCACACACACACACACACATGTCCACACTCACATTTACGCACATCTACACTCACACATGCATGCACAACTGTGAACAAATAAATACAAATGTAATTAGGGATATATTTTTAAAAATAAAAATAAAACAAAAACACAACATACTGGAAACTGATACAGTGAAAGTGGTTTTAAGAGGGAAATTTATAGTTATAAATTCCTAATTTAAAGCAATCAGAAAGCTAAGTATTGTGGCAGATACTTTCAATCCCATCACTCTAGAGGCAGAGGTGGTCGGATCTCTGAATTCTAGGACAGCCAGAGCTACATAGTGAGACTGGAGTCTTGGAAATGGCTCAGCAGACAACAGCATGTACTCTCCTAGCAGAGGACCAGTATTCGGTTCCCAGCACCCACATGAGGTAGCCTACAACCATCTATAACTCCAACTTTAGGGGAATCTGGAACCTCTGACACTTTCACTCAAATGCGCGCACACACACGCAAACACACACAACACGTGCACATGTGTTTACATAATTAAAAATAAAACAAACATTTTTGAAAATCAGAAGAATCTCAAATAAATACCTTAATGATATACCTCAAAGTCTTAGAAAAACCAGAATAAGACAAATCTCAAATCAAGAAAGAAATAATAAAGATCAAAGCAGAAAATAATATAAGATGAAATGAAAAGAATCATACAGAGACCAATGAAACAGCTGATTCTTCAAAAAGATAAACAAAATCAACAAACCCAAAATAATTGAGAGACAGAGAGAAAGAAAGAGAGAGAATATTCAGTCTAACAAAATTAGGAGATAAAAGGGGAGAATTACAATAAACACCAACGAATACAGAAAATCAATAGACAATACCTTTCAAAACCTGTGTTCTAATAAATTGGAAAATCTAAAAGAAATGGCTAAATTTTAGACATACACAATCCACAAAAATTAACTAAGATACGAGCACTTAAGCAAACCTATAAAGAGCGATGAGATGGAAGCCGCAATAAAGTCTCCCACAAAAGGGAGAGAGCGGATGGATTTGCTGCTGAATTCCACTACTGAAATCAACCCATAAAGAAGGAGAGTTACCAAAGCCACTCTACAAAACCAGTCTATCCCTGTCACAAATAAGGAGACAAACACAAAAGAAAAGTGTATGTCACGTTCTCTGATGAAGCACGAAAGCAAAAATTCTCAATAAAACACTTGCAAGCATTCTCACGATGCCTACGAGTCAAGTCCAAATGGACCAAGGATCCCAATGGTAGACTCCATGGCTGAAATTTCTAGAAGAAAGAGGAGGGAGTAGACGTCAAGATATAGGCTCAGGTAAGGATTTTCTGAACAGGACCCTAAATGTCCAGGAAATAGGACCAATGAGTGGGGCTTCCTGAACTTAAAATGCTTCTGTATTGCAAAGGAAGCATGTTTGACTGAAGAGGCAGCCTACAGAATGGAAAAAGACAACTTTGGCTGCTATAAATCTGACAGAGGATTAGCATCTAGACTAGAAAAAGAACCCAAGAAGCGAAATACCAAGAAAAGAAACTATGTAGTGAAAAATGGACTGTGGAGCCTAACAGAGAGTTCTCAGAAGAAGAAATACTCTTAAGAGTGGTCGCCATTGTTATCTGTCAGAGAGATGCAGATTAAAAGTGCTTGGAGATTTATTTTACCCCAGTCAGAATGACTAAGACAGAAAAAATAAAAGACAACACCAATAAAAGCTGTGAGAGTGGGGAGCATGGACCCTCGGGTGCCATTGGCGGGAGCGTGTGCTCGTGTAGTTGCTGTGGAAATCAGCGGTTCTTTAAAAACAAAGAACAAAATGTCTCATCTGCGCTGCCCAGGGATGGGTCTTTATTCCCCTTGTAACTTAAAAGGAAACTTACACAATGTCTGTGACCCTTAATGTCCTGCAGATGAAGGAGGAGGACGTCCTCAAATTCCTTACCACGGGAACCCACGTAGGTAGTGCCAACCTTAATTTCAGATGCAGTACATCTACATAGCCCCAGGGGTTTCCCACTGATAGCTTATTAAATGAGCATATCAAACTGTCATTTAAATATATATCTCTGTACACATCGATTCTCTTTCCGACCTCATCAGTGAATTCTTATTATGCTTTTGATGACAGTTAACACAAAAATTCACAAATGGCCGGAGTACAGAGACTAAACGTCTGTTGAGTACTCAGCCACAAATGAGATATCTATAACATGCCCTTCCCCTCCAAGCTCAGAGACCAGTGCAGAAGAAGGGGAAGAAAGATTATAAGAGCCAGAGGACCGGAATGAAACGGTGGCTTCTGGATAGTACTGGAGCACTGCATTCATGAACACACAGCAGCTGGTGTCCCCTGACAAGACTCACAAAAGGTCGGTCCCGTCACCTTTCCAATTTGGGCCAGGGAAGGGCTCAGGAGCCTCCAGCTGAGGAGCTATTTATTGGTGTTGCTGGCTATTGGCTATGGGGTAGTTTTCTTTAAGGGTGTAATCCCTGATAGGTCAACCACGGTCCTGGGGATGACTCCATGCCAATGAATATTTAGACAACACAAATTTAGACTTGGTGGGTTATTTTAATAAAAAGACATAAAGTTCAGAGGGGGTGGGGTGAATGCAGGAGTCATAGGGGATAAATATAATCAAAATAAATTGTATACATGTATGAAATTCTTGGAGAATTCATGAAATGTATTTTAAAATACTTGCAAACCAAATTTAACAACATATTAAAAATATAATTTATCATGACCAAATTGGCTTCATTCCAAAGGTACAAGGATGGTTAAACACACACCAATCAATGAACTTGATGTAGCATATAAATAGATTCTAGGACAGAAATCATAGTATCATCTTAGTTAAGTGCAGGAAAGTCATTAAATAAAGTCTAATATGCTTTCATAATAAATATTCTAAAGAAACTAGGCACAGAAGAAACATATCTCAACATGATGAAGACCGCATATAACAAACTGATAGGAAAAGATCTAAGTATTTCCTCACAAATCAGGAATGAAGCAAGGGTGTCTGTTCTTCCAGTTTTATTCAATCAATTGCTTAAGGTTTTCAGCTACAGCAAAGAGACAAGAGCAAGACAAATGGAGTACAAATAGGAGAAATTACTCCTATTTGCAAACTGAGGTGCAGTCATAAGAAACCATGGGGCTGATGAGATGTCCTGCAGGTAGAGGCCCTTGCTGCCCAGTTCTCCTGTAGCGAGATGGGAGGCAGAGACAGGAGGATCCCCAGAAACTAGCCTGCCATCTTCAGTGGAAAAAAATAAACAAAAAGTCACCTTATAATATCAAAAAGAGCTTTTTCTGGTTAATTAAATCCAACACATTTAACAGCAGCTAACAATGTGTGATTATCATCGTGCGCTGTTTGCTATGTAGCGTTAGTATCATGATGAACCATTTGGCTTTGTCTAAGAACAGAGAGGGTGCTAGTTTGGGAGTACAATGCTTATGATGGTTTATTTCACATTAGACTTAAAGTTAGAAGCTTGAGAGATTTACATGAAGACCATGAATTTTCTAAATAAATTTTAATGTTGAGTCAAAAACTTCCTTAGGGAATAATCTTTGTAGATTTGTAATCTTTATTCTGTAGAACTTACATTAAAAGTATATTTGAAGTATCATCTTTGTGTTAAATCACTCACTGTACTTGGCATCATGAGACATATATAAATGAATTGCTCCAGTCTCTGGACTCAAGGATGTTATGTTACCAAGGTAATTTGAAGAATTTCTGATTCTTAAATTGTGTTCCAATGAATTGTTTAACTTTGCAAGTCTCCTTGGTCCATTTTTCATCACGAGCTTAAGTCTTATCAAGGAAGGTAGTTCCTCAACCTGATGAAGGCTCTTCTAGCACCCACAGGTATATTATATTATATATATATATATTATATATCCCCTGGCATGCGGACTTCTGCATAGGGTCTGTGGTAGCTCTATGGCACTGAGTTCTTTTTAAATGACCCAGTTCCTGAAGGATGCAGATAACTACAAAGGGGCAGAAGTTTTCTAAAGCTGATTGGCATTATGGCTATCTAGATTGCTGGTGTACCAGAAATCATTGGATTCTATACTGTAGATGAGAGAATTGATGCCTTGAAAAGTATAACACAAATAAGGGGGGAAGCTATAAACATGACAAAAATGTTACTCAGAAGAGTGTACTGCCCTTCGATTGGGAAGAAAAAGATGGAAAGGAAATGAACAGGACATGTAGGAAATACGTCTCCATGCTTCTGGTGTCAAGGAAATTGGGATAGTTATTAGTGACAGCCACCAACTATGCATAATGTGACTATTAGAATTATAATATTTTGAACTCACACCTTTAGATTTATATCTTATACACGTACACAAGGAACAGTATTTAAAAATAATTATCCAAATATATTATCTAAAATGGGCTAGAATGACTGACATAGTCAATAAATGACAGATCAGTGGACACCGTCCTGAAATGGAAACACTTTTAGTTATTCAGTAATTAGGGGTAGGTTTGAAATACTTGAAGAATACGCAGACTGTGATTGCATTTGTATGAAAAATTCCTCTGGTGATGATTTCAAATGCTCAAGCCAGGCCGCGTGCCTCTCTCCCTGCTTGCACCTGATATCCTGAGATAGAACTCTCAGCTACCCTCCAGCAGCATGTCTGCCTGTGTGCCTCCATGTGTTCCCCCAAGCAGATAATGGACTAAACCTCCAGTCCCAATTAAATGCTTTCATTAACAAGAGTTGTCATGAGTTGCCATGGTCATGGTGTCTCCTCACAGCAATAGAACATTGACTACGACAAAGTAGAATCATTAAAAGGTAATAGCTATCTCTAGGTAAGATTATGAATGATTTTAAATGTTATGCTTTTCCATGTGATTATTTCTTACAATTTTTAAGAAGCAGGGGGCTATAGTATGAAAACTAGTAAGACATAGTGGTGCAGTTCTTCAGAACCAGGAGGACACAGCCATGCAGGTCTGTAGAAGTAGATGGACACAGACATGCAGGTCTGTAGAAGCAGGCAGACACAGCCATGCAGGTCTGTAGAAGCAGGTAGACACAGCCATGCAGGTCTGTAGAAGCAGGTGGACACAGCCATGCAGGTCCGTAGAAGCAGGCAGACACAGCCATGCAGGTCTGTAGAAGTAGATGGACACAGACATGCAGGTCTGTAGAAGCAGGTGGACACAGCCATGCAGATCTGTATGACCAGGAGGACACAGCCATGCAGGTCTGTAGAAGCAGGTGGACACAGACATGCAGGTCTGTAGAAGTAGATAGACAACGACATGCAGGTCTGTAGAAGCAGGTGGACACAGCCATGCAGATCTGCACGATGAGGAGGACACAGCCATGCAGGTCTTAGAAGCAGGCAGACACAGCCA
>JAQHUG010000378.1:597685-615048 GCA_028555095.1 Dicrostonyx torquatus | reverse complement strand
TCTGTAGAAGCAGCATGTGTGATACTGAGTCATAAAGATTATGGGTTTCAGGTTAGCCTGGGCTACATAACAAAATAGAAAGCCCAATTACCACTACTGAATCTCATATATGCTAAATACTTCCAGGCATTAAAAAAAGACAGATGCTATTACTCTTGCTTTATAAGTTAGTACTGAAGTTTACAATGTTTATCTGGTCTTTCTGATCCAATGGCTAGTGAGAGATTCTAACATGTGAGCTACACGAGCGCAGAGACACTGTCTACTGTATGCAGTTATGTGCTTCAGTATCTAGAAGTCAATAGATATTTTTAAAGGAATTAAGAATAAAATTAGACTTTGGACCCAAGTATGTCTTATATTAAAATATCTGTTCCAAACTTTGCTTTAAAGTTTCTTCAGCTTTTTCTACTTAGGTGTCTTTGTACCCAAGACATTTTGGCATAATTATGGATATATAGCTATAGGAAATAGGTATACAAACCAAGCATTTACTGATATAAATCATGAAAGCTATGATAAAGCAGACCTTTAGTGTGCCTGTAGTTTGATCGTTTATTAGACATGAACGTTAATGTGAATATTAATGAGATGATGTAATGGTTTTGTTTTATAGAAAAAGTGACGGCAGTGTGGCTGGATATTGGAGACAGTGGGCCATGAGCAGCACCCCACAGTTTTTGGAGTTGATTAATATTTTGATTTTAGAATCATCAGTACTGAGAATGCTGCTTCACACAATTACGTGTAGAACAAACGGCAGATTATGTTTAGGGTAACTTCGGAAATTGTTGGGAATTCTGTCCTAATCTTACAACAAAATTTGTTTAATGACTTTTTTATGGGACCTAAGACAGCAACTCAAACACCAATTTTAAAATAAAATATTCTAACACAACATAACCTAAAGAATTGATAATTCCCCACTGAGGAGTATGTACTTGAGTCATAGAAAACCGTGTTTATAGTAAGTAAACACTTCACAGTTCATAACATACAACAGTCTCCAGACTGAGCCAAGTGTCTTCGGCACCCCTCATGGGCACTGCGTGGTGTGATGGCGTGCACAGGGCCAAGTGTGCATGCAGGGCCTCAGAACTGCGGCTGCAGTGGAGCCGGACACTGCCAGAAACACCCCAGCTTTGCTGTGTTTTATTGAATTCGGTTTTGGTTTCTGTGCGTCCAGAGACCTTTTGCTGCTGTCAAAGCTTTTTCAAGTTTCACATTGGATTGTAGAAGTCTATACAGGGTTGTGACTCACAGTTTAAGAAGCGAGGCTTTAAACTAACGCACTTTCTCTATTTCCCTCAAAACGGAAGGAATGAAAATTAAACTGAGAAATGCTCATTGAACACGAGAATGCCAGAGACATTATAAAGTTAAGTGATGGGTTACTGCACATTCCAGTCAAGGAATTAATAGGTTAGTTAGTGAAACATAAGCTTAGCAAAACTCTGTGTTACATGTCATTTATATTTTAATTAATGTAGTGTTTGCAGTCATTGCTAGGGCCATTGGGAAATTTGATGCCTCATTATAAATTTAAATCTGAATTTGTTACATGATTATTTTATGTGGAGAAAACTCTGCTTCTCTTAAATAGAAACCTGACACCAAGAAGGTCTCCTAGCAGCTATCACACTGGAACAAAGAACTTCCTTTATATTGTTACTCAAAAATCATACTGTTTTTCTTTTGTAGTTGTATAGCCTCTTAAATCAGCATGAAATGTTGTTTTGGGAGGAAATCTAGCAAACTATAATTTTGTGACCATTATAGCAATGTCAACCCCAGTTGTTAGAATAAGGCCCTAAGCTATGACAAACATAGTTCTAGTTCCTATGTCAGTTTCAACAGTAACACTTAATATTGCCGTGACCAGATCTTGACAAAAAGACTAAGTTAGTCATAGTGATTAAATTTACAAAATGCCAGTGTTTCCATGTACCCAAGTTTGGTGCTGAACTCTCTGCTATTTTCTTGCTCTCATTGTGTTGATTAGCTGGAGGCAGGATAAGTATCAATAATATGATGTCACTAGGGACACCACTCTGACTTACTATTGTTGAGGGGTTCAGCCAATCTAAGAAAAAAGAAGAAACACACCAAGAGAAATAAATCATGGGAGAAATTAAAAAATCACTACTTGAAGACAATTATGTGTCTAGCAAAATGAGTCCACTAAATTTTCGGAGTTAATAGACTGGTAAACAGTCATATTGTCCTAGTCAGTGTTCTCTTGCTGTGAAGGGACACCATGACCAAGGCAACTCTTAGAAAAGAAAGCATTTAATTGGGGTTTGCTTGCAGTTTCTGGGAGCATGGTGGCACACAGGCAGACAATGGTGCTGAAGAGGTAGCACAGAGTTCTGAATCAAGATCTGCAGGCAGAAGGAGAAAAGAGAGAGGCATGGGGCCTGGCTTGGACTTTTGAAAATATCAAAGCCCGTCCCCAGTGGCACATTTCCTCCAACAAGGCCACACCTTCTCCAACCTCTGAATTTTTCTCATGCCATTCCCTGGTGATGAAACAATCAAACATATAATCCTATGGGAACCATTCTTATCCAAACCACCATATTCCACTCCTTGGCCTCCATAAGCTTTTAGCCAAATCATAATGTATCTAGTCCAACTTCAAAAGTCCCCATAGTCTATTACAGTCTCGACCCTGTTTAAAAGTCCAAAGTTCAAAGCCTCTTCTGTGACTCATGGCAATGTCTGAACTATAACCCTATAAAATCAAAATCAAAAGGCAGATCACATGCTTCCAACATACAGTGGCACAGGATATACATTCCCATCCCAAAAGGGAGGAAACGAAACACAGGAAGGAAATACTGGACCAAACACATCTGAATAAAAGCTAGACAGACTACAAATTCTGCATCTCCATGTCTGATGTCAAAGCACTCTTCAGATCTTCAACTCCTTTCAGCCTTGTTAACTGTGCCACACCTCCTCTTGGACTGGCTCCACTCCCTGTAAGTGGCTCTTCTTGGCAGGTGTCCTATGACTCAGACATTTTCAACATCTCAGGGTCTCCAAGGCAATTCAGGTTTCACCTTCACAGCCTCACACAATGGCCTCTTTAGGCCTCTGTGCAGACACACACTCCTGGACACATGCCCGGCCTCCGCAGCTTTCCTTAGCCAGGGACAGAGATTCTACAACTCTTTTTCTTGTATTCTTGACTATAAAACCAGAACCATGTGGTCAAAACTGCCAAGTTCTGCTGCTCCCTGGGGCTCAAACTTGACTCCATTACCTTTCTGTTGCTTTTGGTTTCCTTCACGGCTTAAGTTTTTCTTTAATTTCTTTCTACAAGTTGGAAGCTTAGCTGGGTACAATCTTACCTTGAGGTCCCCACTCCCCTTATTCCATTTAGCATCAGACTTTTCTTTCAACTTTTCATCTCCTTCAGCACAGGACTTACCTCCATTACATTCTTTGGTGCTACTTTTCTCTTCAAACTGTACACTTTTCATTTTTCTTTGTTCAGCTTTCTTCTTTTTATTATAGATTTGCATAAGAGTGGCCACTAGTAACCACACAGCAGAGTAAACACTAGGCTGTCTTGAAATCTCCTTTGCCAATGCCATGAATCCAAAACTCTTCCACTTATCTTTAGGCAGACATTTTGGAGAAGGGCAAAAAAAAATGGCCACATTCTTCACCAAAATATCACAAGAACAGTATCTAGGCCATTTACTAATATTTTTCTCCTTTGAAACCTCGTGACCAGAGCCATCATAATCTACATCACTCTCAGCACCACTGTCTTCCATGCTCCTACTAGTATGCCCCATTAAACCCATTGAAAGTGTTCAACTGCTTTTTTAATACAGAGTCCCAAAGTCTACAATCTGCCCATAAGTAACATAGTAATGCCGGTCACAGCAATACCCCAGTCCTGGCACCAACTTCTGTGTGAAGCAATGCAACTCTTATAAAAGAAGGCACTTAGTTGGGGCTTGCTTACAATTTCAGAGGTTTAGTCCATTGCCATTATACACAGGCAAGATGTGGTGTTGGGGAAGTAACTAAGAACTCTACATCCAGATCTGCAGGCAGCAGAAGACAGAGAGGCCCGTGACCTGGCTTGGGCTTTTGAACCCTCAAAACCTATCCCCAGTGACACATTTCCTCCAACAAGGCCACACCTCCTAATCCTTCTCAAGTAGTGTCACTCCCTATTGACCAAACAATCAAATATATGAGCTTCTGGGGGTCATTTTTATTCAAACCATCCCACAGATAGTTAATAAAGCACAAAGAATCAAGATTCTCGCATATACCAGGCAAGATGGCACATGCCTTTAATTCCAGCCCTGGGAAGGCAGAGGCAGGCAGATCTCTGTGAACTCAAGGCCAGTCTCATCTCCAGAGTGTGAGTTCCAGGATGGTGAGAGTTACATAGTGAGACTCTGTCTCAGAACAAAAACAAAAATATTCTTGAATATTAACAATAACAATCTAGAAAAACTAAATTTAAAAGTAGATATAATTGCTGGATGATGGTAGTGCGTGTCTTTAAGCCCAGCACTAAGGAGGCAGAGGCAGGCAGGTCTCTGTGAGTTCAAAGACAACTTGATCTACAGTTAGTTCCAGAAGAGCCAGGATTACATAAAGAAACACTGTCTCAAAAAACAAAAATAACAACAATAAAACAAAAAAAGGAAAAAGTGGATCAATTTACAACAACAATAATAATTTACAATAACAAGGAGTAGACTTCATTTGTGCTTGACTAAATAAACAAAACAATGAAGTATATTGAACAATAACGACAGATGTCATATCTTTTTTTGTTTGTTTAGGTTTTATTTGTTTTTTTTGTTTTATTTTGTTTTTCTTTTATTGTAGTCCTGGCCATCCTGGACTATCTGTAGACCAGGCTGGCCTTGAACTCAGAGATCCACCTGCCTCTGTCACCCAAGTGCTGGGTTTAAAGGTGTGCGCCACCATGGCCAGCCAGATGTCATATCTCAGTCTTATTTTAAAAATCTAATTCAGTTGCAAACAAAATCACAATGGAATTTTTTCTTAAAATTTAGGAAAAAAGATTGTAATATTTATAGAAAAATAGTCATAGATAATAAAAAAAAATCTTGGAAAAAGTGGGAAAAGGAAATCAGTAAAAAAGAAACTCCAGAAATATACTCAATTATAGATGAGGATTAAAGAAATGATCAAATGAAATATAGCATAACATTATTTTTAATATATTTGTAACTCATATCTCTAAATATACCCTAGATGTTCTAGATAGTAAATATGTATATTTTGAGACAGGATCTCTCTACATAGAACTCAGAATGATGTTGAACTTACAGAGAGATCCAGCTGCCTCTGTCTCCTAAGTGCTGGAATTAAAGGCGCATACCACCATGCCTGGCTAATAAATATTTTTAAACTCTGGAGAGTGGACAACAGTGAGTGAGTTTTCTTTAGCCTTCTAGAAGAAACAGTTGTTTATGCTTAAGGACTTGGAACAACTAAACAGGGGCTTAAGGCTTCAGAAATGTGATGTTAGTGCTCCTTTGAAATTGTAAAACTATAAGGAAATTAGAGAAACACATATTTTTCTTGACTTCTGGGGTCTGTGTGGTCTGTCGGATCTGCTGTATGCTGTATAGTGCCGGGCCATGTGGCAAATGCTCAATAGATACCTTTCACTTAATAGTGTAATCATTAAGGAGATGTTGACCAATTCTATTGTCCTATGGTTTGAATACAGAATATCTCCCACAGGTTCAGTTTTTGAGACTGGGGTGCCTGGCCCATTGTGCTATTTTGAAAGTTGTGGGGCCTTCAGGAGGGAGGGCCCTTGAAGGCTAGACTCTCCCTTTGTCCCAGCCTGCTTGCTGATCTCTCTGCTAGATCAGTCATAATGTGAACATTTGCTCTGTCTCATGCTCCTACCACAACAGTAAACCCTTCTCTGCCATGAGGAAATGAAATCACTCTGCAGCCTTGGGACAAACAAACAAACAATAAACACCAAAAAACCCTCTATCCCTCAAGTATCCCCGCCTGGTGTTTAGTCACAGAAACAGAAACATAACTAATGTATTTCATGACACGAAGCAAGGGGAACTAGGAGTCCAGTTCTTCATCTGCAACAAAAACTTGATTAATGTTAATACATATGAACTCCTGGACACGAAGCTGTCAATCAGGTTTGTGATGGGTGAGAAATAAGAACAGCAGGATGACTGTGGAAGTGCCAGGAGGGCATGTGAAGCCTCTACAGGCACCCTTGTTGGGTAGGGTCAGGAACCAGCAGGTTACACAGACTTGATCTGTGGCTTAACTCAGTCAAGGAATCTGTAACAATCTGGAAACGCTGAAGACCGAAATGAAGACAAGACTCTTATATTCAGCTGTCTGGGTAACTGGATATAGGGTATAGGTGTGTGCTTTCTATTTTCACCAAGAATTTATAGGAAATGATTCATAAGTGTTGTCATCAGCTTGAAGTCATTGCTGGCCCTGGGAATCAGTGTGTCATCCAGAGAGGACCACATCCTTCTCGGCAGTGTTTTTCCAGGTTAGTTGCAGCATCTAAGAGTGCTTAAACTTGATGTAGCCAGAGCTTCTATCTGAGGCAAGCAGAAAGGCTTTGATTGTTCCAAGTGTAACTAGGGAAATCTTGGTTTAGAGTCACTTAGTAGTGGGAAAGCCTATGCACTAAGAGGTTTCTGTTTTATTTTCACAGCCAATCCCGTGCAGATCGCTCACATCATCCTACACATTTTTGAGAAACCAGTAAATGAACTGAGCAGCACTTATTTGGATGAGGCTAAAAACAATCATTTGGATTTTCTTTTGGGGGCAGTCGGAAGGGCAGAACTACCCGTCATTCGTCTATGCCAACATCTGTTTCTGACATCCTCATACCTCCATCTGGAATAATCCTCCTACCTATCAGCTCTGTTGAAAAATAGTTTGTCCAACATATGTACACTTTTTGACTGTTTGTGTAATTATCAAACAGACTACTGGATAGGATGCGTCAGAACAGGATGACAAACCATTCACTTCCCAGCTATGTCTACTGCAACTCTCTGAGCACAAAGGGAAAAAGGTTAAAAACCTACTTGTCAAATAGTCAGAGCAGTGTGAAGTACATGCGAAACAGGTATTTTAACAGGATGAGTGGATAAGAGAAACTGATACATCAAATATTTCAAATTCTATGATCCAATTGGAATAATATCAAATGTGATTATGATCTGAGGCAGTAGATTTCCATCTTCCTTGTATGATGGAAATTCCTCCCAGCAGGCCTAGGTTAAGTGACCGCTGCAAGGTTGATGACACACACACTGCTTCCCAGTGCCAGCGATGACTTCAGACTGATAGCAACCTTCACAAATCACTTCCTGTAAATTCTTGGTGAAAATAACAAACAATCCATTTTGCTTGAGAGTGACTTAGCAGAGGGACTCCACCCAAGGACCTGGAGTTAATAAAACAAAATGCATGTTGGCCTTGCAAACATTTTCTCTCCCAATGCGAGTTCCCCACAAAAGATTTTGTAAAAGCAAAGGATTTTGTTTTCCATTGTGAATTTTTATTTATTATGTTATGTGTATATTCATATGCCTGGGTATATGTGTCTACACCACATATGTGGAAGAGACTTCCAAAGTCAGAAGAGGGCATCAGATTCCCTGGAACTGGAGTTGCCAACAGCTGTGAGCTGCCATGTGGGTGGCAGGAATCAAACCCTTGTCCTCCGCAAAAGCATTAAGTACTCTTAACTGCTGAGCCACTTCTCTGGTGCCAGCATTTTCCTTTTCTTTCTTTCTTTCTTTTTTTTTTGGTTTTTCGAGACAGGGTTTCTCTATAGCTTTGGAGTCTGTCCTGGAACTAGCTCTTGTAGACCAGGCTGGCCTCGAACTCACGGAGATCCGCCTGCCTCTGCCTCCCGAGTGCTGGGATTAAAGGCATGCACCACCACCACCCGGCGCATTTTCCTTTTCTACTTAGTGAAATGAATCCTTCTGCACGGCCAGCAATTACATAGTTTAAATGATGGACTGGTGAGGAAGGAGGAAGGGGTGAAAGTCACTGACAAGTTGGGCTTGTATATGTGCGATATGATATCTGGGTTAATACCTACAGAAGACTTCAAAGCCACGAACGCTCACCCTCTATTTATTCCTGTATTCAGCATGCAGTATTTACTGAACGCCAAGCCATGTTGAACGAAACAGAAAATACCTTGTTCTCATGGAGCTTACATTTTAATGAGAAAAGGAAGCTAGACAATAAGCTAAAAGTTACCCAAAGATAATTTCCTTAACAAAGGTTTGTATTTAATGAGCAAGACGGGGGAATTACCTGATTATAGAAGGGTACTGAGAGTCCTTAGGCTTTTGTGACTGGCAATAGATTAAAAAAAAAATTATACCAGTAGTTGGTTAGCTTAGCATTGCTCATACATTATATATAATTCATGACCTTGCTCCTAAGACTCAAAGAGATTATAATTAGAACTTTCACAAGATATTCCTAATAGTCATGCAGACAAAGAGGGAAGGAAGAGTCAAGACTGTCAGATGTTTTTCTACTTTGGTCCCTTGATCTCAGGCCTCTGAAGTTCAGGGCTTACACAGTGTAACTTACACAGTCCTCTGTGAGAGCTATGCTGCTTTTAAAGTAACAGTCAGTGTGAAGAAAGTTCAAGATTCTTAGGGTTTGAAGTTGATACTTTATGTTCTTTCCTATTTGGTAAAGAACCAATGTAGTAACTGGTATGGTTTTGGAATGTCCAATCTTCTTTGCTCATTTCAAAAAACGCACTGTGATCAAATGGGAATAGGAAAATTGGCTTTAAAACTGTGTTTCAAAATTAACCAGCCATGAAAAGAAAGACCCTACTGGGCTGATATAGAGCATGTGTTTAGCCAAAGTATATGTAACCCTAGATTCAATCCCTTGTATACACACACACACACACACACACACACACACACACACACGCTTGCACGCACGCACACAGGCATACACAGAGCCACACAGAGTGTGGTGTAAGCACTGGAGAACTGGAAAGCCAACAATGCAATTTAGCCCCAGGCCAAAGCCCTGGGAAGTGCTGAGGCCAGCGATGATACTCTCAGAAGAGAACCATAAGTTACACTGTGTAAGTCCTGGACTCCAGAGGCCTGAGATCAAGGGGCCAAGTGTCTGAGTATAGAAAGGTAGATACTCTGGATCAAGAAGAGCGTGAACTATCCTCCCTCCCTCTGTCTTCTCCCGGGTGCCTCAAAGGCTGGAGCAAACCCACCAACATTGGTTAAGGGAGATCGTCTTTGTTTGGGTTACCGATTCAAATGCTTATCACTCTGTAAACATGCTCACAGATATAATGTTTTACCTACTATCTGGGACACCCTTAACCTCAAATATTGACAGCTAAAGTTAACCATCCCCGCATCTTTTATAATTGTTCGTGTTTTAATCTATATTCTTAAAATGAGATTTTTCCAAATTAAAAAAAAATCCTTAATGTCACATATTTCTCTTTTATATTGTACTGAATGAACATTGGCTTAAATCTTCAATAAATTTGGGTTTGAGGGTGGTACTTAAATGACCTTACAGCGAGGGTTAAATAGGAGTGTCTAAGCAGCAGCAGCAACATGAGATTACTGAGGAAAACACACCCCCAGCTTTTCATGTTTTCACAAACCTCAAGACTTTCTCCATAATATCTTACATATAAATCATTGTATGTAGTTTCAGGAATCAGCATTTGACCATTCTACATTGTATGCTTCCCTATCTGCTATTGTTCTCTCTAGTTTTTTTTTTTTTTTTAAATCAGTGTTTCTCATATTTCTCATTTCACCAGAAATGTGATGCTTTATTGTAGTGGTACACTATCGCTGTGGCCACCCCTTTCACTGATGTTGTGCCCGTGTGTCTTTTCCCTAGCTGTTGGCTATAGAGGCAGAGACAGGCAGATCCTTGGGCTCACTGGCTAGCCAGCCTACTCTTTATAAACCCCAGGCCAATGAGAGACCCTGTCCCTAAAAACCAGGGTAGATAGCTAATGAAGAAGACACTCAAGGTTGTCCCCTGGTTTCCATGCCTTGAGGGTAAGCACTTTACTGACTCATGTCTCACCAGTATTTCTGTTTTAGTTTTCTGAATTATAAATCATCCTGCAGTTTATGCTACACATTCCAGAGTAGAATGAGGGAACATGGAACGTACAGCCAATTATGCAAGCTCTGGCAGGCTGGCCTGTTCCTCAGGACCTGGACAGATTACTTAATGTCTTTAGGGCAAGGTTTCCTCAGCCCCTTCAAAGCACAGTAACGGTAACGGTGCCCATCTTGTGCAACTATTGTGACTCATAGATGTGTAAATGTCAGCCCTCAGATCTACGCTCAGCACATTGTAAGCGTTCCGCCACTTCAGCTACTGTTGAAGTTCTACCATTTCTTGCTTCCTTAAACTCAATAAATGCTCATTCCCCACTTTTCACCCACCACGGTGAGTGTTTTCCTCGGACAATGTGTTTGACTCTTTTAATTGTGGAAGAATAAACTCAAGTTATAAATAATTTAAAAGGTCAAGTCTGACTTATGCCATATATGTCCAGAATGTTTCAAAAAAGAGTGCAACTTACAGAACCATGAAGCTCTCATGGGAATCTCCTCCTGCTGCATGAACTCTTCATACAGATGAAGGGTTCGACCAGGTTCTCTGGAAGAGTAGCCAGTGCACTTAGCTACTGAGCATCCCTCCAGCTGTGATCTGATTGGCTCAACTATTTGTCACCAAGACAGATTTTCCTGGGACCTGCAAGGTGACTCTACAGGTAAAGGTGTTTGCTGTGCAACCTGGTGACCTGAATTGGATCTCCAGAACACACATGTAAAGGTGGGCAGGAGAAAACCAACCTCACAAAGTTGTCCTCTGACCTCCATACATGAGCAATGACAACTTCACACACACCACACACTACACACACACCTTTTGTTTTTTTTTAGAAAATAGGCAGGACAGTGTACTTTTATAACCCCAGCACTCAGGAAGCAGTTGCAGAGGGATCTCTGGGAAGTCAAGCCCATCCTAGTCTATGCAGCTCCGGGCCAGACAGGGCCATATGATAAGACATTGTACTCTTCTAAATATGCATCATTTCCTTAGTCGGTTCTGGGTGCTAGGACAGGGTCAGAGCTGCAACACTGTGGCGAATTTATTCCCTGGTGGGCTGAGCAAATGAGCTAAGGAGCTGGAGAAGTAGCTCAGCATTTAGGAACACTGGCTGTCCATACAAAGAACCGAATTTGACTCCCAGCCGTACACGGCAGCTCACAACCATCAATAACTCTAGTTCCAGATGATCTGACAGCCTCTCTGGGCTTCAGAGGCACCAGGAATGCATGTGGTACACGGACATACATGCAGACAAAACACTGAAACATATAAAATAAAATAAGCAACAAAAACCAAAATCAAAACATGAAGTAAGAAAAGTCCGTACAATATGGAGACCACGTACTTTTTAAAATCAATTTTGTATGTGTGTGCATGCACACAGTATTTGTGTGCGCGCGCGCACGTGTGTGTGTGTGTGTGTGTGTGAATGTGGGGACATACATGCCATGATGTGCATGTGAAGCTCAGAGAACAAGCTCAGATATCAATCTTTGCCCTCACCCTTGGAGGCAGGGTCCCTTGCTTTTGCTTTTTCCTTTGAGTAGACCAGGTTAACTGGCCCATGAGCCTGCAGGGATTCTTCTGTCTTTAGCTCCCTTTTTCTGTAGGAGCTCTGGGATCACAGACACAACCAGCTTGCCATGGGTTCCTGGGATTCAAACTCAGGTCTCTATGCAGTGCAGTGAGCACTTTACCACCAAGCCCTCTCTGAGATCCTCAGGCCATTTGTTCTCTTAAGGATACAGACAGAAGGGCTTTGTCTAAAACTTTGAAAATCAGACTGGAGAAATGATATTTGCTATAAATTTCCCCATACAATCATTGTGTGTGTGTGTGTGTGTGTGTGTGTGTGATGCTGTTTATTATTTTTATTCCAAGGTAGTCTCCTACAACCCAGACTGGCCTTAAATCCACCCTTCTGCCTTCCCTGGCCAAGCACTGGGGTTGCAGGCAGACCTACCACGTATTTAGAATGAACACTTTTTATGTTAAAATGAGTGTAAGTTTTATGTACCTTAAATTCATAATTATGATTAGGCATGGATTGAATCCATTATTACCAAAATAATCAGTGGTAAAATATATTTTTCAGGAATTCATTTCCATAGCTTCAATAAGATATTCGCATACATCTCGCAGGACGCTACACCTAAGCAGAGTAAGAGTTCTGATGGGGCGGTCCTCTGAGTCGCTGAAGTCTCTATTTTATGATGTGGGAGTCTCCATCAGACCGACTTCTGTTCTTGATCCGGGTCTGGGTCCCAGCGCCCACGTGATGACTCACCAACATCTGTAACTTCAATTCCAGCAGTTCCAGTGCCCTCTTCTGATCTCTTAGAACTCTAGGCATGCACATGGCGGGCAGGCATACATGCAGGAAAAACACATACATAAAATAAAGTAAGACTCTTTAAAAATTAAAAATGAAAACTAAGAGAACATGGTGGCTAGAGGGTTTAGACAAATGTTTTGGAGAGAAAGGAGGGATAAGATCTACTTTCAGAGGTTCAGAGACCCTCACAGGAAATGCTGGGTGCCTTGTCCCAATCCTGTCTCCTGTTTTGCAGAAAGACGAACTGACCCAGGAAGTGAAGCTACCGGGGCAGGGTCTCACAGCCTGGAGAAGTCAGCAGCCTGCCTTCATCTCTGTTACCTCGTGCTCTAACCTAGGCTGCTCAGCTCCCTTCTGGTGCAGGGCCAGCCCTACCACAGCTTTCATCCTTTGCTAGCTTTGGAATTTGCCATGATCATTAGATCTGGAAAATACGAGAATAGAACCTTCTATTAAGTACCCTCCACAGCACAGCAGCAGCTATCCCAAGAATGTTTGGCATATGGGGTGAAAATATTGTTTGTTCTGTTTTCATTCTTAGGGGAAAAATAATCTAGCTGCGTGATTTTTTTTCCTTCAGAATTAATCATGAGTACCATAGTCTTTATCCTTCTTTGGAAAAACAGAAAACAAAGTAGACATTGTAGGTCCCCTTTTAGACCTAGGGACCAATGACACTGCTCACCCCTCCCACTGAAGGCCGCAGATCCTGGTCTCCTGGAGAGTGCTGACTGCCCAGGGTGGCAGGAAACTGCAGAGTAAGCTTGTCCTCAGCCCAAACCTGATTCTGAAGGACAATTCTTCTGATTGTTCTTGAGTCTTGTCATACCAAAAAGAACTTCTAATTTCTGTTTGGGGAATAAAAATAAAAAAGCCCAACACATTCCTTTTATGCTTATGCAAATGACACAGAGGCCAGAAGCTGGGAAACACCAGAAAGGGCCTTTTGATATGTAACTCAGCTGATTTCCCACTGAAGTCCTGAGACTCTCCTTAACTCATAGCTGTTCCTCTGTCTCCTGGGGAGGCTGGCTCCAGGCTGCACACTCAAGTCTGTTATATAAAAGGCACAGCGTTTGCATATAACCTATGGGCATCCTCCTACATAAACAATATCTAGATTAATTCTGATACCTAATACCTTGTAAATACCAAGTAACAGTTACAGTGTGTCTTAGGGAACAAAGGCAAGAAAAGACTCTGTGCAAGTTCAGAAGAAACGCAAAGTTACATTGTGTCTTAGGGAACAAAGGCAAGAAAAGCATCTCTGCAAGTTCAGAAGAAACGCAATTCCGCTGGCTGTTTTTGACCCCTGGTTGGTTGGATCTTCAGATGTGGAAACTACAGCTGCTGAGAGCTTGCTACTAGATGGCATTGTTAGGGTCCCTGTGGCAGCCTGGATACCTAGGCTCAACCACCCAGCCTCAATAGGTAGATAAAACTGACAGCTAGAAGGGATAGGCAGAGTTGTCTCTGCAGCAGTTCTGAGAGCAGTGGTGGGCACCACTTCCAGGATCCTGAGATCCAGAGAAGCTGGGGTCTGCACGGCTCCTCCAGAGCTACTGACCTATGGAATGACAGAGACTGGAAAAAACCTGTGACCAGAGATGCGTAGCAATGAGTGAGGCACAGCATAATGGACATTTCACAGACCCTTCTTCAGTACACGAGAAGAGGAGAGACAGAGAAGAAAGGCAGAATATTGTCCCGTGGAGACAGCCACTCATCACCTTGCAGTATTTGTCTCTGGTAATTCTTATAGTTTTGAAGGAATGGACCTCAAAATGGTGGCATCATCAAAGCATTGTGGTATCTTCTTCACTGTGCTTATGGCTCTGCCCACTGCGGGAGGAACATGTCAACAGCACGTGCAACCAATAGAGAAGCAGTTCATTTCATACGCCTACTGGATAGGCTTGAGGTTTTGTCCTCTGTTGGTCTTGGAACAGGCTTGCACACTTTCCTGCTTTATCTGGGCACACACATAGCTTCAGTTACATTAGTTACTTATGAATGCAAGGCTGTGGAATATTAATTTAAGATGTGTTATGTGTTTGCTTATGCTGTGGAACCTTGTTTGATGGTGCAAGGATGTGGTCCATTCTTTTATGTTGCATTTGTTTAATTCTGTGAAGCTGTGTTACTTTGCCTGTCTAAAACACCTGATTCATCTGACAAATGAGCAGCAAATAACCAGGCAGGAGAGAGAAACAGGGGTGGCAGGCAGATAAAATAAATAGGAGAAGAAATCTGGGAAAGAGGATCAAGGAGAGAGAAAAGAAGGAGAGATGACACCAGGGGCCAAACACCCAGCTCCACAGCAAGCCACAGACTAAGAGGTAAAGAAAGATACATAGACTAGAGGAAGATAGAAGCCCAGAAGCAAAAGGTAAATGGGATAATTTAAGTTAAGAAAAGCTGGCTAGAGACAAACCAAGCCAAGGCCGGGCATTTATAAGAAACAATAAGCCTCCGTGTGTCTTATTTGGGAGCTGAGTAGCAGGGCCCCCAAAGAGCAAAGAGCACAAGAGTAAAAGTAAAAACAACCGACCGCCATGTCATACAGTTCATTTCCCTGAGCCACCTTACCCTGACGGGATGAGAACGCGCTGAAGGAGCGTTTCCTTGTGGAGTATCTATCACCTTCAAAGCCGCTGGTGCGGGTACAGCCATTTGGAGAGCTGTAGCCTACCCCTGCACTTCAAGGCCAGGGAAGCTGGCCTCTCAGGTTCTGTTCCAGATGATGAAGAGTACCGGGAATCTGAAGAAATGCTGGACCACGCAGAGGGGCCACAGGAGTTTGCATCATGGGCTAAACTGGCTGCTTAAAACCTAGAACAGAAAGTACTAGGTTTGTTTGTTTGTTTTGTTTTTGTTTTTAAATTTTGGCTTGTGCTTCTATTCCAAATCCCATTTGACCAGGCTAGAATAACATGTGGACATTTCCTTATACCCTTTGGACCTTCTTTGGTGCGGCCCTGATTGGAAAAGCAATCATTAAAATCATTAATCTTTGTTATAATAACTTTCCAAAAGCACGTCCTGGAGCAGATGGTGGCTTTCACTGGTGCTGTCCCCAGGAGGTCCGTCTCTGCAAAAGCCTTTTCAGTATTACCTGGAGGTGCAGCCGCAGAAGCTTCACCACAAAAGGCACTGCCGGGAGCATGTCTGGGGTGTTTGAGAAGCCCGTTGCTGCCATGGGCTTCATTCGTGTCTCTGGCTATCATTAACTCTGCGGCACAAGGTTACGCCATAACCAGCAGAACTTGAACTCAGAGGAGAAAACCAAATAAGCAGTGTAGGAGTTTATCTGCAGAAGTTAGCACGGAGGGGTCCCACCTTACATTAGGGGGGTCTTCTCAGGAAGGAAGATCCCCTTTTCCAGCCTGTATAGATTTTTAGAACCTGAAAGCGGTTTAGTCCATATTTTACACTGACATACTTTTCATTTACGTGTTAAGGTAAGGTCTCCACCCTCCATTCACTACATTGTGTTTTGCTGGCATGGATGTGATGCTCAACTGTAGACTCAGCACAATTTGGCCGTCTGTTATTTTCCAAGGGCCCGACGGTACAATTGGGAACTCCTGCTACACAAAACCTTCTGAAGTACGTTAAACATGTCAGGCTTTTTAGGCTTGTCACAAATGATTAGTTTTTAGAAGTCATCAAGTGTATTTAAGTTATATCTACACTGGAGAGCTGTCTTGCACGCCTAGCATGGAACAATTTAAAATGTCTTTCTTTTCCACCCTCGAAAATGTCATTTTATGATGCCTTGTCCACCCCCAGGGGATTTTGAGGCAGTACAAGGAAAATCTGGTTGGTGTCTCACAATGAATGCACTATTTTTTATTCTGTATATTTAGAATAAAGTTGTGAAAAATTTTATAAAGACATCTTTGACCATGGGGGTGGGGGTTGAAAAGCAGAAAGCAATTGTTCAATGTGACCCAAGAATAAAAGAGAAACAAAAGGACCTCTCCCGACCTAAGTCCAGCTTTGGAATGCAGGTAGACGATCCGGGGGTCTAAACAGAAGAGGTGTGCATAACTAAGTCCCGTCGAGGTTCGGTCCTGACTTTCACCCATCTCTGTCTGGGCTCCCAGCTCTCCTGCAAGGTGGCCTGGCAGATTGTCAGAACTGTGGGAAATCTCTTTCAAGGAGACAGGGTCCTCCTCTGACTGACAGTGGCTTCAACCCTTCCTTCTCGCAGATGAGACCCCTGGGAAAATTCCAATTCCTGGAGTGTAGAGGGCTGATGGCTGAGGGAGGGGCATGAGGATCTCTTGAGAATGTCGTTCATCCTGCCAGGATGGTTCCACGCCTACCGTATCTACTTCTGCCTGGATTTCAAGACTTTGCTTCCAGTACTTTCTATGGGCTATGAAATTGATAGTCTAAGAACAAATGAACTTTTACCAGCCTCCAGTGATAGCGACTCAGGCATAGTTGCAGATCCATTCAAAGACGACTTTCTCTACCCACACCATGCTTCCTTTATAAAGTGGGGCATTATCAGCCCACTCAGCGTTCACTTTAGAACAATGCAATTCACCGCAGAGTCATTTAAATTAAACGCTAATTTCCTGTAATGTAAAATTCCAGGCAATTCGGCATCAGTTGTGCAACACGCTGACAGTACCACTCACACTCTCTGCACTGTACCACTCACACTCTCTGCACTGTATCACTCACACTCTCTGCACTGTACCACTCACACTCTCTGCACTGTACCACTCACACTCTCTGCACTGTACCACTCACACTCTCTGCATTGTATCACTCACACTCTCTGCATTGTACCACTCACACTCTCTGCACTGTACCACTCACACTCTCTGCA
>JAQHUG010000378.1:569380-580758 GCA_028555095.1 Dicrostonyx torquatus | reverse complement strand
TAAACTTTTGCAAGTTTATCTTTTAAATAATTATAGATAAAAGTGATTGATTACAACGTGTTTCCAGTTTTATGAACCCCAGAGGGTATGGTCCAGAGGTATAACAGTATGGTCTTTGTGATGAGCAGGACGCATCAAGATATTTTAAACTGGTGATATAGCTGGGCACTTACCCATTGCGACAGAGGCCAACTAGAGGTTCCTTGATTACAATACATTAGTAGTGTCCTGAGACCCAGAAGAAGGGCAGGTTATTATTAAGAAAGCTTTGGAAGCTTCATGAGGCGTGTTAATATTTTGTTTGTGCTGTAACAAACTTGACGCTACTCGTTTGAGAAGCTATGTGTCAAGGCGGTAGACTACACACCACTCTCAGGCCTTAACCGCCCCTGTGCTTTTGCCTGGGCTCCGATAACCTTCTTTGTATCCAATTTTCACTCCAATTAGTTTTTCAAGGGCTATGCTTTTTTCACTAACTTTTTTTTTTTTTTTTTTCTGAAAAGCAACTTCTTGCTTGCTAATAGGCCCTCTTCTGCCGTGGGAAAGCAACGGATTTGTTGGGTGGTAGCACTGTGGGGCTAATGGACTCACAAGCTGGGCTCGAAGCTCTGGAAACCTGAGCCATTACAGTGGCCTCGCTCCGCAGGCAAACTCAGAGAGGGGCTGCTGAGCGTGGAAAGAATTCTCAGGTGCTTGGCCCTTACGGAACATTTTCCTTCTTTGACTTGTCACACAAATTATGCAGCTGCAGTGACACATCCGGAACAAAGGATTGGGAGCAGAGGTGCGGTGACCGTTGTTGAGGATACGCAGATATTTTGGACCTGGTGTGCTATTGCCAGGTAAACCTGAGCTGCCATTCTTGGTCCAATGGCAATGGCTTCTGGGTACTTCTTCCTAATTCTGTAAAGCGTGTATCTGCACCTGCAGGAGAGTTGTTGATATCTAAGTCACGGGACCCTGTGAGCCTGGGCCTCCCGGGCAGCACTGTTTTAGGCACACAGGTAACTTGAAGTAGAATTCAGTATTTCTCATTTCTCCACAAGAACAAATTCACTTTCTCCAACACCTTAAAGGAAAAACATGGATTTTTTTTTTTTAAACTGTCCCAGAGAGATACAAACAAGGTTTGGATCAAGCACAGCATGGCAAACTTTTATTGAAATTAAAATCTGGGATCTCCACAGGAAGTTCCCTCAGCTACCATCCTACCCTTCGATCCTGCCCACACAGGGGGTCTAAGTTTTCTAGAATTCTTCTGCATCTTGCTTGTTCCCCCTCTGACCCTACCCTCCTTCAGCATCTTCTGCAGTCAATCACTCAATCAACCAGGGTTTCTAACACTGAGCAATTTCGTGGACTCTTAACTCTGTATCAGACACTCCGCCCCATCCCCAGCCCTCTCACATCCACCCCCCTCAGTTCAGCAAGCAAAGAACTTCTTCAGGAGCCAGCTGGGGATTATATACTGCAAGCCATTTTTCTCCGTCACAAATGGTCTTTTCACTTGTCACAGTGCACTTGGTTTAGCATGACAACTCCTGATGAAATTCTAAGTCCAAATTCCAAGGGGGCTTTCCTCAAGGATAGTTCAGTAAAAAACTTGACTCTTTCTGTAGGAGAATTGTTCCATTGGGTCTGATGAAAGGGCATGAGATGGGGGGGGTGAAGACAAAGAATTCAGGATAAAGAAAAGATAAAGTAAAATATGTGGAGTGTTGTGTGGGGCCCTTCCGTTCATTTTTTCACTGTCTCTTCAGAGCTACAGTTCATAAATGAGAAAATGGAGAGCTCTCTAGAGAAGTGCAAATAAATTTGCGAAGTCTAATTGCTAGTAAGAGGCACAGCTAGACTTCTATGGCAGGCCCGGGACTCCAGAGTCCAAGGTCTTTTTCTCATGTTCTATCATCATCAATGAGTTTGGGTTCCCAGACTCATCTACCACTCCACCAAACTTCTTGTCAGCTCAGAGCTGTACTAGTCACAAAAATCCCTTTCCTTGCTATGGTAGTTTAAATGGAATCGGCCCCCATAAGCTTGTAGGGAGTGGCACTGTTAGGAGGTGTGGCCTCGTTGGAGGAAGTATGTCACTGTGGGGGCAGGCTTTGAGGTTTCCTATGCTCAAGCTCTATCCAGTGTGATAGTTCACTTCCTGTTGCCTGAGGGTCAAGATATAGAATTCTCAGCTCCTTCTCCAGCACCATGTCTGCCTACACACTGCCATGTCCCACCATGATGATAATGGTCTAAACCTCTGAACTGTAAATCACCCCAATTAAATGTATTCCTTTATAAGAGTGTCTGTGATCATGGCGTCTCTTCACAGCAGAACCCCTAACTAAGACACTGTTTTACTGTAGCCTGGCACAGATATAGCTAGTTTTAACAGCTTCACCAGGCTGAGTATCTCCTGTTGGACTGCCAATCTTGTCAAAGCAGCCACATGGATCCCTACTTCTCAGAGGAGAGCCAAGGTATTGCTGTGAACAAGGGTTTAAGTGGTATAGTGGAAGGAACCACAGTCCTTTTGGTCAGGGCAGAATTTAATAACTACAAAGTAAGTCAGTATCCATCTCTCTGTGTTTGATCACTTTAGAGACAAAGTTTATACAAAGTTCAGTACAACAGCAAATAAAAAGGGAAACAGTATTGTGAGTCAGTTTTCACAATGTCTCCCAAATATATAAAACTAATTGTTTTCTTTATTTTGTATCTAGATGATTTAGCAACTCGGTATGAACAGATTTACTCTTGGAATCTAAAATAAGACAAAACATAACTAATTCTCCCTGTTATCTCCAAGATGTGTTGTTTTTATCCACATAGGACAGGCTGCATGAGGACCCCTTTCCACTGCCCACTCAGTGCCTGGAGGAGTCTTACTCAAGTTACTTAATTTCTTTCTACCCCAATTTCTCACTAGCTACTCCTGGGTTCCCTTCCAGCCATGTGGTAAGAGACGGTAAACAGCCGTGAGAGTCCACCCTTCCATTCTGGAAGAGTCTCAGGCTCATTTTAACAACCAGCAATTCTACTTCCAATAAGATGAACACAAAAAGGGAAGGGTAAGGAAAGCAAAGAACAGAGGGAAAGTAGAGTCAAGCAGAGACAAACTCAACTTTAGGGGAAATATACTGAATTAATATGATGTAGGTTGCGTGTACATTCTACTTCCTCTGGTTGTGTCCTTCCAAGTTGTACTAATTGTACCTCAATTATACTCAGCTAAAAAGCAGCCCACATGAATCTCTCGTTTTTTTGTTTCCTGTATTTTTTGGTAAAAGCACAGCAGACAGAACCCCAGCTACTTGCTAGGACGTATAAGTAGGGGTAGAGCAATGCTCAGCTGTTTGACCTTTAAGCCTCTGATATTTACTGAAATTAAACACTGGTATAAAAGTCAACTGAGAATGGAGCTCATCCTAACTGCATCCTAGTTATTTTTGTTTATTTGTTTGCTTTTGAGACAGGGTTGCCCTGTACCACTGGAACTCCTAACAATCCACTGAGTGTTGGGCTTACAGATGAGAGCCATCATATCTAGCACTAACTATGTATGTACCATTACACAGGAGGTTTTTTCTAAGACTAGTATGTAAAAGTTTCCTATTAGACCACAGATGGCCAGAGAGCTTGTGACTATTGCCTCTAAGAGACTGTAGACATGTATCCCAGAGATGTTTTCCAGATTCTAACCGCCGCAATATTTAACCTGTTTCGCATTCAGCCATACTGGAACATTTTCCGTCTCTTGGCTTCTGTGACACCATGTTCTTTTAGTTGTCCTCTCTTTCTCAGCCACTTTCTGAAGCTACCTTCTGTTGACAGAGGTTTCTGTCCCATCAGGTCCCACAGTCGTTCAGTCCCAAAGAAATACACAGAGGTCTATATTAATTATAAACTGATTGGCCTATTAGCTCAGGCTTCTTATTAACTCTTATAACTTATATTAGCCCATAATTCTTGTCTGTGTTAGCCACATGGATTGGTACCTTTCTCAGTGAGGCAGTCACATCTTGCTTCCTCTTTATCTGGGTGATGATTGCAGGCTGAATCTTTTTCTCTTTTCAGAATTCTCCTGTTCTCTTTGCCCCGCCTATACTTCCTGCCTGGTTTCCCTGCCTATACTTCCTGCCTGGCTACTGGCCAATCAACATTTTACAATTGACAGGGTACAGACCATTGTTCCACAGCAACCTTCTTTCCACGGATTCCTTACTCTCTGGGAACTGTCATCCATTCTGCTCTCAAGAGTTGCCCACTGTCTCTACCTATGCTGAATTAGAAGATACCTGTGCCTCTAGTCCAGACTACCCAACTGCCTACTCAGCACACACATGGACACCGCACGGGGTCTAAAACTCAACACGTAACACCAAGTTCCACTTAGTTCCCACGAGTAACTCTGCCCCTGGACCATATTCTTGGTCCTCCTTTTTTCCATACCAAGCCCAGCTCCGCAATCACCACACTCAGCAGACTCCATCCCCACATTGTCACTAGAATTTGCCCATGTCCCTTTGTGTATACTTCTGTACTTCATTTCTCCTTAGTTAGGGGGAGTTTCCCTCCAACCAGAAGTGTGATTATTTCCCCTCGCCATTTCTATGGCTCTTAAGATTAAAAAAATTCCAGATCTATCGAATAGCTCCAAACCCACATAGATGGCCCTGGCCCAACTTGGTGGGTTACAAAACAAAATGAATAGACGAGAATATGAGAGAAAGATTTGTGGGAAAGCTCAAAAGTGGATGGTGGGTAGAGGAAGGTGGAAGGTGACGGAGGTCAGTATACAAGTTGTGCATGTGTGAAATTATAAATAATAATAATTTTTAAAAGAAAATATGAATCAAACATAGTTACATAAAAGCATCAGTACCACCTAGATGTTTATTTTTGGGATAATAAATATACATTTATAAAATGAAATCACAGGATAGAAGATTCTTTTTAAAAATTGAATCTCAGGGTTTGTTTTAAAATATTGATTGACACACAAATCTACACTGGTTGAGACAGATCAAGTTTTCTGACTTGTATTTTTTTAATATTTGAAATTTTTATTTATCTTATTGAGCTATACATTTTTCTCTGCTCCCCTCCCTTCCTCCTTTTTCCTCTCCCTTCCTCTTCCCTTTCTTTCAGCCTTTTCCCATGGTTCCCATGCTCCCAATTTACTCAGGAGATCTTGTCTTTTTCTACTTCCAATGTTGATTAGATCCATGTATGTCTCTCTTGGGGTCCTCATTGTTGTCTAGTTTTCTGGGATTGTGATTTGTAGACTGGTTTTCTTTGATTTATGTTTAAAAGTCACTGATGAATGAGTGCATATGATATTTGTCTTTCTGGGGCTGGGTTACCTCACGCAATATGATATTTTCCAGCTCCATCTATTTGCCTGCAAGTTTCAAAATGTCATTATTTTTCCTGCTGTGTAGTACTCCATTGTGTAAATGTACCACATTTCCTCATCCATTCTTCGGTCGAGGGGCATTTAGGTTGTTTCCAGGTTTTGGTTATGACAAATAATGCTTCTATGAACATAGTTGAACACATTTCCTTGTGGTATAATTGAACATCCTTTGGGTATATACCTAAAAGTGTATTGCTGGGTCTTGAGGAAGGTTGTTTCCTAATTTTCTGAGATATCACCAAATCCAAAGGGGCTGTAACAATTTGCACCCCCCCACTAGCAATGGAGGAGTGTTCCCTTTTCTCCACATCCTCTTCAGCATAAGTTGTCATCAGTGTTTTTGATCTTGGCCATTCTTACAGGTGTAAGATGGAATCTCAGAGTTGTTTTGATTTGTATTTCTCTGATGACTAAGGATGTTGAGCATTTCCTTAAGTGTCTTTCAGCCATTTTAGATTCCTCTGTTGAGAGTTCTCTGTTTAGGTCTGTATTCCATTGTTTTATTGGATTATTTGTTCTTTTGATGACCAATTTCTTGAGTTCTTTGTATATTTTGGAGACCAGTCCTCTGTCTGATGTGGGGGTGGTGAAGATCTTTTTCCATTCTGTAGGCTGTCGTTGTGTCTTGTTGACCATGTCCTTTGGTTTACAGAAGCTTTTCAGTTTCATGAGGTCCCATTTATTAATTGTTTCTCTCAGTCTGACTTGTATTCAATACTCCAGGTTTAATACACTTTTCCAGAAGGAAAGATCATGGTCTCTCTCATCCATAGGCTTCTCCATCAATATTCCTCTGTGCTGAACATTGCTACTTCCCTACTTTTGCTTTCACTGTCACTCAGAAACCCTTCCTCACCCTCCTCCACCACGAGGTTGACCACAGGGCCCGCAGGTATTCACCCGGCTACCCACTTTCCTGTACAGTCCACGAGGAGACATACCACATCCTTTTTCAGCTGTCTACTCACCTGTACAGTCCATGAGAAGACATACAACATCTTATCCCAGCACCATGACGAGCCTACAGGCACTCCATACAGACTTCCAGAATAAATAATGTTTTAAATGCATCCCTATGTTAAACAACAGCAATGTGGGTATCTAATCCTCCTTTATTTGTGTGCAATGTAAACTGAAGAAAAAATATCCGCTTCATTTTCTGCTAGGCAAGCATTCTACTGACCTACACGGCAGTCATCATTTTCTCTTTTAAAACTTCTCGCTAAGCAATAGAATCTATTTTTCCTAATAAAACCTGTGCTGGGCTTCATTACATAACAGTTTACATAAAGCACCCAGAATAGAACTAGGTCTTGGGATCACTCTCAATCTCGAGATACCAAGGGACCATGAGAACATGGAGAACTTCGTTTGCAAACTACTAACCCAGCCAATCCTTCTGCAACACATAGACTCAGCAATGCCACCTGGCACATATGCTTCCTGGCTGTGCCTTTTCTTTTCCCATTAAAAAAAAATAGCCCTTTAAATTAGTTCATTGTCCTATGAACACCTGATTTTTGACAAAGAAGCTAAAAATATAAAAATAGAAAAAAGAAAGCATATTCAACAAATGATGTTGGAATAACTGGTTATCAACATGTAGAAGAATGAAAATAGATCCATATGTATCACCATGCACAAAACTCAGGTCCAGATGAATCAGATAATGGGTCTTGAATCTTCCATATTTTATTTTACTCTGTTCTCTTCTACTTTTATGTTTATTATTTTCCACTTTTTACATTTTTCCTTTTGTATTAAGGAGTTATACTGTGTGTGTGTATGTATGTATGTATGTATGTATGTATGAATGTGTGTGTGTGTGTGTCCTGTGTGTATGTCTGCACCTTGTGCATACCTGGTGCCAGCAGAGGCCAGAAGAGGGGGTCAGATCCCTTTGGCATCAATCTCCTACATGAACACATCTTCAAAGTTTTCCTTCTATTATGTTTTTAGTTATTACTTGAATTACTGCTTGCTTTCTCCCTTCTTCCCCATTCGTATAGAATTGGAATCAGATGATTCTCATATTTAATGTTGTATAAACTCTTGTTCATATTTTCCATCTTTTGGGATTACATTCTTGATGTGGGTTGCCCTCTGTATGCTGTGAATACCATTGGTTAATAAAGAAACTGGCTTGGCCTGATAGGGTAGAACAGAGCTAAGCAGAGAAAACTAAACTGAATGCAGGGAGAAAGAAGTCAGAGTTGAGAGAAGCCATGTCGCCCTGCCAGAGACAGATGCTAGAACTTTACCAGTAAGCCACAGCCTCGTGGCAATACACAGATTACTAGAAATGGGGTAAATTGAGACATAAGAGTTAGCCAATAAGAAGCTAGAGTTAATGGGTCAAGCAGTGATTTAATTAATACAGTTTTTGTGTGGTTATTTCTGGAGTCTGGGCAGCCAGGAATACACAAGCAGGCTCTTACAACACATTCTGAACATTTTCTTGGGCCTGTCCTTCCTCGTCTATTCTCCCGTCATAGTTATTCTGCTGTTAAGTCTATCTGCTGTGTTTTTACTGTTGCTTGTTTTAATTTAATGTGCATGGGTGTTTTGCTGCATACGTGATTGTGTACCACTTTAGTGCCTGGTAGCCATGGAGGCCAGAAGAGGGTGGTGGATCCTGTGGAACTGAATTACAGATGGTTGTGAGCTGCCCTATAGGTGCTGGAAATCAGACCCAGTTCCTCTGGAAGAGCAGCCAGTGCTCTTAACCTATGGGCCACCTCTCAAGCATCTTACATGTTTAAATTCACATATGATATCTTAAACTTCTGTGTTTTGGGGTTTTGTTTTTTGTTTTTGTTTTTGAGGCTGTCAAACCTTCTGGTCATGTTTTCTGGATATTTTTAACTTTCACTTACTCTTTTCAGCGTAGTGAACATACTTATTTTATATTTGGTGCCCTCTCATTCCAGTAGCTCCCACTTCCAACCTGTCTGCCATCTTGGTCTTGCCAGTCCCTGAACCTGGCACATGACTTCCTTTCGTGTTTGCTGGTTTTGGCCATGTGCTCTCATTTATTTAGAATTTTCAGTGGCAAGTCATGGAATCTTCTGTTGAAAACGGCACCCCCAGAATAGATCTGCATTTGTTCCTGCCTCTTTGACTGCAATTAAAGGTTTGTTTTAAATGTATTTCTTGACTTGAGTTTTTTGGACCCCTGCATATGGTATAAATTTGGACTGCAAGACTGGAAGAGCTAGCAAGCTACAAATCTCAGAAGAGCTTTCTTACACACCAGGAAAGGACAGACAATTCTCTTGCAATTGTTTTCAGGACAAAGGAAAGGCATGAGGTTATCTGTGGTTCATCCCTGCATAAGAGTGCAGCCTTCTGCAGACTCAGCTTCAGGCAGATGAGTCCCTGTCACCCCTGGCTTGGTGTCCATCTTCACCACTGTGTTCACTGAGACAAACGCTTCCTCGAGTACATGCTCATCTCCTGGGTTTCACTTGCATTGAAGTTTGACCTTTAAAGATTCTTGACTTTGCCATCATCAAAATGTATTTCAAAAGATTAGAAAGTAGATTGGAAGAATTAACATTGTGAGAATATCCCTTATCAAAAACAATCTCCTGATTCTATGCAATCCCAGTTGAGGTTCTGGGGTCACAGGTCAGTTGGTAAAGTACTTGTCTGCAGGTGTAACAACTGGCATTTGATGTCCACCACCCACAAAAGAAGTCTGAGGGTGACTGAGCAGCTTGAAATCCCAGTGCTGCAGAGGCAGAGGCAGTGGGTCCCTCAGGTCCCCTGCCATGCAACAGAGGCAAACTGGTAAGCCACAGACCTATGGGAGACCCTATCCTCAAATACAAGGTAAAACTCAAGAAGAATACCAGAGATGTCCTCTGGCCTCTACACATACCAGCATACATGTTCACATGCACCTGTACACATACACATATGTACAGGACAATCTCAATCAAAATCCCAATGCCATTATTCATAGAAATATAAGAAATAACCATGCCAGGCAGTGGTGGTAGCACAAGCCTTTAGTACCAGCACTTGGGAGGCAGAGGCAAATGGATCTCTGTGAGTTAAAGGCCAGACAGGTCTACAGAGCAAGTTTCAGGACAGTCCAGGATACACAGAGAACCCTGTCTTGAAAAAAACAAAACAAAATATTAATAATCATAGTCATAATCATAAATTTCACATGTGCTGTGGGATAATGATCTTGTACCCTGTAAAGATTTGTCAGTTGTACTGGTTTAATAAAATGCTGATTGGCCAGTAGTCAGGCAGAAAGTATAGGCAGGGCAACCAGACAGAAAATATAGGATGGGTGACCAAAATAGGAGAATTCTGGGAAGAGGAAAGGCTCAATCTGCAGTTGTCATCCAGACACAGAGGAAGCAAAATGTGAATGCCTTGCTGATAAAAGGTTCCAAGCCACGTGGCTAATGCAGACAAGAATTATGGGTTTATGTAAGTTATAAAAAGTCAATAACATTTCAGAGCAAAGAGAATACTGCTAGAGGAATCACCATACTTGATTTCAAGGGATACCACAAAGCCATAGTAACATGGTTCTTCAGTAGGTAGAATTAACATAGTAAAAATGGCAATCTTACCAAAAGCAATCTACAGATTCAATGCAATGCCCATCAAAATCCCAACAAAACTCTTCACAAACCTTGAAAGCACATTATTCAACTTCATATGGAAAATCAAAAAACCCTGTATAGCTAAAAAAAAATCCTGTGCAATAAAGGAACTTCTGGAAGCATCAGAATCCCTGACTTCTAACTCTACTACAGAGCTACAGTACTGAAAAAAGGCCTGGTATTGGCATAACAACAGACAGAAGGACCAATGGAACTGAATAGAAGACCCAGATATCAACCCACACACCTATGAACATCTAATTTTTGACAAAAGAGCAAAAAATATCAAATGGAAAAAAGAAAGCATATTCAACAAATGATGCTGGAATAACTGGATATCAACATGTAGAAGAATGAAAATAGATCCATATGTATCACCATGCACAAAATTCAGGTCCAAATGGACATAAACATAAAGCCAACCGCACTAAATCTCATAGAAGAGAAAGTGGGGAGTACACTTGAACCCATTGGCACAGGAGATTATTTCCTAAATATAACCCCAGTAGCACAGACACTGAGAGAAACAATTAATAAATGGGACCTCCTGAAATTGAAATGCTTCTGTAAAGCAAAGGACACGGTCAACAAGACCCAATGACAGCCTACAGAATGGGAAAAGATTTTCACTAACCCCACATCAGACAGAGGGCTGATCTCCAAAATATACAAAAAGCTCAAGAAATTTGTCATCAAGAAAAACAAAAAACAAAACAACAACAACAATAATAAAACAATGGGATACAGACCTAAACAGAAAACTCTCAACAGAGGAATCTAAAATGGCTAAAAGACACTTAAGGAAATGCTCAACATCCTTAGCCATCAGAGACATTAAAATCAAAACAACTCTGAGATTCCATCTTATACCTGTAAGAATGGCCAAGATCAAAAACACTGATTACAATTTATGCTGGAAAGGATGTGGGGTAAAGGGAACACTTCTGCATTGCTGGTGGGAGTACAAATTGATACAGCCCCTTTGGATATCAGTATGGTGATTTCTTGGAAAATTAGGAAACAACCTTCCTCACAACCCAGCAATACCCCTTTTGGATATATACACAAAGGATGTTCAATCATACCACAAAGATATCTGCCCAACTATGTTCATAGCAGCATTGTTTGTCATAAACAGAGCGTGGAAACAACCTTGACCAAAGAATGGATAAAGACGATGTGGTACATTTACACAATGGAGTACTACACAGCAGAAAAAAAATAATGACATCTTGAAATTTGCAGGCAAATGGATGAATCTAGAAAACATCATATTGAGTGAGGTAATCCAGAAAGGCAAATATCATATGTACTCACTCATAACTGTCTTTTAGACA
>JAQHUG010000378.1:541820-561270 GCA_028555095.1 Dicrostonyx torquatus | reverse complement strand
GTCAAGTAACCTTCCAGACAGGCCGCTGCTAACCTAACAGAAGGTCAGGATGTTGCTCTGCTCCTTTCTTTGTAATTTGGAGGATGCCTGAAAAGAGGTGCTAATTCAGCCTGCGTGACAGCTACCATACTGACCAGGAAGGCGTGACAGCAAGCACAGGTAGATGTCAACGTGACTAAAAGCCATTCACCTGGTTACTTAGGAAACAGGATGCTAATGGATTTCCCCCCTCAGTTTATGTTTTGATATATAAGGCTGTTTGGAGAATAAAGTGGAGGAATTCTTCAGGATGTGAACTCAGGATTTCAAGAGAGAGCACTGAGAATCTCCCTCCCAATAAAGCCATGTGAGTTGTGTCTTTATTCCCACGCCTCCACACCGGTCCAGAGAGAGATAGTTTATGTTGTGGTCTGGTCCAGAGAAATAATTTATGGTATGAGCTAGCACCGGACCCTGACAATAAACACCTTCAGTAATGTGACGGGATACAAGATCAACTCAAAAAAAAATCAGTAGCCCTCCTATATACAGATGATAAACGGGCTGAGAAAGAAATCAGAGAAATGCCACCCTTTACAATAGCCACAATAACATAAAATAATTTGGAGTAACTCTAACTGAACAAGTGAAAGATCTGTATAAGAACTTTAAGTCTCTGAAGAAAGAAATTGAAGAAGATATCAGAAAATTGAAAGATCTCCCAAGCTCTTGATATGAAGACAAATTCCATACTACCAAATGCAAATCAATCATGGGGGCTGGGGGAAGCCTTTACACTGGCCTTCAAAGTTCATAAAGAAAAGGCCGGTGTTGTGTGTGTGGGGGGTGTTTCCTTCTCAACTGGCGAAGGCTTGTAAAAACCCCAATCCAAAGGGATGATAATTACACTTTGTTGCTTTTCTCCTACTAAATCTCCCTAGAGCAAGTAAATGCTTCAGTGCTCCAAATATATTCAAACTGTGATCAAAAGTATCTAAAAAAAACAGCATTGTAGATACAGTAAGGAAAACTTTCCCTAGAAGCCAAAGTTGTCCCCATTGCTGCGGTTTCTTTTTCTCTTCCTCCTGACACTCTTAATCCTCTTCCCACCTCTGCTCTTGATTCTATTAATGTTGCAAAATGCAGTAGTTTGGATGTAATTGGTCCCCATAATCTCATAGGGAATGGCACCACTAGGAGGAGTGGCTTTGTTGGAGTGGGTATGACCTTGTTGGAGGAAGTGCATCACTGTGGGGGCAGGCTTTAAGGTTCCCTATGCTCAGGATACTGCCTGGTGTCTCAGTCAACTTCCTGTTGCCTGAAAGATAGAGGACTCTCAGCTACTCCTCCAGCACCATGTCTGCCTGGCCGTCACCAGGCTTCCTACCATGCTGATCATGGACTGAACCTCTGCAACTGTAAAGCACCACCTTAATTAAATGTTTCCTTTATAAGAGCTGCTATGGTCACAGTGTCTCTTCACAGCAATGGAGACCCTAACTAAGACACAAACCTAAAGCACATAGTGTTGTAACCAGGCTTTCTTCTTAGGCCATCAACCAGCCTCCAAATCCTGACTTGGAGACATTACTTATCTGTGCTTATCCTTATCTTAGCTGCTCTTTTAATCTGTTTCTCTTTATCTACATTTTGCCTCAAGGGTTTTGTTGTTGTTGTTAGTTTAGCTTTTTTCTTTCTGTTTGTCCCACTTTCCTGCTTCTTGTGTCTGACTGACTGGTGGCTGCCTGGTTTCTGGCCCCTGCCATGGCCTTCTCTTTCTTCCACGTTCTCTTCTCTCTTGTTCTCTCTCCCACCTAGATTTCTCCTCCTAGTTATTCTCTCTGCCTGCCAGTCCTGCTTATCCCTCTTCTGCCTAGCTATTGGCTGTTCAGCTCTTTATTAGACCAATCAGGTGCCTTAGATAGGCAAGGTGAAACAATAACACATCTTCACATAATTAAAAAAATGTAGCATGAATAAATGCGACCCATCTTCACATAGTTAATTATTCCACAGCATAAATGAATGTGTAACATCTTCACATAGTTAATTATTCCATAGCATAAACAAATGTAACACATCTATGTCTAGTTAAAATAACATTCTATACCACAGTATGTTTCATTTTCAGCAAGTTATGCTGAAGGCAAATTATTTGATGGAACTCTATCAAAAGTGGCTTCTTCCCAAAGCATCTCTGTTTTGCCAGATATCTTCCAAAAGTGACCCCATAAGTCCTCTTGGGAGGAGGCCTCCTTTGGATGTCAAGAAACAGCATGTCTTCAGCAGGGATGCACTCCAGCCCTTTGCAGGTTGTTCCAGAGCAGGAGGTATATGGATTCACCGCACTTTCATCTGCATTCAGGGACCTAAAGTTTTTATTACCTCCTAGACCTGGCATCAAATAAACTCTCTTTTCCCTCATTACCTATGAGAGTCAGGCAGTCAGACACTAGAGTAGGATTTGGCCAATACCAGGATAGTCACTTTTATAGTTAAGGTCATAAAAGCAGAGGTGTCAAGCCATTGTGAGTTTAGGAGCCATCTGAACCCTCATTCCAGTGTTTATTGTGAGGATTAAAAGCATAAGGTTCTTTAACAATGGGAAAACCTCATATGAATGGGAGGAATTATTGTAAGCCAAATCTGTAAAGATACAGACAAAGAACAAACAGCATTGATAATTTGCTCATACAGCCCTGTGAAGTTAAAGCCTGAGGATGCTTTTCTTTAAAGTCACAGCCTGAATTAAAGAGGCATCCCTAGTGAGCAACACAGAGCAGCCTGTCTACTCCAAGACCAGAAAACCCGCCCTTCCTCCCCCAGCCCCCAGCTCTCTGCACTGTGAGAATGCTGTTGGAGCCACTGCTGCCACTTGGGGGACGGAGCCCTTTGCTTCAACACCTGTGAAAGCACAGATTAGCATGGTACCTTTCAAATTTGATCCCGTTTTTTCACCCCAAGTGACAACTGAAAGTTGTCCTTCCCAAAGCCTTTAAAGGAAGTGACTTCCTTTTACTTAGGAATAAAAGGAAGTAAAACCCAATTAACTAGCCACAACCAAGCAATTTGAAAGTCTAGTTACATCTTGTAAAAAAAAAAAAAAAAAAAAATCAAGAGATCATTTTCTCCCAGGACCCCACACCTACCCCTCCCCCGGTGCCCTGTGTGATTTGAGAGAAGCTTGACAGCGGTAAAAGGTTTCAGAAGCCCCATCCAAGCTTTGATGCCCTGCCTACTCCAGCAGGGCCTAGAGCCAAAGAGACTGTGAGAAATCATGACTGAAAACAATTACCAGGTCCTTTCTTACTCCAGACTTACACATAGTGATGATGGGAAGTGCATACAAATGTGTTGATCATTTCATTAACTGGTAACTCAATATTACATTTCCAAAACACCCACAGTTGTAGTTTCTCCTTTTTCTTTGTTATTGGAGAAAAACAAAAAACCACAACCCCCCCAAGAAAGTGCTTGGGGCCCCATCTCCAAACAGCCCTCTTCCTCTCCCACCTTCTGTTGTCTTTGTGTCTGCTTCTCCCTGTACTCAAGGGAAGTAATAGCTAGTGATGATTTCCTGCTGGAAGACTACACTTCCCAGTTTCCCTTGTGGCCGATAGCAATCATTTTCACCCTTGTGACGGGCCACATCCCATCTTTCCCATAGACATTCTGTCAGGGACAAAATGCTCCTTTGAGGAAGAAACATAGTTCCACCTAAAGTCAGACCAAGCTGCTCTTTTTTTCCACATCTGTCCCTCGGCAGCCGCTGTGGATAATCTAACATGTAGACACTAGAATTTCTTGCTCCCAAGGCAGAAGACCAAAACTAGACCCCTTTCCCCCAAAGTAAGACATACAGCCTAAAACTGTGAGTTTTTGCTAGCTTTCTGTATGGCAGAGGTCATAAGGAAATTATGTAATCCCTCTGCCTGATGGTAAATCACCTGCCTCCCATTTTACAGCTTCCTGCTCCACACCAAGAGGGAAGTCAAGAAGAATCTGGCAGGCCTTGTTATGTTTCCCACCCCGTCTGTGAGTATGACACTGTACTCCTGTTGAGCAGCCATATTTCTACATGGTTGTCTAGAATTAATCAGATGCAAACACAAATATGAAGAGACTTCCCTGTGTCGTTAGGTCTTCAATCAGAACATTCTTTTTCTTTCTTTTCTCTTTTCTTTCCTTCCTTCCTTCCTCCTTTTTTTTCAAGACAGGGTTTCTCTGTATCTTTTGGAGCCTGTCCTGGAACTTGCTCTTGTAGACCAGGTTGGCCTCGAACTCACAGAGATCTGCCTGCCTCTGCCTTCCAAGTGCTGGGATTAAAGGCATGTGCCACCACTACCTGGCTCAGTCGGAACATTCTTGTCCCCTGGGAAGTTATAATCAAGCAGACCTGCTATGCTTTCTGCTTGCTAATGTCTTTCTTGTGTAGAGATGTCAGCCATAATGCCAACAGAGAATCCTATCTCCCCCACAAAACACAACCACAAGCAATTTGCCCCTAGTGTTTCTTAGATCACTAGAATAATTACAATAATAACTGTGAAGGGTTTCACCAGAACAAACATGACTAAGATTAACCCTGATTGTCAACGAGACTGGATTGAAAAATGCCCAGAAAAGTGATGACTATGCATGGCATTTCCAGACAGGATGAACAAGAGGAGAAGATCCTTTCTGAACATGGATGGCACCATCTCACAGCCTGGGGCCAGGATGGAACCAGAGAGAGATAAGAAGAAGCCACTGTGAGGGTTTAAATGGGAATGACCTCCATAGGCTCAAGTGTGGATCAGCATGTGAGCTCTCAGCCGCTCCTACTGCCGTAGCCCTTGCTCCACCATCATGGAATCTAAGCCTTTGAAACTATAAACCCCAAAGGAAATGCCTTCTTTGACAAGTTGCCTTGGTCATGGTGTTTTATCACAATAGAAAAGTAACTAAGACAGCCACCGAGCAGGCATTCCCTCTCCTGCATTCCGACCACCACAACGTAAGTGATTCTGTTCTGTCATAATTTCCTACCATGATGGAGTGAAATTTCTGAAACCAGGAGTCAAATACACAACTCTTTGCTTGGAGTTATTGTCTCAGCTATTTGGCCTCATTGGCAAATAGATGACAAACAAAATGGTTATTCATTTTCACAACATACCATGAAAGATAAAATAAGGAAAAACTCAAAAATAGTTAAATGTTTGTTTGATACCCATAGTGATTAATTTCAATGTTTATTCCATTGAATGCTCAAGTCCCTTCCTTAAAATGTCCCAGTAGTTGCACATAACCTATACACATCATCATCATCTCTCACTGACTTCAACACCATGGAACCCAAGGGCCTGATGGCAGATTGTACTTAAGGGTAGTCGATCATCTCTGACTGCTTACCCTTCCATGGACCTGAATGAAGACTGGCTGTACTTGCAGAGTGTTTAAATTTTTTTGATTTTCCAAAAAGCACCACATTAGAAGAACTAGATCTTTGATTTACCTTGGTGTGACATACCATGGTGATACACCTTTGCATTCAGGATTTCCTTACGTTTGTACAACAGCAATCGTACTAGTAGTCTCAGCCAAGCAACATAGCTAGGAGACAACACAGATTAGACCAAACTCAGACTCCTTCTGTCCCAAGTTTCCTGAGGTAGATGAGCACAACGATGGTAGATTATAAAGGATCTAATATAAGACGTGTTCAGATGTGAAGAATATAGAAATATTTAAAAGATCATAAAGTCCATATTTTTTAGTACACACACAAACACATGCTTGCCTTTGCAAACAGCAACATGGTTTTCAGTTCTAACACACAGGGTTTCTCTTCCTGACAGTCTGACAGTGCTGATGGATTGTGTAGTGTGAAGGCCCCACTTGCAGGCTCGCTTCTCATATATGGTAATTATTATTTACTGATGGCAAAGCTCAGGAGATGCGACCCAAGTGTCAGTGACATCAAGAAAAGCCTGTTTAAATGATCTGAAGCAGGGCCACAGCTGTAACCTCGCCCTGGCACAGCCTGTCAAGTAAATAGCATGGTCTTTTCAAACACAGCCACATTGCTTTCTTCGTCGGCATTTGTAATCTTTTAAACTCTCGGTCTGCGTGTCTTCCTTCCGCATAACAAGGGCATATGTCCAATCTCTGCACTTATCTCTTGCACACACATGACTTCTATGCATATTTCATCTAGTTTTTATATTTAAAGGAAATACATGCACAGTATACATATGCACACAGCTGTAGACTTTAAGCACATCCCGTGACTGCTATGAAATAATTTGGAACTCAGTGGTATAAATGCAAACTGCTAAATCAAATAATTTTCTACAATATGATATTAAAAATAGCCCAAGATCAACTACTTGTTCTGTTTAGAAGAAGAAGGAAAAAAAGCCAAAACCCACAATGCTTTGGAGTGCTGCTATTTGTTTTGTAAGACATAATACGTCTGGTATTTATAGGCTTACCCTTATGCCAGAGCCCCAGGAGTGTCTGGCTGGGATCTCTGCCATTGTCTACCAACCTGTTTGTACTTTGCTACACGTGTGAAAATCCAACAGTTGTCTGTTTTGAAACAATAGGTAGGTTTTCGGTAACTTTTGTTGGTAATTTAAAGATTGGATGTTGAAGAAAGCGCCACTGGACCGTGACAACGTGTATAGTAATGTAAGCCCTACCATTCCTACCCTCTTCCGGACAATCTCGGAGCCAGAGGAAACTAATGAGCTAATGGCTGCTCAAACCATGTGCTAAGAGTCACACTCTAGAAATGGACTCGTGGGCATGAACTCGGGGTTGCCTACTTACCACTTACGAGGTAACAGGTAATTCTCTCAGTTTCTCTAGCCTTCTTTTCAACTGGCTAAATGAGAATAAAACAGAACAGTCATTGTGTTACCATGACTCGGGGGCTTTACAGATGCCCAGATCTCAGCCTCGCCAGCGCATGGTCATCCTTTGGTTGAAAGCTTCCTGTGACAATGAACTCTCCGCCTCTTTAGACATGTTTACTGCTATCACACTGACTCTCTGTCTTCTCAGCTCCTGTTGGCCCTGGTTGGACTTCACAGCCCTGAGCAGGACAAGGCTGGGAATAAGCCCCGTTCCACACCACAGATGTAAATCAGACCAAACAGGCTAGCTTGGTTCTCTCAGTCTCAATCTTGTCTCCCCAAGTTCAACTATTTCCGAACCTTTCCCTGAGGTGCCATGCTTTCAAAGTACCCCCATTACCAGCCAACAATTTGCCACACAGCTCTACCTGTTTAGTTCCATGCTATCCCTAAAAACTGGTGTGCACAGCCCATGAAATCCCTCAGCGCTTAGCAGTTCGGTGTGCATGAAGTGACCCTTCCAAGACTCCATTTCCTTCATTTCGTTTTTTTCTTGCCTATTTCAGAGTTGAATCAAAGAGAGGCCCAGTAGCAGAAATCCTTACTGGAACTAGGTGCATGGCTTAGAAACACACAGGGTGGGGAGTGTCAGAGAGGTCACAAGCACGTGGTCCAGCCTTTGGATGTCAGGGATGCCTGTGCTGTTCATAACAGACAGCCTCCAGCTACCTTAGCTGTGCAAATAGAAACAATACAGCTCTTGTGTGACTGTTTTCATGATGGATGCTTTCTCATGAGGATAAGCGGCTAACTTCATCAGGCAAACTTGTTCAACCATGATTAGCAATAAAATAAATAGTAACAAACATATTGAATCAAGCATACGGTGGAACTTGTATTTTTGCCAGTGGTGTAGAATTAGCTTCCCTGTTTCTGGACCCTTCTCTTTATCACTGACACCTGAGATCCTAATCGTTTAATCAGAGTATACCGGCGCTGACGACGGCAAACTCCCTTGTGCAAACACTACCTAGTTGCTATTCTAAACCTGTGAACTGGTCATTAGTGTATTTATATTGATTATTAATTCTCTCTGGTACAAGATATAAGTAAATAGTTACATAATTGGAAGGGATCATCAAGCATGACAGGAAAGGCAAGACAACTGAAATTCAATTTTTACAAATGAATATAGATATATATCAAAACAATAAATTCTGTAATTAATGCAAATTTCAAAATTGGAAGAAATATTTGCAATGCATAATTCAGAAAATGGCTGAGGTGTTTAATATATGAAAGTTTTTAAGCAACATTCAGAGAAACATCCTATCTGGAAAAACAAAAGACATAAACATAGATTTTTTCCAAAGGAAAAACACCAAATATCTAATATACATATAAAAAGTGTCTAGCTTCACCAGCATTTACAGAAAATTATGAAGCAAGATTCTAATTTATGCCTATAAAATTAGACTGAAAATTTGAAAATTATAATATCCACTAACAATTGAGAGACTAATATTTGATTTGGAAAAATATTTATGATCTCTAAGCAAAACAAAATTAGAAAACATTACTGTAGTATGATCCTGATAGAGTACCTAAATAAATTATGTCAATTAAAACAAAATTGTAAAATAATATTTGATAATTTTAAAAATATTTAATGTGCCGGGTGGTGGTGGTGCACGCCTTTAATCCCAGCACTCGGGACGCAGAGGCAGGCGGATCTTTGTGAGTTCGAGACCAGCCTGGTCTACAAGAGCTAGTTTCAGGACAGGCTCCAAAGCTACAGAGAAACCCTGTCTCGAAAAACAAAAAAACAAAAAACCATGAGAAGGGTCGTTAGTGCCATGCCTCAGAGTACAGATTAGAAGAAGGATGCTATACAGCTGTTTCAGGGCGTCTAGCAATACTTGGAGTATTGTTTTCAAATTTCAGTATTAAAGAAGACAGCCATAGTACTGGATGTAGTTTGAAGAGTGACCTTTTTTTTTTTTCAGTCATTTGTTAGTGTACAGGTGACGAGCACCAAATGCCCCAACATTTCTGGGAATTCTATAGGAAGTCTCTCTTGCCATCTAGACAGAACTATGCTTGCAAGATGACATTAGGTAAAGGCCAGTGGCAATGATCTCATGGACCTAGGAAAAGATGTTCTTTTGAACCTAGGGAGGAAGGGCTCCAAGCCTGCAACAGCTTGACCTCTCTGTATTCAGGGAGCTGTGTGGAGGTTGTCCTCTGCAATGGGGCCCCTCTATCAGTTTTCAGAGGATGACCTTCTGTCCTAGTATTAGCCTGGATTATTTGGGGGGGGCTCCATGGGAACTCTTTAGCCAACAACTCAACCAATGTAACCCAGTCCCACGAGTGGAACCCTCGTCTGGCTACAGATGATGGCCAGTCAGATTCTGTTTCCTCCATTGTCAGGAGTCCTCATTTGGGTTACCCTCACCGATTCCATGGAACTACCACTTCACTAGGTTCCCACACCTTCCCCCTCAAGTACCCCCCAGTTTGAGCCTTCTCTCCTTGCACTTTCTCCCCCATCACCCTCCACATCTGATCCATCCTGCTCCCATCCACACTTGCCTCAAGTCCACTTGAAAAGCAGTCTCTCTTATTTCCCCTTCCCAGGAANCAGGCGGATCTTTGTGAGTTCGAGACCAGCCTGGTCTACAAGAGCTAGTTTCAGGACAGGCTCCAAAGCTACAGAGAAACCCTGTCTCGAAAAACCAAAAAAAAAAAAAAAAAATTAATGTTATAAAATACTTGTGATTATAATTACATTTTTGCAAAACCAGTGAAAAAGAAAACAATTTTGAAATTATTTCTAAAATTTAACAGTAAATATATGCTATTTTTCTAGCAAGTTGTTTCGTAAATGTTATCTTGCTGGACTTAATGTCTTATAAGATCTAGTTGAACAATAAGTTTTTCTCTCTGTGAATTTGATAAGTAAATGTAAATGTTAACAAAACTTATGATAACGGTGTTAAATAGAACAAGATCAAAGGGAGAACTTTACTTTTGAAATGAGTCCCTCCCCCAGGACGGAGCGTCAGCATTTGCTCCACTCCTAATTCCTGGATTTTCTGTATCACACTGAAAGACAGTTGTCAGTCACGTCCGGAGAATTGCATCATTTATTGAAATATGTTACTGAAGCCCAGATACACACTTCTGGGTGGATTCATCTACTATGACTATAGAGAAGGACTCACTCCGTCCACCTCAATTAACGGGTTTTCCAAAGGGTCACACACCTTGCACCAACACTGAACCCTTTGCTTTCTGCCTCTTCCATTGCCGACTCTGTTCCTGTTTTAGAGTTTGATGTGTTTTCCTTCGTTACTGGCTGGACAGTCCTCAGGCGATATCCTGCTCCAAATCACAGAGACGTGGACTTCCACTGAACAAGGAGCAGCCGGAGCAGCCGGAGCAGCCGGAGCAGCCGGAGCAGCCGGAGCAGCCAGGCTGCTTCCCTCACAGAGGGCTGTAGGCAAGGAGATTTTACCTAGAAAGAAACACTGAGCACCGTCAGCAGTGTGGCTGATGAGCAGAAGGGGAGGTTAGAGTGACAGGATTCATTCTAAGTATACGCACTGCCAAAGCAAGGATGGAGAAAAAAAGAGAGAGAGAAAATACATTTTTAAAGTTTAAGAGACATTTTTAATGCAGCAAAAGGTTTAATTTTACAGAAACAGGAGTTCCAAAACTAACAAGAGAAATGAAGCAGAGGAAGAAGAAGCAGCAGCCTTTGAATGTGGGGATTTTTCCAAAAACCCAAAATAGATCAAAACACAAGATGTACATTGTAGATCAAGAGATTTGTATTAAAAACAAAAACAAAAAGAAACCCAGGGCTGGGAAGATGGCTCTGTCAGTACAGTGCTTGCCTTGCAAGCATGGAAATGCAAGTTCAATCCCAAGAACCCATGTTTGAAATAAAAATGTGGGGGGTCCCCTTGTAAGAGCAGCATTGCAGAGGCAAAAACAGGCAGGTCCCTGGAGCTCCCTGGCTAGCCAGCCTAGCCCACTTGTCGGGTTTCAGGTAAGAGACTGCCACAAAAACAAAAACAAACAAACAAAAAAAATACAGTCCCTGGGAAGTGGCATCTAGGGTTGGCCTCTGGCCTACACACACAGTAGGCCTCAGTGAAGACATCACAGTCAAACATTGAAGCCCAAAGACAGAATAAAACTTCCCAAATAGTTAGCAAGCAATTCTCTACCTTCAAAGAAACGAGGACCACAGCTGACCAAATCAGAGATTATGTGAGCAAGTCAGTGGACTATCTTTAAATAAAGAGAAGCGAATGCCTATAAACCTAGAATTTCGTGCCCCAGGAAGTATCCTTCAAGAATGAACGCTGAATGAAGACGTTCCAGACAATAAATAAATGGTATATTGCATAAGAACCTGAGAGGGTCTGCTGCTAAGAAACTGGCTCTGGGATGCGGGGGACTGGACCCAGAGAGAGCCTCAAAAATGTCAGAAGAGTCAGAGAGCAGCGACAAGAGTGAAAATCCGAGTAAGTGTAAGCGGATAGTAAAATAATAATGACTTGTCACAGTGTCTCAGAAAGAACAGGGCAAGTACTGCATCCAACTGCCATTGTGTTGCCATGGAGGCGGAATGATATTAGTTTGATTATAGGCCCTAGAGAAACTATAAAGAACAGCAAAATAATAAGTACTTGGCAATAAATACAGTAATATAAAATAATTAAAATAAATCATAAAGAAAGGGGGGACACCATGTAACAGAGACGGAAAAGCTGGAGGAGGAAAGATGTCATAAAATGATCAAATAATTAAGTAATCATTAAAAGTGTAAAAGCACTAAATTGTCAAAGTAGCTGAAAAGCACGCTGACCTGCTTACAGAAACAGAGGACTTGGAAGTGAAAAGACAGAAAAGTCAGCAGCTGCAAAACACAAGGAAAAACTTTAAAAGGGGGTGTCCTTACGCACCTCTAGCACCACCATTCCTCTTCTGCAATGTGGGTCTCAAGAATGCCAGACCAACATTGCCACTAAGCCAGACTTCCAACCCAAGATATGAAACAAGATGGTTCATGATATAAAGGGCCAATTGATTAGGAAGGGACAATTCCAAATAACTTAATTCCAAAAGAATATCACAAATAATATTGACAGGAGAAATGGACCTACTCATGATCACAGTGAAGATTTGGTAGACCTCTGCGACCAATCAAACAAGCAGGCAAAAAGACTTGTATATGTATACATACAGGCAGAATACAGTGTGTGTGTGCTTGTGTGTGTGTCAGAACACAAGAGATTGAAAAACATAATTAACAAATATGAATGAATTAAACTTACATAGCAATTACATCTAACAACTGAAGCAAATATGTTATTTTCAAGAAAATGTGAACATTTTAGGAATGGATCATATCTGTGTGTCAACAAATACCAAAGCGATGGATACTATAGGGCATTCTCCCCACCTGTAATGGAATTGAACTAGAAACCAAGTAGGCGTTAACTCCTTAGTGTGCACAGATACACACACACATGTTAAAAAAAAAAGTGTTATGGTCTAGCACAATTACTCAGAAAATAAAAGCACTTGCTGAACCTGAAAACAGGATCTTAGCCGGGCGGTGGTGGCGCACGCCTTTAATCCCAGCACTCGGGAGGCAGAGACAGGCGGATCTTTGTGAGTTCGAGGCCAGCCTGGTCTACATGAGCTAGTTCCAGGACAGGCTCCAAAGCTACAGAGAAACCCTGTCTCGAAAAAAACAAAAAAAAAAAAAAAACAGGATCTTACACACAGTGGAAGGAGATAATAGTCTCCCAAAAGTTGTCTGTGCACTATAGCATGCATTCACAAACACACATGCACACTCTCGCTTGTGCATACATGCACACTTACGTGCATGCACACATGACAGTAATATTTTAAATTTAAAAAGGAAAGTCCAAAGGCCAATGATACATCTGAAAAGTCATAAGCAAATGGAAGACAACAGGAAATTATACTCGCATAGAGCAGAAAGAACAGTTAGAAATCTATGAGGAAACAGATATTAGAAACCAGCAAAAAGCCAAACACTGGTTCTTTAAAAGAGCTAATGCAATTAACACATTCCTATCAATACTGGAGAGAGAGAGAGAGAGAGAGAGAGAGAGAGAGAGAGAGAGAGAGAGAGAGAGGAGAGAGCGAGCAAATGGCTACTATGAAGATAGAAAGGGAAAGAGCCAATTTAGATCCTTTCCCATTAAAAAATGTGATAACAAGGGGAAATCACAAACAAACCCATGCCAAGAGCAGACAGATTCCTAGACACACACAGCTGTACCAGAGTGGGGGAGAAGGGAAACAGAAATCTGAATTGCCCTACATTCACAAACAAAAATAGTTTGCCCACAAAGAAAATCACAGGCACAGATGGATTCTAGAGCAAATGTTTTAAAGTTCTTTCTATCAGGAAAATTACCAGTTTTACACTAGGTAATCGAGAGTACAGAGAAAAGGAGAACATGCCCAAAATTTCTATGAGGTCGGTGCAACACTGATTAACACAACCTAATCTCCCTCATTAACAAAAATGTGAAATCCGAAATGAAATATTAGTGACCAAGTTCAGTAACACTCTTTGATTCTGTTTATGAATATGGGCGTTTTGCTTGCATATATGCATGAGTACCACACATGCACCTGGAGGCCAGAAGAAGGCTTCAGAACCCCTGGGATTTGAGTAATAGATGGTTGTGAGCCACGGTGTGGATGCTGGAAATCAAACCTGGATCTTCTGGAAGAGAAGTCAGTGCTCTTAAGCTCCACGCCACTTCTCCAGTCCCCAGCAGCACTTTCTGTGATAGCCCAGACGGGGGGGGGGGGGAGGACGACATAAATAATGTATCGTCACTACCGTTTGTGGTAATAAAACTCATAGTGTAGTCAAACAGTAAAGCAACAACGAAAATGAGCAGGCTACTGTTACATAAAATAGCATAATCCATGAATGGAACGGTGAGCCAAAAGAAGAACCACGAACCATATGTAATGAAGGCCTCTATACAGGAATAAATGCAGGCAAAGTTATCTGCAGGTACGGGAATCGAGAAGATAGTGACTGGGGGATGGGGGGATAATCACTGGCAGGGAGCTTAAGCAAGGGCTGGTCTGGTTTCCTTCTGTTGCTATAATAGACACTGACCAATGCAATTTGGAAGATGAAAGGACTTATTTTACTTACAGGTTACAATCCATCACTGAAGGACGCCCAGGTAGGAACTCAAGCAGAGACCATGGTACACTATCTCCTGTCCCACCGAAGGCACACCAAGGGCTTGCACATTAGAGCCTCTGGAGCTCGGCATTCAGACCAGCACAGAAGATTCACTTGGTTAAAATCCACAGAGTTCTGCTCTTAGGACTTGCACACTCTTTTGTCCTAATAGTCTACTTCAGTTCAATTAAAACAAACAAAACAACATTCATAAAAATATAGCCATTTTTGTGCTGGGGTGTGGGTGGGTCAGTCGGTAGAAGGCTTGCCTTCATGCAGGAAGTCCTGGGTTTGATTCCCAGCGCCACATAAAACTGGGCATGCTGCCATATGCCTGTAATCCCAGCACTCAGGAGGAGGGAGCAAGAGGATTGGAAACACAAGGTCATCCTTGGCTACATAGCCTGTTCTAGGGCAGGACAGGCTACAGGAGAACCTATCTCTAATTAACTAATCAATTAAAAAGCATTTTTGCTTCGGATGGTATCAGTCTTTACTCTTCAGAACCATTCCATTGCCCCCCAGAGGTCAGAACTCAGCTGTGGCTGCTTCCTTGAGGGCCAGTTTATTAAAGTATAAATATGAAACAGCTAATACTTCAAATCATGGCACACAGAGACTAGCTGGGGTAGCCACACCCATTTTCTTTCTGGTGTCGGCTCTTTTAAACGTATTTTTGCTTGATTTCATTGTTAATCCATTTCTTCAAGTTATTAAAATCATCTCATTCTGGTTGTGTTGATTTTCACCGTAAGCTTCAAACTGAATTTCAGGTTACTTTTTCCTCTGGCCATCACCAGTGGCTCGGTGTGGCCCTTGCCTCGCTCCACAGATGGGCATGCGCGCTGTCACCTCCTCCTTACCTTTCTCCACAGCTGGGCATGCGCCGTCACCCCTTCCTTGCCCTGTGGAGTAAATACTTTTCTCATCACTGGGACCCAGTATTTTACAGAAACAACTGAAGCGGGGACGGCTTGCTTCCTCCACGATCTCTGGGGGGACAGTCTTGTCACACCAAGCAGGAGCACGACGGTGGCAGCAAGGGCATGAGGCATTAGGTCCTTACATCTTGACAGGTCAGAAAAGCGCAAGCACAGTGGTCGCCTTCTAGACCCGAGAGTTGGCTCAGCAGCTACGAGCACAGGCTGTGCCACCAATGGACCTGGGGTTGAGTCCCAGCATCCACACCGTAGCTCACAACCACCCTCATCTCCAGTTTCAGGGATCAGCACCCTCCTCTGCCCTCTGGGAGAACAGTGTGCTTACATTCAGGCAAAGCACCCATCTGCATAAAATAAAAATAAATCTTTTTTTTTTTAAATAAAAGATTCCATGAAAATATGACCTTTAAGGCCCAGCAACTCACTTGTGCTAGCCAGGTCACAGCTCCAAAGTTCCCACAGTTCCCAAAGCAACCCCACCAGCTGAGGACCAAGTGTTCAAATACATGAGCCCACAGGGGACAGTTCCCCGTTCAAACTGTTAACATCCTGGAAGCGCTGAGCCCTCTGTTGGTCTGGGAGTGGTGGGAGGTCAGAGTCTCCACTGAAACAGAGCAGGGAGGATTAGTCGCCCCTAGACATTATGAGCAAGTCTCTTGTGGCCCGCTCTAGACTCCGAGGAGAGAAAGTGCCCTTACCTCCTTTCTTAGCGTGAGAACGGGTTGAAGGGAGGGAGTGTATATCAGAATGACTAACTTCCTCTCTCCCATACTTAAACCCCAGGGGACGGGGCGGGGGAGGGGGGATGTCCGTGGCAGGGTTGTTTACCCATATTGGCATTTCTAGGTAGAATGTTGGGACTGTGGGTGGCATGCATACCTCCTTCTGGAGCTTAGAGGGCCTAAGGGCAGCCCTGCTGATGCCCTGATTACACAGTCTCCAGGCATCGGGGACTTTGGTTCACCTTTATAGCACGAGTCAAAAACAGGGAAAGTACAATTCCGTATTAACTGAAAATATAATGCAGTGGGAGTAGGGATCGCAACGATCTCTGCTTTGCAAAGCAAACATCTTAAAAATCAAGAGAGTTGTGTTATCCACGCTTCCCTGAACTCCACACGTGTGTAGAGCTCTCATTGAAACATAGCTTACCCACTGACAACATTTCTACTCTTACAACCTGAATGTGATTGATGATCAAAATGGAACAAGTGTAGGCAACCGAAGGCAAACTAAAACCTTAAAGCAAATAGAACGAGAACCACCGTGAAAAGCAAGCCTCAATATCTAGTGGGAAAGCCATATTTTATTGTAGTCAGTAGCAGCAGAGATGGGTTTTCTCCCAGAAAGAGAACATGATTCATATTCCACACAGCGCAATGGATAAGGAATAGAGCTAGGTTATTGCTATGAATGATGGGACTTCATCACTAAAATGACCGGTTGCTTCTCCCAGACTCAGTTTCACTTGACAGAGCTGAGATTTCCTTAAATGGGTTTTGCTTTTCTGATCTTTTCCCCTTATCTTGATATTTCCCGTCTCTCACAGTATGACACATGCAGCGGCTGTTTGACACAGCAGACGAGGTGCGCTGACACGAAGTGCCACAGAACCAAACAATATATATAAACAGTATTTTACAAGGCAATTTTTTTCTAATAAAAATACTTAGTGGTGATGACTTCAAAGGCAAAATATTAGTAGACCTTGAAATATCCCTCAATATAGCCTAAATTTTCTTTAAGAGGTCTTGCTTCCTCTGTAATTCATAGAGGACTCTTTTTATAAACCTTTGAAAAGTTCTGTGAACAGTTGTATGATGGTTTCAAAAGGCTTTGCTTATCCATTAACAATGGAAGATTATAGGATTAGATTTCATGAAATGCAGAGCAAGATTTTTAATGTGGATGCTCACGTAGAATCACATCTGAAGTTATTGTGTCCAAGCATGTAATTATGGTGGGATATTTGTACCCCGTGTGAAAGTGTATTTCTGTGACCGGTGTAATAAAAAGTTCACCGGTCAATGGCTAGTCAAGAGGTATAGGCAGGACTTCCGGGCACGGAGAGGAAGTAGGAAGGGAAATCTAGGCACTCAAGGCAGATAGCAAGAGACAGGGAGAGGAAACAGGAGGTGCATAGAAAAGAGGTAATGCCACGTGCTATAATGTAGATTAATATAAATGGGTTAATTTAAATTATAAGAGCTAGTTAGGAACAAGACTAAGCTATAGGCCACACGTTATAATTAATAAAAAATCTCTATGTCACTATTTGGGAGCTGGCTGGCAGGACAGAAAAAGATTCATCACATATAACTCACCTTTTAAACTTATCTATATTCTTGGAAATGTCTTCACAGTTCATTTTAAAGAAAAGTACTGAATGACATGGTCATTCAGGTGACATGATCACCTAAGATATTATGGCTCAACTGTTTATTAGATTCAAGTAGAAAGAACTCACATCTTATGACAAGGATTAATTTAAACAATCACCCATAAAATCAGTTTTGTGTCACATGCAATAATATCAAAAAACACTGCCTCTTGTAAAAGAGAAACAAATTATCATATTAGACTGACATTTTTATGAAAATAAGTAACTAAATCACATGTAATTAAACCTCAATGAAATGCATTAAGCAAACATTTCTCTGAACAACATTGGTATAAGAACTACTCAACAGGGCTGGAGAGATGGCTCAGTGGTGAAGACCACTAACTGTTCTTCCAGAGGACCTGGGTTCAACTCCCAGCACCTACATGGTGCCATACAACCAGTCCCAGGGGTTCTTCTGGCCTCTCAAAGCACCAGATGGGCATCCATGTGATAAACAGACATATAAGTATGGACAAAACACCCATACACATAAAATAATAGGTAAATAAATTTTTAAAGAACTGTTTAACTTTACAGACCTCTGTAAGACTTTATTCATCTGATTACTCCATTACTCGAATTACTCCACGGTTTTAAGAATCGACTTCACAACTTCTTTTTGGATTTTGGATTTTAAGCTTACATTACGGGAAATCCAAGTTTCACAAATCTGTTGATTCCCTGGAAATGGAAGTCTTCTTGTTTGCTCAGGATGCACAGGTATGGCTACCTATAAGACACTGTGAGCATCACAAAGCAATACTCTGAAGGTCTTGAGCCCTTTGGCCCATTGGTGAAATTAGCAGTACAGGAGTAGTCTAGCCCAACCTGCTGTCCCCTCACATCCCGCTCCCTGCTTCAACTTCGCTCCCTTCTCTCGACTGTTTAGTAGTCTTTCTAGGCTATGACATGTATGTACATCCTAGGAAATTTGAATAATAAAAATAGAAGGGAAAACACCCATAATTCCTTTAATTTATTTCTCTAGTGTTATGATTAAACAATTATAAGCTGAACAAAATATTTCACATCTGTTTTTTCAATGTGAGAGAGAAAACATATTTTTATAAAAACTGTTCAGACTTTACATAAATTTGGTTAATATATATGGAATGCTTAAGCGGTTAATGGCATTCTAGGTCTTTACTAGGAAAGCAATAGACATGGTGCCTAGCTAGTATGGTTTAGTTCAGAAAGAAAACACTAGCATTGTTTGACTCCACATTAGATGTTCATTTTTTTCATGAACAGGGGTGCAGATAATAACCACCAAGCATATGCAACATATCCCATGTCAACAACTTTTGTATTCACCACGACAGTAAGAGATCATTCCATGTCTTTGTAAAATAAGGTCTGAGGTTCATCGCTGTTGGGTGACTCTGAGAGTTTAGTGGACTCGAACCTTGTCTTTGCTTTCAGAGTATTTTTCCCACAACAGGCTGCCAGGCCATCCTGGGTATCATTATCTGCTCAACCCACTGATGTAGTAGAGCCCTTGAAGTCCTCATTCCTTCCTCTTTTTAAAATTCATGCCAGTAATATTGAAAATAACATAGGTGTATTAAACTTTATTTCTGCACGTATTTTGTGCTAGCAGAGTCTTAATTTTTTGATCATTTTGTTAAAGATAGAGACACTTTTTAAAAATTATTTATTTTGTGTGTATGGGTGCTTTGTCTGCATATATGTCTGTGCATCGTGTATGAGCCCTGCCCAGTGCTGCCAGGTACAAGAACAGGCCATTAGGTTCCTTCAGACTGGACTTAGACAGTTGTGAACAGCCATGTGAATGCTGGAAATTGAATTCCAGGTCCTCTGGAACAGTAGCCAGGGCTCTTAATTCCTGCATCATCTTGCTTTAGTTTTGGCACAGTGGCTATGTCTCAATCCAGAGCTATTTCAGCCAGTAATTGTGGCTCTGTAGTTACTGGCCTGCTTCTCTGGCAGCGGCCTGGGCATTTAGTCCACAGCCTGGTGGGATCTGTCCCCGCAGGCACCAGCTCTGTCGCTGCCACTAAAGGTAGCTTTAACTAGA
>JAQHUG010000378.1:522942-534130 GCA_028555095.1 Dicrostonyx torquatus | reverse complement strand
TCTATTAGCTACTTTAATTGAGGCGAGGGAAAAGTTCAGTCACGTCAGCTTTGTCCTTGGTCTAGGGACGTCTGGTGTTCTCTATTCATCCTTTATCTCTTTGTTAGCTAGGCCCGACCTTCAGGCTATAGGCTTACTGTTTCCGTGGGTCCGAGTGGCCTTGCCTTCAGATACCAAGGCACCTGGAATCCTGCTTATGCTAGCAGGGAATCTTGGCCGATGTCCCTGTTTTGGGCTTGGAGAAGGGGGGGGGTCGTGGCGTTACTGCTGCTGTTAACCCATTCCATTTCAATGGGCATTAGGACAACCTGAATCCATGTCCCCAGGCTATGGGCACTCATATTTAGCTCAGAATAAATTCCTTTGCACTCCCTTTGGAGTGAGAACCATGTTTTATGATGACAGTTGTACAAAATTATACTGCTTGCCATGCTTTTAATCTTTAGAATTTTCTGTATGTTTAGCCTGAATTTTTGTTTGATACTGCATGTGTTCTTGGTGCCCTTGGAGGCCAAAAAAGAGGTCCTGTTCATTCCATGATGGAGCATAAGACACTACTACAGTTTAAAGACAAATCTGAAACAAGCTTTAATTAAATACTGGTCAGGTGGATGGGCTGCAGCCTGGTCCATATCTGGGTTTCCAGAAAATGTCTCCAGGCACAGTTTTCAGTGGTTTAATTATTTCCCACCAGGTCCAATCAGAGGCAAACATACATTCTAACATACACCCAGCCTACATCCAATTAGGAGCAAGCATACATCCTGACAGCATTTTCTGCCCATGACCTCTGGTGGACATGTGATCAAGCACCTCTGGTGCAGATGGGTCCAACTTGTAGACAATGAAAAATAGCCTCCAGGGTTTTTGTCTCATGGATCTCTGAGGCATAATAAAACTTAAAATGTAACTTTGACTCTCTCTCACAGTGCATGGACTTAACAGGTGATTGAGAACCACCATGCAGGTGGTTTATCAAAACCTGGGGCCTCTGCAAGAGCAACAAGTGCTGGTAACCGCTAAGACATCTCCAGTCCCACCGAAAGATTGAGAGGGAAGAACGGAATCTAAGCGTTGGTAAGGCACGTAGATGTTCATATATAGCAGGAGGTTAGACCGTCCGGAAAAGTGTTGGCCGAACCTAATAAAACTGGTCTAACATACGGTTTGACTCAATCTCCACTCCCTGGTGCACACTCAGCATAAACGTGTAAGGATGTTCACCAACAGGCATCTTCACCAAGAGTGGTACCAATCATATCCAAGAATGGTACCAGCCGTGCCTGCTCCTAACTACAAAATGCACGGGTGCTTATCAGCAGCTTACTGATAAGTTTGTTGGTATGATAATAAATAGGAAGAAAATTTATAAAAATGCAGTGGCAAAGAGTCAGATTTCTTTTTAAACTTTTTCCGTGCAACTGGTCTATTATAAACTATTAAACAGGCCGAGTGTTCCTTTAGCCACTGTAAGCAATTGAGAAAGGCCAGCTCCCGTGGGTGTTAATAAGGTTGACTGACCTGGGTCCTAATGCATCTGGATTGGGCTTTTCTCTATATGTCTATTACACTTAATGGTTTGCTTTGGTTTGGTTTTTGAGGTTTTGCAATGTAGCCGAGGCTGACCTGAAACTTGCGATCCTCCTGCGTGCTGAAAATGATATACTGTAAGAGAAAGCAGGAAAAGGCTAGGTTTTTGTTTGCTTGCTTGCTTGCTTGTTTTTTAAGTTTTAAAATAACCCACGATCCAGAAACAGCTGCTCTCAATACTCTGAGTTATTCTCTTCCCTTCGGAAGCAGTCACACTTGGTCTACCCTATCCTTACCACTGATTTTTTTATACCCAGAGAAAAAAAATCTACTGGATCAAGGGCATTCTTTAAGATCTGTGCTGCCGGACAGTGGTGGCACACGCCTTTAATCCCAGCACTCGGGAGGCAGAGGCAGGCGGATCTTTGTGAGCTCGAGACCAGCCTGGTCTACAAGAGCTAGCTAGTTCCGGCGCAGGCTCCAAAGCCACAGAGAAACCCTTTCTCGAAAAACAAAAAACAAACAAACAAAAAAAGATCTGTGCTCATCTTTATTTCCCTCTAGGAAGGCGCCAATTTACAAAGTGGCATGGTGTGAGGGCTCAACCCAGGCCCAAAAGGCTTAATACTTGTGTTCATTTTTAAGACGACCAGGCTTAAAAAGCAGCGCTAAGGAACCTGTCCTCTCCAGCCCCACTGCAGGCCCAGTTGCCTCTGCTCGCCTCTCCACAGGGAAGCCTCTGGAAGACTGTGGGCCGCGCAGGGCAGCCCAGGCACCAAGTCCCCAGCTCGGGTACAGCCCGGTTGCCCGGGGAACCGCACACGCCGCCGCGTCGGCCGATTAGCGGGCGTGTGAGCGGCGAGGCCGGGCAGGCCGGGCAGGCCGGGCATGGAGCTGCCGGACCCCGTACGTCAGCGCCTGGGCAACTTCAGCCTCACGGTGTTCGGCGACTCCAGCCGCACCGGGCCAGAGTCCAGCGAGGCCGCGGGTGAGTGGCGAGGGCGGAGGCCCACCCGCAGCTGAGGTTTGCGGGCGGCCGCAGGAGCCGTGCCCGGGTGAAAAATGGCGGCTCCGGCTTCTGCCGTGGCGCGGTCCCTGTGCGCGAGCCCGCGGCCCTGCGACCGACCCGGGCGCCTGCGAGCCTCGGCTGCGGCGGCTGCCGCACCGGGTGGCCCTGTCGCCTGGAGGATTGGGATGCGATACAGAGCCTTCCAGAACAAGGGGGAGCAGCCGCGCCCTCCCGCTCCCACCCCGCACGGAAGCTTTGCTGGGCCCGGTCCTCCCCGGCCAGCCTTCCAGCTCCAGCGGGCGGAGGAAAGGGAAAGGGGGGTTGTTTTCCACCGAATGGGCCTTTTAAACCACCATCCGCTCTACTGGAAGCTGCCAAGCGAGCACGGCCTTCCCCTGTGCGTTCCTTCCCTCCCCCTCGTTCTAATAACGAAATAGCGTCCAGTTGACTCCAGTCTCAGCCTCCTAAAGCCTAACAGCATACATGGTTTTCACGAAGGAACTCAAGGAAGTCGAAATCCCTTCTCCTTCTTGGATTTGACAGTTTTTTAAAAGGGGGGGGGGGGAGAAAAGCAAAGCCACTTCCCATCGGTACATTTTGTCACCTTGGTCATTTGCCTAATTTAGGCTATGTGGGGAAAAACCTGAAAAATTAGATTTTCATGTTTCGGATTCTAACGGTGAACCTAACTGCAGTACAATCTTTAAGTGAAGGTCTCGGGAAAGTGATGGAGTGGTATTTGTGCTGTAGGTCTGTGGCGCAGAGTCTCCGCCTTCCTAGCAGAGACTGTAGTGATGCCAGTAGAACTACCTAAGGACACTGACGCTGGAGATGCCTATGGTTTTCGTGTGCCACAGAATAACTTTTCCCAACCACCCAAACGTGAGAAAAGCCAAGACAGGAAATTAATTGGTCAGTAAAATTTCCCTGTCAATTATATAATGCTTTAATTTTCTCTCATAACAGAACCCAACTTTTGTAAAATTTAGTGAATTCATCTCTTGCACCTCATATTTTGGCCTGATTTTTCAATCGCATAAGCCTGATGTGTTGAAGTATGGACCTGACACTACAACAAATAATAATAAAACAAAATAAACACCTTGGCATGCTAAGCCGTCACACTACCCAAGCTAGATCCCGAGAGCTTTTCAAACAAACAACAGCGATAACATTTATTTTGTTATACTGCAATCAAGAAGTGCCTGGGCTGTCCTGACACTTGCTATGTAGTCCAGACTTGAACATGAAACTCTCCTGCCTCCATCTCTGCAAACTCTTGACGAGTTTCTGCTCTAAAGGTTCTGAAACTGTCAGCTTAACCAAATGTATCCTTATTTTCCTGTCTTCTCGATGAGTTACACAGACTGCAGGAAATTTTTATCTCATCTCACCTCCACATCACCTCACCTCTACCTTACCTCACCTCCACCTCACCTCACCTCCACATCACCTCACCTCTACAACACCTCCACCTCACCTCCACAACACCTCCACCTCACCTCCACATCACCTCACCTCTACAACACCTCCACCTCACCTCCACAACACCTCCACATCACCTCACCTCTACAACACCTCCACCTCACCTCCACAACACCTCCACCTCATCTCCACATCACCTCACCTCCACAGTCCTCAGAATTAAGAGATTTTTTAAAAAATTTTCCTATATTAAGAATAATTTAAGAAATTAAGGAAAGCAAATGCAGACCACAATAATCAGGCATGCTCTTAAAACGTAAGGGAAACATGATGTGGCATAGAATATTTGTCTATGTACAGCTGTGTTGCATTTGTTTGTACTGCTTTTGTTTAACTACGTAAAGAATGCTGTATTTGTTTTACCTTGCCTGCCTAAGGCACCTCATTGGACTAATAAAAAGCTAAATGGCCAATAGTTAGGCAGTAAAGGGATAGGTGGGCTGGTGGGCAGAGAGAATAAATAGGAGGAGTCTAGGCTCAAGAGAGAAGGAGGAGAGAAAGAGAGAAAAAAGGGAGATGCCAGGGGCCAGCCAGGCAAGCACCAGCCAGGCAGACATAGAGGAAGTGTACAGAAGAAAGTAGGACATACAGAATGAAAGAAAGGTTTAAAAAATAAACCAAGGCAAAACAAAGATGACGAGAAACAGGTTAAAATAAATTACAAGAAGGCTGAAGAGATGGCTCAGTGGTTAAGAGCGTTGCCTGCTCTTCCAAAGGTCCTGAGTTCAATTCCCAGCAACCACACGGTGGCTCACAACCATATGTAATGATGTATGGTGCCCTCTTCTGGCTTGCAGACATACACACAGAATATTGTATACATAATATATAAATAAATATTTAATAAATAAATAAATAAATTACAAGAGCTAGTGGGACAAGCCTAAACTCAGGCCGAGCATTCATAACTAATAATAAGTTTCTGTGCCATAATTTGGGGGCTAGCGATCCAAGAAAGTCTGCTACAGAAACTTTTGCTTCTAGAGGCCATGCTTGTCTCAAAAGCACTGGATTTCAATTTAAAAAATTATGCAGATAAAAGGAAAAAATGTTACAAATTGGTTTATGTTAGTAGCTTTCTAAATTCTTACTTTTAGAAAAACCAATTTGAAATAAGAATGTAGTTAAATTTATAATGTATTTTTTTTTTAGGGATCAGTTTTTAAAATCAAAATCTTGTTGAGGGACTTTTTTTCCTTATACAAAAGCAAAAGATTTGGGGTAATTAGATTGATAAATAGAATTTGTGTGTCACAAATGACTTTTTATATAGGACAGCATTTGAAGATTTGTTCTCTCTGCTTATGCATGCTTGGTATTCACAGTGTATAAAGCCAGATTCCAAATAGGACATTTCAGTCTGTGCTTACACTGAGACTGTGTGCATACAATAAGAAAGGAGACGGTCCTATTTGTTGAGCACCCATTGAGTGTGACAGGCACACTAGTGAGAGTGAACTAGCCTCACGAGCAGCCTTTGAGTGGTGACTGAGTGGGTGCTCAGAAAGATGGGATAATGCACCCATCTCTGGCTCCTGATTCTCTTGGCTTCTGTCTTAGTTAGGGTCTCTATGGCTATGAAGAGACACCAGGACCACAGCAACTCTTACAAGGAAAACATGTAGTCGGGGCTCAGTTCAGAGGTTTAGCCCATTATTGTCATGTCAGAAAGCATAGTGACACACAGGCAGACATGGTGCTGGAGAGGTAGCTAATGGTTCTTCATCTGGATCTGCAGGCAGCAGGAAGAGAGAGACACCGGGCCTGGCTTGAGCATTTGGAACCACAAAGTCCACCCCCAGTGACACTTCCTCCAACAAGGCCATGCCTCCTAAGAGTGCCACCCCCATGGGCCTATGGAGGCCATTTTTGTTTTAACCATCACAGCTTCTAAAGCCCATGGTTTCTTCCGTGTAGCACATACACCTTAGATGGGAAGAATATGATTCTTTGCCAGCACTTCTTTACTTCTTACTTTGTGGGTATGAATGTGTCCCTCAAGGTATGTATGTGTACTCATGCATGTAGTGCCCACAGAGGCCAGAAGGGGGCGGCAGATCTCCTGAACTGCAGTTACAGATGGTTATGAGCCCCTATGGAGTGCTGGGAGCTGAACCCAGTCTTCTGCAAGAGCAGCAAGTGCTCTTGACCACCGAACCATCTCTCCAGCACTCATACACAGTTTAGAGTGATAAATACCTAGAGGGGAAAGATTTCTACTGGACTGTGGGAATGTAATCAAGGAAAGATTTGTAGGGGAAATGGCACCAGATTAGCATTAAGGGCATGTACAGGATTAGGATTTGTCAAAAGGGGGATGTTTTCATAATTTGAGATTAATTATTATATAAGAACTAACCTACTAAGAGATTCGTTTTTATTCATTCATTTTATAGCTCGTTATGGAGACCCTAGGAAGGAGGCAATAGAATTTCACATTTGCATTGCTGTTTCGGGTTTTATTTCTTTTCTGAGACAGGTCAGATATGCGAGCTGGCCTGAAACTTGCTGTTTCCCTGTCTTTGAGGGCTAGGGTGACAAGAATACCGTGCCATACCAGCTGACAGTCCCTTGCTCCTTCTTCTCTGCTCCTTGCTCCTTACTGTGTAACCCAGGCTGGCCTCGAAGTCGCAGTGGTTCTGTCTCCCGAGAGTTGTGATTTGTGATTAAGGCCTGTGCCACCATGCCCAGCTTGATAGATCATATCTAATCCACAGCCTGGTCTGTAGACTGCCAGCAGACTGTAGAGGCAAACACGTGAAGGACATGGAGCACACCCCGAGCAACTAGCGTGTGAAGGAAAAGGCACGCAGACGAATATACTGTTAGTGATTATAAACAGACCTGGGGTGTGGCGTTCTACTGATATACTGTTAGTGATTATAAACAGGCCTGGGGTGTGGCGTTCTACTGAACTGATATTAATGCTCAGGAATATGAGTGCTTTTAGGGCATCTGATAGGATTTAACATTTGTTCCTTTTCTACCTCTGGCACAGACAATGAGATGGTCTCCAGCCTGCCGTTACAGATGTCTCTGTATTTCAACTCTTACTTTTTCCCACTGTGGTGGGTGAGCTGCATTGTGATGCTACACCTGAAGGTGAGCCCTCCTCACCCCGCTGCTCGGCCCTGGCTCCTCAGGTCCCCGCGAAGGTTCTCAAGCCTTCTTCTACCCCATGCGTGTTACTTGATGAAAGACTTTGCGAGCATGTTCCGCCATTTCTTTTTTAGTATTCAGTCTTGCCTGACTACTACAAATTCATTGTGATCACTGTCATCGTCCTCGTAACCTTGATGGAAGCTATCCGGCTGTACCTGGGCTGCATGGGGAACCTGCAGGAGAAGGTGAGCTCTCCCCTCCTTCAGGGCTGTGCTAAAGACAGTTAAGGTTTCAGGCAACCAAAGCAATGGCCGGGGTGGAGGTGGCACCGGCCTGGAGCTAAGGACCAGCTCCAGCTTGAAGACTTCCATCACTGCTCAGTCTTTTGAGCTCTGGTGTCCTCATCTACTCAGTGAGGAAAGCAATACTGACGAGGTCACCGAGGAAGCGCAGTGAGCCCTACGAAGTCTCTAAACACAGTTGACGTCTAAGGATTGCTAACATTCTCACTTCTCTCGGTCTTGAAAATATTCCATCACTGCTGGAGAAGGGGAGTCAGCAGGAGGAGGAGAGACACAAGGTGGTAAAGGGGGGATATGATCAAAGTACATTCTGGATATGTATATAGTAAAAATGGTCAATTAAATGTCTGTTTGGAACCTTAAGGAAAATTATAAATCCATGTCCACTGTCAGGCCGTGTTCTCTGAATCACCACCCTGCCTAAGTTTCTGAAGGTTTTAAATAATTGTGTGGTTTGCTCATCCTTTCATAATAGGCCCCACCCTGCATATCTTATTGTTGTTTTTTTTTTCCTGCCATTTCTTAAGCCGGCCAGCCATGCCGTGATGGGTTGATTCCTAGTCATGCTGGAGCTTCATGGGGGGATGCTCCTCCTGTGCACACCCTTCAAGTCTCCCTTCCCAACCCCTGATCCCTGCAGTGGTTACTCTGTGCCTCTCAATGCTGCACTTGGTTATTAACCAAGTGTGAGTTGTTTCCCATTAAATTGGCTTTCTCATTTGGATAGTTCTCTAAGGACAAGGACTATGGCGTACTCCTGAATTACACATGGAGCCCATACTGCACGTTCTTTGTAGTGCTGAGGACCTGCCTGTATGGCCAACAAAACTGTATTTGCTAATCTTACACCTCTTGATGTGTATCACTGCAGGTTCCCGAGTTGGCTGGCTTTTGGCTTTTGAGCCTTCTACTGCAGCTGCCTTTAATCCTTTTCTTGCTCCTTAATGAGGGCCTAAGGAATCTGCCCTTGGAAAAAGCCATACACATCATCTTCACCATCTTCCTTACTTTCCAAGTCATCTCGGCATTTCTGACCCTGAAGAAAATGGTCAACCAGCTGGCAGCCCGTTTCCACCTCCAGGACTTTGACCGGCTGTCTGCAAACAGTGCAGCCGTGCCAAGGAGGAGGAGGCCGTTTACGGAAGAGCTCTGATCCCACTGAAGACCCAAGAAGATGAGAGAGTGACAGAACACCTGAGATCAGGCCTGAGAGAGGGCGCAGGGCTTCTGGGTTGTGTCCTCCAGCTCTGAAGTCCCGTGGAGGCAATGCTAAGACACACTATGGTCCATGAAAGCTGAGGGGCCGTCCAGCAGATGCTACATTTCTTGTTCCTGATGTTAATTTTCCAGGTGTTTATAAGTCTATTGGTACTTGTAATCTGCCACGTTTCCGTAATGTTTCTAGCTATAAACCAGAAATGTGTGGAATTTCAGGAAAAAAAATCAGTTTTGCCCAGTGGAATCTCACTGGGTGTGTCAACACACTTGGGTGTGCGCCTTATACCCAGGAGTAGTTGGCCAACACCAAACAAACTCAGCGCTATTTCTGTGGACTGTTTCATTTTACTTCGTTTTGGCTTTTTTATTTTGTCTTATTGTTAGGGGTAGGAGCTGGAGAGGAGTTAGGAAAGAGGGAAAAAAAAACATGCAAAATATATGGTATGAAGAAAAAAAATTTAACAACAACAAAAGAAATGTGTAACGTCTCCTTTAGACTTTCAGTTGTCTGATTGGCCGGCCTGGGTTTCCGGGAGCATGTGGGAACGCTTGCTCGTCAGCACGCTCAGCCATAGAGGACATGTTTAACAGGGACAGATTTCCCTGTGCTTGACTCCAATTCTCTGCTCGGTTACTGTCCTGAAGTGAGGGAGGCAGTACACTGTGGTGTTTACAGAGTTTATCCTGAGGTGAAGGAGGCAGGCATATTATGGTATTTAAGGAATATTTTGTCACAAAACCATGTTCAGTATTTGTGATGGAGGCACATAACTATTTTACAATAAATCATAAGCTATTTACATTAAAACATCAGCAATGCATCTTGTGCAGTTCTTTTGAACTATGAAATTGGTGGAATTTTTATATATATAAAAAAAAAACTCTTGGTTTTTTTGTTTTATTCCAAGACAGGTTTCTCTGTGTAGTCCTAGCTGTCCTGGAACTCACTCTGTAGACCAGGCTGGCCTCATAGAGAGCCACTTACCTCTGCCTCCTAAAATCTAGGATTAAAGGCCACCATGCTGGCCTCCACTTTTCTGTTACTTCAATTCATGCTCATAGGATTTCCTTGATTTTTCTTATGAATTCTAACGTCGCTCACTTTTTAAAAAATGTCTAAACTTGCCATTCCTGATTTTGCCTGACACACTTCCTCAAATACGAGAATTTATGGACAAGATGGGTTCTCAGTGTTCAGGGGTGTGACCTGGGAGGTAAAACATTTGCACAAGAACCCCCACCGACGAAGCCGGAGGTGTAACTTTATCAGGGGTGCACTGAACCCTCAAGTACCTCACACGTGAGTCCTGGGCTTGCAGTGCATCTCCACTTTGGTCCAAGCACTTAGCAACCTCATCAGCCTAATTCAGCATCCACCCTGCTTCACACTGCAGGGAGGGATTAACAGTGACGTTAGAAGAGCTGCACACCCACCTTGCCTGTACCAGGAAGGACTAACAAGCAAACCAGGGGTCTTATGATGTAGGGCAGGCACCACGGTTGGCAGGGGAGCAATATCTCAAGGGGCCAGATCTGGAAGGCTCTGCAGGATGAGATGACACTTCACATTTGAAGAGTGAGGTGATAGTACACAGCATTAAGAAATAGGGTAATAGGCTGGAGAGATAACTCAGCACTTAAGAGCCCTGGCTGCTCTTCCAGAGGACCCAGGTTCAATTCCCATCACTCACATGACAGCTCATATCTGCCGATAACTCCAGTTCCAGGTGATCTGCACCCTCACACAGACATACAGGCAGGCAAAGCACCAATGCACATCAAATAAAAATAAATTATAGATAAGAAAAAGGTTAATAATGACATTGTTTCATGACTTCAAGGAAGTGCCATTGAAATAGGCATTTAGAAGGTGTTTTTCCTAAAAAAAAAAATACTGACTCCTCACTTGGGCCACAAAGCTAACAACACAGAGATGTCATTGTCCTCAACCTGTAGTCACCTTGGATTCCAGAAAGAGCAAAACTCCACAGGACAGACTCACCTCTCCTACCATGAGAGCAAACCCACAGGTGGGCTGCTTCCCAAACACAGGACTCATCTTACAGCAGGCACACTGGTCCCCTGAGGATGACCAGTTAGTAGAGGAACAGTTCATGGAGCACCTTGCAGGACTGGAGCTGACACAGTGATGGCCAGGATGAGACCTTGTCTAGGCGTCCTTGGTTATGCATACTTCTTGCCCTCTATTTAAATCTAGTGCATGCCAGTGCCCTAAAGATGGACTCGGAGTCACTGGACCCCTTTATCTCTTCTTCCCAGTGTGGCCACATTGAGTCTGTCTTTTCACGGTCCTCGACTGGAATGTGGGGACAGGTAGCTGAGACTGGCCTGTTAGGACCACTGGAGTCCAGGCTTTTGTGCTAAAAATCTCTCATACTAACTTTAGCAAACCAATGAGGAGAAAAGAGGCCTTTGAGCAGTAACCACTAGTAGCAAGTTGGAGAATGGGGAGAAAGATGGAATGGTCCCACATAGGGGAGAGGACAAGATGGATAGTCCCACATAGAGGATGGGATAGATG
>JAQHUG010000378.1:495327-522427 GCA_028555095.1 Dicrostonyx torquatus | reverse complement strand
GGATGGGATGGATGGTCCCACATAGGGGAGGGGATGGGATAGATGATCCCACATAGGTGAGGGGATGGGATGGATGGTCCCACATAGTGAGAGGATGAGACGGATGGTCCCACATAGGGGAGGGTATGGGATAGATGATCCCACATAGGTGAGGGGATGGGATGGATGGTCCCACATAGCTTCCAGAGACTCATGTTACATTTGACCAGGACCCACTACTATTTGGTGAGATAGAAATGTTCAGACTCTTCAACCGTAGGTGAGTTCACTCCAATCAGCTGCCTTGGGTCATGCCTTTTCCTTGTCAGCACTGAGGCTATTCTGAGCTGCTTGCATTCTTTTTTAACTAATTCACATTTCTGAATTTTGTCTGACAATATGTCCAGGTTCTTTAACTTTGGGGCTCTTTTGAGTCTTTTGAGCCATTTAGTTGATTGCTATTTCTCTGACAGATGTTGTCTTGAGCCAATCAGGGATTCTATTAAATTTTGTTTGGGCACCTGACATTTCTCCAATAGGTCTTGTATAGGGGTATTCTTTTCAGCAAATCTGGGTTTACCTGAGCTGTTAGGACATCAGCTAGTTGGCAAGGTGTTGCAGAATATTATTTTAACTATGTAAAGACATGTTACATTTGTTTATGCTGCAGAATATTAGTTTTACTGTATAAAGGTGTGCTACTTTTGTATAATTATGAAAAGATGTGATACATTTCTTTCACCTTGCCTGTCTAAGGCATCTGATTGGTCTATTAAAGAGCTGAATGGCCAGTAGCTAGGCAGAGAAAGAATGGGTGGGGCTAGCAGTCAGAGAGAATAGATAGGAAGAGATATATAGACTTGAAAGGAAGGAAGAACAAGAGGGAGAAGGAAGAAAAGAGAATGAGGGACACACTCGGGGCAAGAAGGCAGTCAACCACCAGCCAGCAGACATAGAGAAGCAGTGAAAGCAAGATATACAGAAGTAAAAAAGGTAATAATACCCAAGACAAAAAGTAGATAAAGAGAAACAAGTTAAGTTGAAAGAGCTACCCAGAAACATACCTAAGCTAGGCTGAACATTCAATGCCAATAATAAGTCTCTGGGTCATGATTTAGGAGCTTGTTGGTGGCCCAAAAGAAAAAGTCTGGTACATTTTGGTGCCCAATGTGGGGCCCATATTCCTATGTAGGGCTGAGGAAACTGAAAGGAGAGTTTAAGAAACTCTGCCATACAGAAGAGTATTTAGACAGTATTTTCCATGCTAAGTAGAAATAAAAAAGCTAAGCAAGCCAGGCAGTGGTGGCGCACGCCTTTAATCCCAGCACTCGGGAGGCAGAGACAGGCAGATCTTTGTGAGTTCGAGACCAGCCTGGTCTACAAGAGCTAGTTCCAGTGCAGGCTCCAAAGCCACAGAGAAACCCTGTCTTGAAAAACAAAAACAAAAACAAAAACAAAAAAAACTGCCACAGTACAGCACTGGCATCCCAGAGGTGGAGGGTTGAATGCAATTCCTGGTTAAATTGCTGGTTGAATGCAACCTCTGGACCTGGCATAAGAGCTTAGGGCTTGGCTATCACAGACCTGAGAAGGGGGTGGAGCCAGCCACCAAAGCCACAGAGGAGGACCCAGTGGTAGCTTTGCAGTTTTTTGCTCAGGCAGACAAAAAAAGGATAGAGATATGCAGTAAAGCAGGCTTGGATGGGAAAAAAAAAAAAAACAACAAACCTCTAAACAGGGTCCAGTGTGGTTAAAATGTTACTAGGCTTAAGAAAGAAAAAAATGGGTATAAACAGTCATAGAAAAAAAGTACTATTAAAAAAAAAAAGAATAAGCCACACAAAGATGAAACTGCACAGGGAATCTGGATCCTGTATGGTGTTGTGTTGTCTTTGAATTTTTTGAATGCTGATAAGCAAAAGATAGCTGCTGACAGATGTGGGATTGTAACAGGAACTGCTAAATTAAACCAGCCTAGATTTAGGGACACCTTAATTTTAAAATGGAAGTTTAAAAAATGTATTGCAGCCAGGCAGTGAAGGCGCACACCTTTAATCCCAGCACTTGGGAGGCAGAGGCAGGCGGATCTTTGTGAGTTTGAGACAAGCCTGGTCTACAAGAGCTAGTTCCAGTGCAGGCTCCAAAGCCACAGAGAAACCCTGTCTTGAAAAACCAAAAAAATAAAAATAAAAAAAAAAATTTAAAAAAATGTATTGCATTGGGGGAGAAGTTATGCTTTTGTTTCCACAGGAAATGAAAGACTGTGGATTCTTTCAAGGTTGATAGAGATAAGTTTTGGTAAGGGAAGATCCCCTGAAAATTCTGGATACAGACATAAAAAAATAAACCTAGAAAAACTGTAAGACAGGTGATGGTATTTTACCTGCTCAAACATAAAACAAAAAGTTATCTTTGGCTGGCTTGTGTGCAACACACAGTCCATACTTGTATTAATGCAAATGTGTATATTACCTTTCAAAGTTTGTATGTTTTCAAGCAAAGGAACCATACGCAGATGAAAACAGGTGGCCTAGGTGATTCGGCTCTCAGAGTGCCTCTGTTGCTGTTTCCTCAGAGTTCTGCATCTGGGACATCTTCATGGCTGCTGGCTGAGATGGTCCAGCCTCCCTCACAGACTGTTCTATCCAGGACTACAGATAAGGCTTGCATTTTTCCATTGCAGAGAATCAACAACAAAAGTTATGGCTAGTTTTTCCAGGACTGGACCATTATCTCAATTTTCTCAGGTTCCCTAAAGATGCCTTTATTCTCAGACAGCAGGAAGCAGTCTAGAGAACACACCCACATTCCCAAGAGAAGGGGTAGGGTTTTTTTGGTCATTGGGTGGATTATGGATGTTTTTCATCATTTAGTGTGGATATAGGGATATAGGATATAAAAAAAACTATTAACTTCAAATATCTTTCACTGGTGTGTGCTTTGGTATATTTATGCAAATGAGTTAATTTTGTTATACTGTATTGTATGTTTCTAGTCTTGTTTAAGGTACTGTGCTTATGCAACCCATTTAAAAATGTAATGTACAATTAAATGCAGGTGAGCAGTTAAAATAATCAAACTTGCAATCATGTTAGGTCTGTTTTCAAGGTTAAACAGATACATTTTAGATAGATAAATGATCTTCAAACACTTCAAAGACCTACAGAATATGGTATTTAAGATGTTTAATAACCTGAGGCTTTTCATGACAGTAAGACATGTCTGCTCCTGGCAGCACCAATCTGCATCTAAAAGGATAATGGGCATCAAAGAAACTCCATTTGAAGTTGGGTTTCATTGTGTCAAGGTTAGTCACTGGGCAAAGAAACTGCTCTTGCTTTGATTGCTGACAGTATGCTATACAAACGGAACAAGCAGGGCCCAAAGGAAAAGACTGTCAAACTTTTCCAAAACAAGGTTGGACAATACTTCAAAGTTTCTGCTGCATAGAAAAGCCTGCCAGACATTTTACAGGACACATAGAAAAGCAACTGCTGAATTTTGCCAAGACTAGGTGAGACAGTCCTTCAAAATTTCTGCTTCAAAGAAGAGTGTGCCTGAATTCTAGGACTATAGGCCAAAAATTGGATGCCCCAACATTGCAGAAGAACTTTAGGTGACTGTCCAGGCAGCTAGATGCTTGTCATTTCTATAGATTTGAAAGTAGCTCCTACTGCACTTCCTGTTCCTGCATTACCTGAGGGTAATATTATATCTTTTTGGGGTCTTTGATGGAGCTGAAGACTAGATAATTATAGTTAATAGTTTTCCTTAGTTATGGTAGGAGGTAAATTAGGTGCAGAGCTTTGGACTCATCAAATAAAATAGATAATAAAGTTATTTCTCCAAGTTTGCCAAATGCAAAAAGACTGGATATTGTAAATGTAATCCTTACTGATAACTGTTCTTATTATATATAGTCTTGTTATTTTAAAGTTAAAATACTTCCTTTTAGGGGGAAATATTGTAGATTTTTTTTTTTTGGTTTTTCGAGACAGGGTTTCTCTGTGGCTTTGGAGCCTGCCCTGGAACTAGCTCTTGTAGACCAGGCTGGTCTCGAACTCACAAAGATCCGCCTGCCTCTGCCTCCCGAGTGCTGGGATTAAAGGCGTGAGCCACCACCGCCTGGCTAGAATATTATTTTAACAGGGCAAAGATGTGTTCCATTTGTTTATGCTGTAGAATATTACTTTTACCTTGTAAAGGTGTGTTAGTTTTGTTCCTGCTGCAATTGTATAATTATGAAAAGATGGGATGCATTTCTTTCACCTCTTTCACCTTGCCTGCCCAAGACATCTTATTGGTCTAATAACTAGGCAGAGAAAGGATAGATGGGGCTAGCAGGCAAAGAGAATATTTATATATATAATATATATATTATATAGATATATATTATAGGAGGAGAAATCTAGACTCAAAAAAGAAGAAAAGGAAGAATGAGAGAAGGAGGTGGAGCAATCAAGGGCGACACCTGGGGCCAGAAGCCAGGCAGATGCCAGCCAGTAGACATGAGAAGCAGTAAAAGTAAGATATACAAAAGTAGGAAAGGTAAAAAGCCCCTAGGCAAAACACAGGTGAAGTTATAAGAGCTAGCCAGAAAAGAGCTAACCTAGGCTCTTTTGAAATCATGACACATCTAATCTCTGTGTCATGATTTCAGAGCTGGTTGGGAGCCCACAAGAAAAAGCCCTGGCACAACAAGAAGGCTCGAATTCTTTAATTTTGTCTGGGTAACTAGGATATAAGGTGCCCTACAGGTAAGGGTGTCTAGGAGATGTCTGCTACAGTTTGTGCAAGCACAGGAAAACCGTGTGTATGAGCTCGATGGACCTCAGCATTATTACTAGTCTGTCACAGACTTAGGACTTACCTAAGTGTGCCGTTCTCAATCAACATAATTGTTTGATGTGTCATTTTGTGTATCGGTCTACTGGTCTGTCTGTGATGGTTGACTAGAAGAGGCAGGAAAATCTGAGAACGATAGCATCCATTCCAGACATAGACTTCTCTGCATAAGGTGGACCCTGATGAAAGAGGGGAAAGCTCCCTCCAGTCTTCTCTGAGTGACTCAAGATAACTAGACTAGGGTCTTAACGGAGGTGTCATGGATGGATGACCCCATGAAATTCAGAAGTCACCAGAGACACCACATAAGATGATTATACTCTTCTTACTCCAATAGCCCATCCAAGAGGTCTACATGAGGATTGTTCACCCAGCACACTGAGTTACCCCATATCCTCGGGGTGGAGCTCCCTAAGACAGAAGAGGAGTTATCTTACCACTGGTGACCCTCTAAGGAGAGATCTAACCCCTAAACATTTCTTTAGCTTTGACTCTTGTTTCAGTCAAGACAATTCTCCAGCCACATAAGGTTAAGACCACAGAGCCCAACAGAACCTGCTCATAGAACTTCTGAAAATAACTGAAAAGTACCTTTCTCTTTATTTCCTCTCAGGGGCTTCCCATTCCTTTTCTTTATCATATATATGTTTTATTTTGTTTGTTCGTTTTGCTCTATGTATGGGGTGAGGCCTGAGGACAACAGCAGGCCTCTTCCCTTGGTCACTCTCCACCACTGCATTTGGAGATGAGCCTTCTCCCTCAACCTGCAGCTCTCCCATTTGTCCCGTCTGGCCAGCCAATGGGCTTCAGGAACCCAGCTGTCCCCACCAAACCTCAAGGCTAGGGCTCCGGGCTCTCAACAGCATGCCCAGCTTTCTGTGTGGATTCTGAGGCCCAAACACAGGTCCTAGTTCTCTGTGTATTTGAAGCCAGCCTGCTCTACACAGCAAGTCCCAGGCTAGCCAGAGCTACCACCACAACAAAAACTTTAAGCTAGTTTAACGTGGAAAATTATGAAAAAAGGAGATATTTTATTCTTCTGTCTAAAAATATTTTGTCAAACGGAGTGTCAAATGTAAATCTATGCCAGAGTGAATGGCCTGGTGCAAAAATAGAACTTAGTTCTCTGTGTTCAAAGCAGCGAGGCTGGGCATGGTGAATCCTAGCGGCTGGGAGGCAGAGGCAGGCAGGCTTATGAGTTTGAGGCCAGCCTGGTCTGTATGGACCTGGTCACGAATATTGTCCCCTGATTTTTTGTTTGTTTGTTTGTTTTTTGTTTATGCTGTAGACCAAAGATGCTGCCAAGCCAAAGATTCTGTTTTGTTTCAAAAGTAGCAGCTGAATTAATCCATGAAGGACTTCTGTCCAGCTGGGACACTAGTTCTTGTGGGCTTAGGCTCATTTCTATCTTGAGCATTCACGTTCCTCAAGTATTGAAGCTTGCTAAAATGCAAAACTTAAGAAAACACTTCACCAATCTGCTGTTCTCCAAAACTAGAGTTGTTAGTGACTAACCTTTCCCAGGCTTGTGTTCCCAAGGTCTTAATTATAACATAATTTTCATCTTATGCACAGCTAATTAGACATGCCCAGACACCGGACCCCTAAACAGTGCCTCAGTGATAGTTAGCACGCACTGGGCACTGCTCATCTAGGGAGCTTATGTAAAACAGTATATCCTGTTGCATTTAGAAGACATTTCCACTTATTTATAAAAGACAAAATTAAACGGGAGTTCATATCCAAGGACAACATTATTGTGAACAAATTGTTCCATCCTTTAAAATGAAACAAAAATTGTCATCCGAAAAGAAAATTAAGGCAGGTTGATGATCCTGACGTCATGCTGTCAATTGTGATAATTAGCTGAAAATGCCCTGTGGAAGGAAGATGTTTAGACTGTTTGCCAATTGCTAAACTTCCTTCAAGGTTTTAGCCCCGGCTACACTAAGTCTTTCATTATCCCCAGCTCTCAGATCCTTCCGTGAAGCATTCACAGTCGTTTCCACAGAAAGTGGCTCTTCGAAGCTCTTATCGTCCTGAAACTGCCTTTTCTTTCAACGTTCTTACCAGCCGTGTTTTATAATTTCCTGACAGAATTTAGCAGTTTGTCTGGGACAGATTTCATCCCAAGGATAAAGAGCGCAAAAAAAAAAAAAAAACCACAGCACGTTGTTCATGCATCTTCAGAGGCAGAGGGGAAAGTTGTCAGAATCCAGAGGGAGTCCCGCCAGCATGGTGGCACACCGGCATGATGGCGTGGTCATGGATGCGCACACTTGTAGTCTCAGCACGTGGAGGCTGAATAAGGAGAACAACCTGTGAAACCCTTCTCAAAATCAACAATAAAACGAATGGAGGCACTCCATAAAAGTTTTTCTCTTATCTTGAAACACACAGCATGGCACACATACCTACCACACAGAATTAGAAAACCTACAGTCAACCGGCCAACACCTAACTCTGTCAAAGCTGGGGAATGTTCAAGCACACAGGACGATTTTAGAAAAGGCTTTGGCTAAAAAGCACTGGTTCCTAAACTGAGGTCACACAAAGACACAGGTAAATCTCCGTGGAGTCACCTTGTAGTCCAAAAGCCAAACCTCCCAGGATGGATGTCCCTCTCTCACTATAAGGACAATAATCCACGTTGTGAGGCTTCCCTCTAGAAGAAGGAATCAGCTTGTAGCGAGCGAACTGGCTCCCCTGAGGGTGACAAGTTAGTAGAGGAACCTACCAGACACAGCAGCACACACCTTTAATCCTACCCAGGAGGCAGAGGCAGGCAGATCTCTGTGAGTTCAGAAGCTAGGTTCCAGAGCTCCACAGTGAGAGATACCCTGTCTCAAAAGAAACAATAACAACAACAGACACAATTTATAGACCACCGTGCAGGGCTGGGGCTGGGACAGTGATGGAAGGGGCCACACTCTGAACAGGACTGCTTAACTGCCTTCTGCTTAAACCCAAAACTCATGCCAGGACTTCAAAGATGAGCTGGACTTGTTATCTCTTCCTCTTCCTAATGCGGTTGCACTACTGACTAAATGTCCTTGCTCTGCTTCCGTAGTTATCTCCTCAGTAGGTATGTTAGATCGCGTAGCCAAGCCTAGACTGTCGGGCTCCTGGAGCCCTGCTTTTGGTCCTAAAATCCTCTAGACAGACTTCGGCGGAACTGGGAGAAACAGAAGAAATGGCACAGAGTAAAGTAGAGATGCTTGGAAAGTGCTAGTAAAATAAACTTGAAAATAAGGTAACACACAGTCGCAAAGGACTTTTGTGTTGTGTGTGTGTGTGTATGTGTGTGCGCACGCATGCACACATATGTACATGTATGCGACGCTAAGGAGTAAGACTAGCATATGCTGCCCTGCATTTCGATAAAGCAACTTCCTGATGTGAATCACCGTTAGTGATTTGAAGCAGGGGCTCACTAGCTCAGGCCTAGAACTCATACGTAGCCTAGGCTGGTCTCTAATTCTCCAACTTCCTACAAGGACTGAGAATGTAGCCATGCACCACCATCCTGTCCTGACTAAAGCTTTAATTTATTTTTTTCAGATTTATTTGTTAGCTTTAGCTTTTGTGTATGAGGGTCTGGCCCCTGGTATGCAAGTGTCCCACATGCATGAATACTAGGAATCAGACGCTGGCCCTGGAAGAGCAGTACCCAGTACATGTTCAAAACCTCTGAGCCATCTCTTCAGGCCCCAGCGTCGGCCCACCGAGGTTTCTCACCAGCCTGCGACCCACAGAGGGCTCTGGTGGCGGGACCTGGCTGTTCCTCGTAGCCTACCGCTGGCCCTCAGGAATAGCGCCGTTTTATCTAAACCATTACATACGTTAACCAAGCAAACAGTGCTTCTTTCATTACAATCTTAATTACTGTAGAAACTCTCTGATAGCATGCCACACAGTATATCTATATACATATATACTGTCGGTCACTAAGCACCTATAAGGGTTAAGCAGCCGTAGCAGAGGTTTAGAGGTTTCAAGAACTCCCAAGAATCTGATTAGTGTAAAGAAAGCCCCCGTGGATAAAATGATGAATTGAATTCTAAGGCAGAAGCCGGACAAGTCTCCACAGCTAGAAATCAGGCCAGAGAGTCGTGGGTTTGAGGGCAAAGCTGCAGGTGTGAGTCCAGCTGTAGACTCAGGGTGTCAGGGCAGGTGTGAGTCCAGCTGTAGACTCAGGGTGTCAGGGCTAGATCTAGATGAAGGAACAGGAAGACAGACAGGCAGACAACAGTTGATTGGACCGCAGCAGCAGCAGGAAGTGAGCTGAAGGCCCTGGGACAGTCTCTGCCTATCAAATCTTGACCCGTGCATCAGGTGGTCAGAGGACAGCTTGAAGGAGGCCATTGCCTTTGCAGAGCTTGGCATTCGCCTCTGTGTAGGGTCCAGTAAGTTCTTAGGCCTAGGTGTCTTGATATGATCTAAACACCCCCATTGTCCCCCGTCTCAGTTCATCCTAAATACCTTTATAGAGTGGCACCCTCCCCACTCCCACTTTCAATCTGTGCTACATGGGTGGTGCCAGACCCATGGTGCCCTTCATGTGTCCACCCAGGTGCAAAGTCAGCCTCCAGCCTCACAATGGATTCAAAGGCACTAGTAAAATGGAGTTTCTCTCACATAGGCAGGATATTGCGGGGCGGGGGGGATGGAGTTTCTCAAGGCAAGGCACAGTCAAAAAGATTTTTTTTTTTTTACTCAATATGAAGTAATTTAGGGAAGGACACAGCTGAGTCTCTAACTTCTCCTTAAATGATGCTTTATTTGAATCAGTTAAGATTATAAGTTTTTAAGAACTTAAATAGACTCACAAGATTTTGAGAATAGAGAAAACTTATCTATCGCCCTAAAAATATCAAACATTGCCAAATGTCTTGTTTCCTTGAGATTTTTTTAAAATGCTATTTTAAAGCATCGCTGTGGGCAGGGGCGATGACTCAGTAGATAAAGGCAATCACTAGCAAGGCTGATAACCTGACTCTGATCCCTAGGACCCACATCCTGTCCTCCAACACACACACACACAAGCTAAGATGTCATTATAAAAGATGATAATAAGAGCCGGATATCTTGAAGACTTTGGTCCTCGGGAGCACCATGGTGGAAGGAGAGAACTGACCTCTCCAAGTTGTCCTCTGACTTTGACACAAGCAAAATTGGTGCATGTGTAAACTCACACACTCAGAGACAGAGAGAGAAATAAATTCAATTTAAATGTATTTTGTTAAAAGGAAGTGTAGCTGTGCAGCAGGTGTGGTGGCATGTATCTATAATCTAGTGCTCAGAAGGCTTACACACAGGACATTGAGTACAGCCTGAGCTATGTGGGGAGAGCCTTTCCACCCGCAAAAACAATGTGGTTTTTAAAGCGTGGTGCACATCTTTAATCTCAGCACTTAGGAGGCAGAGGAGATGGGTCTCGGTGCGTTTCAGCCAGCCAGGGCCACACAGTGAGACCCTGTCTCAAAATAAATAGTGCCGGGCAGTGGTGGCGCCAGAGGCAGGTTGATCTCTGTGAGTCCCAGGACAGCCTGGTCTACAGAGTGAGTTCCAGGACAGCCAGGATCACACAGTGAAACCCTATCTCAAGCATACAAACAAACAAACCAGCAAAGTGAGCTAAGTTGTCACATTGTCGCACACCCCTATAATCACAGCACTGGGGAGACAGAGCAGGATTGAAAGTTTTAAGCCAGCCTGCGAGGCACTGTCTCAAAAACAAGCAAAGAAATCATTTAATAAATCAGAAATACATAATCAGAAGCACAATCTTGCTCCCTGTTCTTTTGAAAATATAAGTAGAAACCTTATTACTAAATAATCAGGTAAGCCTCACCTTCAGTAATTATATATTATTGCTCAAGTAAATGGGCTGTAATTTATCTCATTTCTTTCCTATTGTTGGACATTTATATTGCTTTTTTCTTTTGCTTATGTATCATTATAATGGATACACAGATTTTTTACTTACCTTAGGTAGTTCCTTGTAATTAATAAGCCAGATTTTCAGGAGAAATATTATTTCATACAAAATTTTATACATTTTAAAATATCTTCTTTAATCAGTTTGTTTAGTTGTCACATAATGAGTCTCATTTTGACCCCTTCATAGATGTACAATCTTGACCTTTGCTCATACTTGTCCCCTTGGTTATGCTGCCGTCCCCACTGGCCCTCTTTCCCTGCCGAAGAGGTCCTCTTCAGTTTCCATCTCCCTCGCAAATACATACGTTTGTTTAGATCAAACTATTGCATTGTTTCTCTCCGACATAGATTGTTAACTCTAGATCCATATATAAGAGAAAATGTGATATTTCATCTTAGGTATAAACCATTACGGTTGTCAAATTATAATGTCCACTTTCTATCATTTGTCCACAACTTTTAAAGGAGCAAATGGCTGGGCAATGGTGGCGCACACCTTTAATCCCAGCACTTGGGAGGCAGAGGCAGGTGGATCTCTGTGAGTTCGAGACCAGCCTGGTCTACAAGAGCTAGTTCCAGGACAGGCTCCAAAGCTACAGAGAAACTCTGTCTCAAAAATCCAAAATAAAATAAAATAAAAAATAAAAGGAGCAAATAAAATTTTTGACAACAGACTTAAAGACTTTAGTTTTCTGTTTATCTCTGTGTTGCTGAGTATCCACCACAGGAATACCAGGTCTCTTTGGGAGGGAAAAAAAAAGGGAATCTAAAAGCTTGAGAAAAGAGAAATGCAAAGAATTTTTTAAAAAAAGATTTTTGAATTAAGGGAAAACTGGTACGGGATGAGAAAGGGATCAGGTAAGCTGGTCACAGCAACAGTGAGAGGTGACAGTGAAATCTGGGTCACTGAGCTGGGACAGCCCTAGGCCATAAAAAGCCTGAAATGAAGCAAAGCCCTGGATTACTTTGTTCTTGAATATTGAATTTTTTCAGAAGCACAGAGCATGAAATATTATTGTGATAAGCCTAGATTGGAAACAGAGCCAAGAAAAAGAGGTCTTTAAGGGATTGCTTAAAATGTGCTGAAGGAATGATTTGGTTTGGTCTTAAACGGCTCAAAAAGTAAATTGACATAAGGCTTTTGCATAGTAGAATAGGCATGGAGGAGAAAACAAAGAGGCCAACGGAGCGCTTCGCTGCCCCCCAGCCCCCCCAACCCCCGCGTATGTGAGACTTACCAAAAGCGTTAGGCCTCCGTCACAGCGAACGCTCAGAGAAAGTACAACTGTGTCTGAGACGTCCACCTAACCTGTTAGAGTGGGAAGCCTCATTCCAGTTCCAAAAAACTCTTATTTGGAGATGCTGTGTCATAAAAGCCAAAATTGCTGCTGGACATGGTAACAATTATTTCAAAGCATACCCCTACCTCCAACTTTGAGCATTGTAAATACTCGGGCCCTAGAGTTTAAATACAAGCTAACTCACACAGTTTAAATCTTGGCACGCAGATTTCTAATTTTTCTGAAGCTGAGGTTAGGCATCACTGTGTGACCATTCTAAACCAAAGCCAGGAGAGGACAGAGTTCCTTGAAGAAGAATTGAAAACCAGAGGACAGCACGGGAAACATAGTCTGTGAAAAGCCAAGGTCACCGGAAATTGTTCTTTACCAAGCCCGCGTGAAGCAGGCCCACCCACGGCTGAATCCCTTGTCTAGAGGGCCTTCTGAATGGTGACACACACAGTCCCAAGTGTCTCAGCCGTCCTTCCTCACCATGTGGACCCCTCGGCTAGCTCTCAGAGACATTAAAAATGGAGACCTCTAAAAGCAGCGCTCAGCCAAGAGTGGCCTTGTCTTTAATTTTTCAGAGCGGCAATAGCCCTGCATTTGGCTAATAGCTGAGTGCGCTATCGATTCATCTCTGAAGGCTTTTTTAGTTCCTGGTCTTGGGCTATTTATATTCTAATTGAAAGAGATTAGATGCGCTGCTCAATAGTGCAGCCTCAAAGGACGAATGCTTAGTATCAAAGTTATGTACACATTTGATCATTATTTCATAAATGCTTAATTTACCCGTGCCTAAAAGTACCAAAATGGTCATGGGGTGGATGTTTAGAACTTTAACAGTTTTTCTGAAAGGAACAAGAGCTTCCTGTGCCAAACTTGCCATACTCTGGGAGGGAGGGAGGGTCATGAGTTCAAGGCTACCTGGACTACATACATAGACTTCAGTTTTCCGCTTTCTAAAGTTGTTGTTCCCCAAAAGGTCTATAAACGTTGGGACGTAGATTTTGAATTTTCTGGAGATAAGGTTGGGTATTGGTATGGAATCCTAGTTCGGGCAGACTGTTAACTGTTCAGTAAGGCTCGGCCCAGAGCAGAAGAGTCTCCCCATTTTCACTGCGCTGCAGCTGCTGTCTGCAAGGCAAACTTCACTCAGGTGGTGCGACAGAGCCACATCCGCACGCCAGCGCTAAGGAGGTGAACGGGCTTTCATCTTTTCGAAGCGTTTGCTCTTCAAGTCCAAGACTATCAAAAGAGATTAATCAGTGTAATGTGATATAAGAGTCGTAGCATTGTCTATGTTTTGTTTTGACACGGGTTTACCGTGTAGCCCAGGCTGGCCTTGAACTCTCAAACCCAACTCCTTTTGTCTCCCAAGTGCTGGGCTTACAGGGAGAGCCCTCCTGCCTGGTGTTTTATGATAGCATTGTAATTAGATGAGTGAAAAACCTGTCAGGGGCAGACGGGCTTCGGCACAGGCTGGCAAAGCACGGACATTCGGAAACATAAAGCCAGAACAAGACCGAAGCGAATGCTGTGTAAGTTCCATATGAGCTATGCAGAGGAGGAACGGTTAACATGAGCTCTAAAAGCGGCACCAGACGGCATCCGTCATGTAGACAGCATACTATAACGGTGTGAACGAAAGCAGTGGACAGCAGGTCCTCTGCCTGCGTTTCAACAGAACTCGGCAGCATTGCTGACCCCCTGAAAATAAAAGTTGCAAGGGCTAATTTGTTAGATGAAATAATCGCATTTCAGAAGAACCGCGTGGGCCGAGGAACTGAATTAGTCAAGTATCTGCTGTGCCACTGTGAGGATCCGGGTTCAAATCCCCAGGCCCCAGGTAAGACTAGGCAGATGGTGCAAACCCAGAATCCCAGGGCTGTGAGTCAGGACAGAGAAGTAGAGATCCCCAGTTTAGTTGGAACATTAAGCCCCAGATCAAGGGGAGACCCTGCCTCTAAAGCCAAGGTGGAGAGCAATAGAGAAAGACTGGGCTTTAACCTCTGGCCTCAATACACGCATACCACGCACACCACACACACACACACATACACCACACACACACAACATACACACACTACACACCACCATATACAGAGAGAAGCACTCACATACCCCACACACAAACAACACACATACACACACAGAGACTCTCACAAAAGCCTAAACTGCTAAGCCCAAATACACTTAACCTACATGTGCCTGCACATGCAAACATATATGTTCTTCTTTTATCCACACATATACTTTTTAAACAGTTCATTGTTGGGGCTGGAGAGATGGCTCAGAGGTTAAGAGCACTGACTGCTCTTCCAGAGGTCCTGAGTTCAATTCCCAGCAGCCATATGGTGGCTCACAGCCATCTGGAATGAGATCTGTTGCCCTCTTCTGGCATGCAAGCATACATGAAAGGAATGTTGTGTACATAATAAATAGATAAATCTTTTTTTAAAAAAAAAACAAAACAGTTCATTGTTATACAATTCTGTGATTTCCCCCCCCCCAGGACATCCTGAGGGCGGTTTTGGGAGATGACAAGTATGTATTAACAGACTGGTAAGCATCAGATAGTGGGGTACGGAGTCAGATAGCAGGGTGTAGCGTCTCGCTGTACTCCTCCTTGTTGCTGTAGAAGTGTCTTCTCGGCAGGACACACCATCAGCACAGCTGCTCTAGAGCCTAAGCTCTCCCTGAGAAGACTCCCCTGGAAGTCTGTCAAGGCTGCTTCCTCTCCGGTAATAACAGAGCTTCCCAGCAGGTGTCCAAGGCCTCTTTGCCTGCCTGACACCATCTTGCTGTCATCACCCCTCCAGTGCCACCACACTCCCTCGCTTCAGCTGTACCATGCTGAGTTTTCCCCCAGACCCTTTCTCCCCATGCTGCTCTTTCCACTCTAATTTGAAGGATTGCCCTTTGCCGAGGTAGGTGCTTGCGAGACACTAGATACCCTTACGGCTGCCTTGCTTCACTGCTCCAGGTTGCTGTAAGAATATGTGCGGAGAGATCCTATTTTGCCAGCATGCGAGTATCATAGAATGCACTCATGCAAACCAAGCCAGCTAGAGCATCACTTGGCAATACCGATGTATGTCCTGAGGTGGGAGAGTAGGTGAAGCGAGAGGTCCAAGGGCCTTGGACAAAACCTTCTTGATGAGCAGAAGATGAGCATTAAAAAAGAAACAAAAATCTAGTGCAATGGAAACTCCCAGCAATCTATGAGAGTGACGCCAGTAAGACTCCTAGTGATGGGAGATACGGGGCCTGAACCAGCCATCTGCAACCAGGCAAGACTTCCAGTGGAGGAACTGGGACCACAAAACTTTTGACCTACAGTATGCCTGCCTAAAATTGAGCATTGAGAAGCAGTGGCTCATGGCTTTAATTTCAGCACTCAGGAGCAGAGGCAAGCAGATCTCTGAGTTCGAGACTAGCCTGGTCTATAGCGTGAGTTCCAAGACCCGCTCCAAAGCTACAGAGAAGCATTACCTTGAAAAACCAAAAAATAAACGAAAGAAAGGAAGGAATGAAGGAAGAAAAAAAAGAAGAAAAAAAGATGTGCTAGGTAAAGGTGGTGCAGAAATTGTGGGAACGACCAACCAATGATTGGACCAGCTTGAGACCCATACTGTGAAAGGGAACCTACCACTGAGGGCCAGGACCCAGAGCAGAATAGCCCAGACACCCAGAATAGAGCCCAATATGACAGGGGGAAAAAGTTGGCAAAGAAGAAGGCTGAAAAACTCTTGACAAGGATGCTTACAACCAGTCACAGCTTTCAATCCAAAATACTCCGGATTGCCCAAAGGTGACCTATGGTTCTTCACGATACTGAGCACGGGGCTTAGGAGACAGACAAGCATCCAGCAGTTAAGAGCCCCGGTCGCTCTTGTAGAAGACAATGATTCGGTTTGCAGCACCTGTGTAGCAACGCACACCTGTCTTCAACTGCAGTTCCAGGGGATCTAACATTCTTCTGACCTCTTCAGGCATGTAGGCAAAACACACATAAAATAAAAATAAATCTTAAAACAAACCAAAACAGCCAGGCGGTGGTGGCGCACGCCTTTAATCCCAGCCCTTGGGAGACAGAGGCAGGGGGATCTCAGTGAGTTCAAGGCCAGCCTTGTCTACAAAAGGAGTTCCAGGACAGCCAGAGCTGTTACACAGAGAAACCTGGTCTCAAAAAAAAAAAGAAGAAGAAGAAGAAGAAGAAGAAGAAGAAGAAGAAGAAGAAGAAGAAGAAGAAGAAGAAGAAGAAGAAAGAAAAAAAATATAATACTAAACAGGCCGGAGAGATGGCCCGGGGGGGGGGGCGGAGTGGTGGTGGTGGTAGAAGACTGATGACCTGAGTTCCGTCCCCAGTGAATAGAAGCTATATATGCAGGCACACACATACAATGTCAGCACTCCTGTTGTGAAATGAGAGGTAGGGATAACCAGGAACTCACAGGACAACTAGTCTGGAGTACACTGCAAAGTGAGAAACAAAGTCACTGCCTCAACAAGGTGAAAGGTGAGAATCAGCCATGAAGATTGCCTTCTGACCTATAAACATGCACACCCACAGAGACACACCCACACCCACAGAGACACACACACACACTCCCTCACACACAGACACACACACTCACACACATACATGCACACACACACTCACACTTTCTCTCACACAGACACAATACAAATTTTTAAATACTGAAACAGATACCCTGAGTATACCTTTAAATGCTTCTCAGACACACAATGAAGTTGTGTGTAGAATTCTAGGTGACACAGCCTGCTCAGAAAGTTTGGGTTATGCAAATGACCCCCCAAACCCCCACTGTGTGACATGAAAACCTCCACTCTGCTCTGTGGGACCACACTTTACCCTGCTCTAGTCTGTTTCCACCCCCTTCTAAGCACACTGTCTCTACTGACCATCTGCTTCCACGTGATAGTGTCTCTGCTCAGCACTCTGAGGACCAGAACCTGGAGCCCACCCCCATGCCCCCCAGGCTCCCAGTAGCAGCTCAGATATCTTTTGTATCTGTGTCTGACAGTGACTGAAACGCCATTGTGCAGCACATGGCTATGGTTGTGTTGTGTTTGAATTGTGTTATTATTGTAATTACAGCGCCTTTTCCTCCCTGCAAATGAGAAAACAGAGTATGAGGGAGATTGAACAAAGCCCATGGTTCTCACCTGAACTGGGGTTTCAGCTGAGACCGTGGTTTGCCCACAGTTCTGTTCTACAGATTAACTGAGGTCCTATGCCCTGGCAGGCGCCGGGGAGTCTAGGATGAGGAAGATGCCGTTGTGCACTCATGAGACTTACAGCCAAACCTTGGAATGCAGAGCAAACGAAAGGGGCTGGGTGGGAGATCCTGGACTTCCCTGGACCAAACTCTTTCCTATTCCAAACAGCCAAGAGGCCCACAGCATGAGACCTCTGATAGAACCGGGAAGCAGCGGGGCTTCTGCAGCAAGTTGGCATGCATACTTGCTCCTCGTCCCTTAGAATAAAACTGAAGGCTGGTTTTTATAAAGCAGAAACCCCAGACGCCAACTGATGAAGTACAAACTGAGAAGTGAGAGAGGAGGCACAGGACCAGGCCAGCAGGGTGGTAAGAAAGTAGCTCTGAAGACTGCGCCATCATTGCTGGCTCTGGGCCCAGGGCTGGGCTGTTTCTTCAGAAGAGGACTGGACTGGAATTTTGAGAATGAGAGCGTTGTTCGCGCACACTCCCAGCCTCTCCAGTCCTTTGCAGTTCTGTGAGGTTGTGACTCAGTGTTTCTACATCACAAAGTGCGGCTGAGAAGCTGCCAGGTCCTCATCAGCGTCTATGATGAGGGGCCACAAAACGCCAGACAGGTATTTCCTGAAATCAGTCTTTAGTCCTGCAGGAACAAGAAGAAACTCACTGATTCAGCATGTCATGGATGAGGAAAATGTGGAACTCAAATGTACAAGTGAATTTAGTAGCATGCGCGTGTGTGTGTGTGTGTGTGTGTGCGTGTGTGTGTGCATGTGCACATGTGTGTGCACGCACAACACACATGAGTTCTTGCGTAGTGTGTATATGCACGCATTTGCACTCAGCCAGGCCAGAGGAGGATGTCAGGTACCTTGCCTGCCTCATTCTTTGAGACAAGATCCCTCACTCACCCTGGAGCTAAGGTAGAGACAGCAAGCTCAAGTGGCTGTCCTGTCTCTATGCTGCACAGTGCTTGGGTGACAGGCTCCTGTGACCATGCCAGGCTTTTTCAAGGGTGCCAGCAAACACTCTACCAGTGTACCATCTCACCATCCCTTAAGAACATCTTAATGCAAGTTATGTCTTGTTTTCTTCTCATTGTTGATTTTTATGTATGAGGCTAACACATAAATACACTTAAGGTGTTACGGTATGACTTCTTATCACACAGAATTTCAGTATCCCCAAAGGTGTGTCAAACTTATTTTGAAACTTCTGTCTGAGAGGCTATGAAAACAGCTCTCTGGGTTCTAAAACAGATCTTGCCACTACTGCATGAGCTGGAATAAGCCTTTTCACAAATAAGCCCAAATCAACATATGGATTGAAAAGTGAAAAAAAGGGGCTGGAGAGATGGCTCAGTGGTTAAGAGCATTGCCTGCTCTTCCAAAGGTCCTGAGTTCAATTCCCGGCAACTACATGGTGGCTCACAACCATCTGTAATGAGGTCTGGTGCCCTCTTCTGGCCTGCAGACATACACACAGACAGAATATTGTATACCTAATAAATAAATAAATATAAAAAAAGTGAAAAAAAAAAGACACAACAAAAGCATAAGACCTCTCTCGCGGCTGCCCCAAGGCTCATTCCACCCATGAAAGCCGAGCAAGCAGAAGTCCACGCGTTTCCTCTCCAAAGACTAAAGCACAGCTCACAGCGAGCCCAACCGTAGTTAATAACACAAGCAGTATCAAGAGCAGATCAGCACGCTCACGTGCCAGGAGAGTTTTATGGCTTCAGTAGAGAACACTCCACCTTCTGCTCTACTCAGGGCCAAAAGCAAAATTATACAAGTGGAAAATCTGCTGGAAACAGCGTGGGGCTCTCCAACACAAACATTCCTCCCTTGTCGCTTGGATCATTTGAGGCAGCAGGGCTCAGGGGCTGGAACAGGAAGAACCAGAGTTCTCTCATCCCGAGAGAAGCCTGCCCTGAGTGTGTTTTATTTTAGTTGTTTTCTGGGAGGCTGAGCTTCTCCAGGATACCTGAGAACAGGGGGGTTGCGGTGGGGGGATGGGGAAGGAGGGTGGGAGTTTTTGCTGCCAACTTCAAGTCTCCTGGTACCATCTCTCCAGGCTCAAGCAGGCACCTATCCAGGATGAATGGTCTGTCCAGAAGCTGGGACCCGAGATGTTCCTATGAAGGGCATGTCTGCTCTGTCTTGTGTCTCTCTCATTCTTTCTGGCAGTCATCACGCTTCCCATGGCTAGCCCTGTTCGTAGGGCCCATGATAACAATCTATTTTTTTTCTCCTAGTAACTTGCTTCCTCAGCTCCCTCAAGGAACATTTGCCTGAGGTCTCCAGGATGGCATCTAACTAAAGCCTTCTTCACCCATACCTCCCACTGACCGTGAGACCACCAACTCTCCAACTGACATCCCAACTCCCCATCCCCACTTCATCCCATACCCGCAGGAAGTAGCCAGACATGAACCCAGAGCCCATATACCCAAAGAATCTGGGATGTTTGGATGGAGCTCCGACTCTCTCCCCCATCTCCAAACCCTGCCCAGTCTCAGAAAGCCAGCGAAATGGCGGCTCCTCCCAGAGATGCCAGACACTACACCTACAGGTGCCCATATATACCCAAAAGGATTGGGATATTGGGAAGCTCCACCCAGTCCCTGAGAAAACCCGCCTTCCTTCTGTGGCTCCACCCCCAGAAGGCATTTAAAGCCCTCTCCTCTTGGTTCTGCTCAAGGTTTCTCTTCTTCCCATGGGACCACCCGGGGAATGCTTTGCTCTGATTAAACCTGGCCTTCATTAATTCAGCCTGATCTGATTTATCGCATTGACAGAGAGATCCAATACCAGGATACAAAAACCTTTCAGGTTCTGTGGAAAACATCATTATTTCCAAGTTTATTTCCTAGTTTAAGAGGCCTCTTCTGCTATCACTGACTGAAAGATGATCAAGTGCCCCAATAGGGTATCCTAGTGTGTACACACACACACACACACACACACACACACACACGTGCGAACCCATTGGGTTTTGTTGGTTTAAAATCTGGCCTCTGAGAATGGAAGTTGTACAAGGTTGAAGAAGTCTTTAATTCTTTTAACAAAACCAAACCCACAACAACAGAAATCTTGCTTGCACATAGAAGCTGTGTCACAGGAGGGTGGGTGGGTGTCGGGTCTGTACGCGTGGCTATCCATGAACCCAGTTAGGCAAGCGCTTTACTGCTGAGCTAACCCCCAGCCACAGAATAAACCTTTAAAAATCTATTCACTTAATAGATTGAGACGTTCCTTCCTTTTGTTTTCAGCCTAGGCTCAGGATCCAGTTCCTGGGCTTCCTTGTCAAACAGGAGGATGGGGCTCACTGGGAGAACCACTCATTTTGGTTCTACTTGTCTGAACCACAGAAACTGAGGCCAAACAGAATTTTTCCTACTTTCTTTTGTAAGTTGTTTTAAGTATCAAGTGTAGGTTTTTCTACACTTTGGGGTTCTGCTGCTGCCCAGCTCACAAATACTCAGAGATTTATTCTTCCTAATGAATGTCCGGGACGCCTTGAGCTTTGTTGTTGTTGGTGGTGGTTGGTTGGTTGGTTTTGGTTTTTCGAGACAAGGTTTCTCTGTAGCTTGGGAGCCTGTCCTGGAACTAGCTCTTATAGACCAGGCTGGCCTTGAACTCACGGAGATCTGCCTGCTTCTGCCTTCTGAGTGCTGGGATTAAAGGCGTGCACTGCCACCACCCAGCGTGGCTTGACTTGTTTCTAGCCTGCTTTTCTAACTGCCGGTTCTTCCGTCTTTCTTTATTATCCCATCTCTCTTTATCTGCCTCTTGCCTCTGGGCTTCTCATTCTTTATTCTACTTACCTTTCTTTCCTTCTTACTACTTGTCTGGCTGTGTAGCTGGGTGGCCTCTGCATCCTCCTCTCCTCCTTCTCCTTTTTTTGCTCCTCCCTCTTTTTTTTTCCAGCCTAAATTTTTCCTCCTATATACTCTCTGCATTCCAGCCCTACCTATTTCTCTCTCCTGCCTAAGCTCTTGGTCACTCAGCTCTTTATTAGACCAATCAGGCATTTTAATCAGGCAAAGTAACGCAGCTTCACAGAGTTAAACAAATGCAGTGTAAAAGAATGCAACACAGCTTTGCATCATTAAACAAATGTTCCGCAGCATAAACAAATGTAACACATCTTAAAATGATATTCCACAATTATGAGTTTTGAGGACCCGCCCAGTCTGTCCCTGTCTTTAAAATATGTTGATCTTTGCCATAAATAATCTGCTTCTCCTTCATGGACAATCCAGCATAGTTGATGGCAGTGCCAGGAGTTTGATTTCCCATTTGGCATTTTTCTGTGACACTAATTTTAATGAATACAAATAGTTCTGCACTTGGGTTACACCCTACTACTGCAGCTATTTGTGATAAGACCGTCAGCTTGGCCACTTTCAAAATTTTTGAGAAAGCCCAGAAAGGACAGATATGGCTAGGTCAAGTTTATGTGACTACGGATCAGAGGATGACACCCTCCTCCCCTTCTGTCGTCCAGACAGATGAACTGAACTGAACACCGTGGCCTGCATCTTAACCATGTTCTACCGTCTATTTCAAAGTAGCTCAGGTTGGTCATTTTCTTATATTTTGACTCTTATTCCAGCCTCCTTCTCCATTAAAGCCTTATTCTTACTAACCTCCCTTGTAGACCTTTTTAGGGTCAGAGGAGTCTACAAAGGGCTTTGAGAAGGGTGAGCATTTAATCATGGTGACCCGAACAACAATTCTCCAAACCCTGTGAGCATGTCAGGTCAGATTTGCAAATGGAAAGAATATCTTGGATCATTTGGGCAATCACAGGGGCCTTTAATGAGGGAGACAGGAGAGTGGGTGACAACATGGAGTGATCTGAGAACTTGCTGGAATGAATGACGTACAGACTGTGGTCCAACTGATCCAGCAATAGTTGGATATTAATGGAAAGCCCAAGAATCCAGTGGTTGCTCAGTCCACAAGGTCTTCAGAAGATGCTGGAACCCTGAGGAACTAGGCTCTGAAGCCAGTGAAAGAATGACCTTGTTAGCAAGGTAAGAGCAAACAGGCAAAGGTCACAAGCGTCCTTCTTCCACATCCTCATCGAGGCTTTCCAGAGGGCATGGCCCAGATAAAGGCATGTGTCTTCCTATCTCAAAGATCCAGATTAGAAATGGATCTACCTCTGGAAATTAAGCAAAAGTCCCTCACAGGTGTGTCCTCCATTTCTGGGTTGTCGTCTATCCTAATGTCGTCAAGCTGACAACTAAGAACAGCCATTGTGTGTTCAGAAGACAGCGTCTGACGGCACATTCCCACCCTCCAGCTCTGACATTATTTTCACCCTCTTCAGAAACGTTCTCTGAGACACAGGTAAGGGCATTGATGCAGATGTCCTGTTTAGGGATGAGTGCCCAACAAATACTTATTCTCTGCACTTTGGCCAGTTGTGAGTCTCTGCATTAACTGCTAGCCAATACAGAGAGGAGATTCTCTGTCAAGGTTGAGGGCAGCACTATGTGTGTGTGTGTATGTATGTATGTATGTATGTATGTATGTATGTATGTATATATAATAAGTGACAACTTGTTTGTTTAGCAAGACCAGAAATATTAGGTTCCCCCAGTGCCTCTCACCCCAGGAGCCATGGGCTTTTGGCCAGGTTTACAGTACCACACTGAATCTTCTCCTGTAGATCAGGGCTCGTGTTCAGTCCAAAAGTGGTTAGCTACTCCATAACTTCTATGCTGCTATTGCACCAGTGGGCACATCTTGCCTGGCAGATCAGTGTTCAGAAAAGGCTTCAGAGTTCCATGAATGCCTTTTATCCCCACCCCACACCCCACCCTGCCCAGAAACCTGCAGTGCCTTCCAGCACAAGGAAGAGCTAGCCAGCAGGAAGGGTGTTTTCAGGTCAGGTCCATGATCTCTCTATGACCTATAGCCAAACTGTGCTCTGCCTTCAGCAACAAGGGCCTTACCAGCTCCTTCAGGTGGGCAACCAAGAGCAATGGCCTGTGTTGTTGAGGGGCCTCTGGGGACTCCCTGGCCAATAACTTTTTGGGAATTTTCCCATACCTGGTACTGAGATTTTTATTCAATCACCCTGGTTTCCTGGGAAGCACTGTCCACCCAGGCAGGGTATCTGGGAAGATGTAGAAACCTTGCAGCACTTTTCCCTGTTTATAAAGCACAGGTCATGGAAAAATATAAGGGGACGGGGGCTGCATTGATGCTTCCATCGACTTCTGAAGGCTCCTTGTTGGAGCTCTGCCTCTGAGAACCACAGAATCTTGTGTGCTTTGATTTGACCAGACAGCGAAATAAGACTATGCCCCTAAAGCAGGAAGCTCTGTGAAGCAGTTTTGCAGGGGAAGAAGGCAGAAAATCATGAAGTCCCCATCATCAGTGCCCCATGTCTGCAGCCATTAGGCAGTCCCTGAGGTAACAGAAATTACGGCTCAGCAAGGCAAACCATGACATCTGCCCTTTCTCCTTTCTTCTGTTCGCCCGAGGCTTCTGATGTAACTCTCTCCCGCTGACTCTGCGTTATGGCCATCCTTTTAAAGTCATACTGATCCAAACAATGCGACAGACAGACGTCGACAGAGGATTTCAGGACTGGTGGGCACAGAGTCAGAGACATGAAAAAATATCAAAGATGTTAAGCAGACACTGGGAAGTGCAGAGTTCTGTAAGATACGTGGTCTAGTGAACACAAATAGAACAAAGGTTAACATGTCTTTACATGTATGGCTCTTTGAGAGGACCAGAGTTCAGTTCCCAGTTCCCACATCAGGTCACCCACAGCTTCTCGTAACTACAGTTCTACAGAATCTGATGTCCCTTCTGGTCTCTTCAGATACCCGTTCTCTTGTGCATACACCCACACAAACACACATAACTTAAAGTTTATGTGTTTTATATATATATGTGTATATACATATATATACACACATATACATATGTATTTATATATGATTTATTAGTGTGGCTTACAGACTGTGGTCCAGATAATCCAACAATGGCTGTTTTCCAAGGAAAACTCCAAGAATCCAATAGTTGTTCAATCTAAAAGGCTGGGTGTCTCAGGTGGTCTTCAGTATATGCCAGGATCCCAAAGAAGTTGGCTCTCATGCCTGTGAAGGGACGCCTCAGCAGCGGACAGAGTGACCAGTGAGAGTGAGGGCAAGCAGGCAAAAGCCAACACTTCTTTCTTCTGTGCCATTTACGTCAGCCGACAGACTTCAGGTGGGTCTTCCGTCCCAAATGATCCAGTTAACTAAAAGTCCCTTACAGGGGTGCTCAGCTGCTTGGGGTTTTAGTTAATTCCAGATGTCATCAAGTTGACCACCAAGAATAGCCATCACACCCCCGAGTTCAATCTCCAGGTGGGAGGAAGATGGTCTTAGTGTTTTGTTGCTGTGAAGAGACACCATGACCACGGCAATTCTTATAAAAGACAACATTTCATTGGGGTTGGCTTACAGTTTTGGAGGTTTAGACCATTATCATCATGGCAGGGAGTGTGGCTGCACGCAGGCAGACCTGGAGCTGGAGAAGGAAGTAGCTGAGAGTTCTACATCCTGATTCTCTGATTGAGAGAGAGATTCTGGGTCACCTCCAGGGAGTGACACTTCCTCTAAAAAGGCCACAACACCTACTCTTGTCTTTGGCTGGGTGCACAAAGGTCCTTGCTCCAGGGGAGCACTAGGAAACCATGTATGTTAAACATTTGGGGGCATCCCCTCAAAGGAGGAAGTACCTGTTTTCCACCCTGAAGGCTGGGAGTGGATATCGTTAATGACCTGGTGACCTTTTTGCTATCTGTGGAGGCAGACCTCACCTACCTTTTGCTATAGAGGGAGGCCTCATCCAAATTCCCAAAAGGTTTATTCCAGGCTTTCCCTTCCTAGACCTTTATCTTTAGCTCCCAGTTAACAGAGCCCATCCTTAGGGGAGATGGCACATGTTTTATGGCCTGCCAACCTCTACACTATCTCAGTCATGCTAGATTCTAGGCCTTTTAGCTGTAGAGCCCACCCTCATGGTCACATGGACTTTGCAAAAGCGTTTCTGTGTAATCACACCCTAAATTTTATTGTGCGCCTGGATTCAGAATGACTGTTACCTGGAAACCTTTTCCCAAAATTTGATTCAGGTTGACAATATCAACCTGAACTGAGTTTTCATCCTCATTTCCCTGCCTTGACCCCTGCGGGGTCCCCCACACACACACATAAAGCCACTCCCTGGTGACCAAGCCTTCAAATCTATAAACCTATGGAAGCTATTATCATTCAAACCACCACAAGAACCAAAGGTTATCCTCTGACTTCCACACAGGTGCCCAACACACACTCTCTCAATAGATAGATAAGTAATAAACAAACAAACAAATGGTGTAATTTAAAAAATGAGGTGGAGAGTAACACAGGACTTGCCCCCCACTCAGGTTCACACAGGTGAGTATGCTCCACCCATCACAAATGCGAGTTCATCACACACACAAATAAGAAAGAGAGAGAGTTCCTGGTAAAACATGGAATCAAATCAAAGACCCTGATACTGATCCATACACCTATGAACACCCGAATTTTGACAAAGAAGCTAAAAGTATAAAATAGAAAAACGAAAGCATCTTCAACAAATGGTGCTGGTATAACTGGATGTCTACATATAAAACAATGCAAATAAATTCATATCTATTGCCATGCACAAAACTTAAGTCCAAATGTATCAAAGACCTTGACATAAATCCATCCACACTGAACTTCATAGAAGAGAAAGTGGGAAGTACCCTTGAATGCATTGGCACAAAAGACCACTTCCTAAATAGAACCCCTGAAGCACAGACACTGAGAGCAATGATTAGTAAATGAAGCCTCCTGAAACTGAGAAGCTTCTGTAAAGCAAACGCCATGGTCAACAAGACAAAATGGCTGCCTATAGAATGGGAAAAGTCTTCCCCAACCTCATATCTGACAGAGGACTGATCTCAAAAATATATAAGGAACTCAAGAAACTAGACACCAAATTACCAAATAATCCAATTAAAAAATGGGGTACAGATCCAAGCAGAGAATTCTCAACAGAAAAATCTCAAATGGCCAAACGACACTTAAGGATATGTTCAACATCCTTAGTCATCAGGGAAATGCAAATCAAAACAGCTGAGATACCATCTCACACCAATCAGAATGGCTAAAATCAAAAACACAGATGACAGAGGATGTGGAGTAAGGAGACTACTCCTCTATTGCTGGTGGGAGTACAAACTTGAATAGCTACTGTGAAAATCAGTATGGCAATTTCTCAGAAAATTAGAAATCAATCTACCTCAAGACGCAGCAATACCAGTTTTTGGCATATACCCAATGGAGGCACACTCACACCGAAGGATATTTGCTCAACTGTAGAGCCCATGGGTCTACCCGCTGCTCCAGGAGTTCATCTTGAGGACAGTTTCTGGCCAGCTAGCTAAATGTCCTGTTTGTTCCTGTGCTCCCTCTGCCTCACCTGGTGGTTAACTATAGGGTCATTGTTGACTCCACCTTGGGCGTGGTAATTTCCCACCTGCCTAGGGGGTCTTCCATTGTGTAGCAGCTAGGTATTTAAGGTTTTTCCTGAGTTTGAATAAACGGCATTCTGCTGATCTCCTTTTGAATGACCCAGGTCTCTTGTGTGTGTTCTTTCAATCTCCAGGCCCTTGCCTGGTTTGCGAACTGCACCAAGAGTAACACAGGAGTTACACTCAACTATGTTCATAGAAACATTATTTGTAATAGTCAGAACCGAGAATCAACCTAGATGCCCC
>JAQHUG010000378.1:433701-445605 GCA_028555095.1 Dicrostonyx torquatus | reverse complement strand
TCAGGAGTCATTCTGCACCTTACATACTGAGGCAGGATCTCTCACTTGGACCCAAACCTTGCTGATTTGGCTAGTCAGGCTTGCCAGCTTGTCCCCAGGATCCCATCTGCCAACCTAGTGCAGGGAATATTAGTGGGTCTCCACCCTGTGTGCTATTTACGTGGGTAGTGGGGATGAAACTCAGGTCCTCACTAGCACAGTAAGTACTTTCTCCACTGAGCCATTTCCCCAGCCCCTGAAATGAAAATTCTTATGCTCAGCAGAGTTCAGCGGTCATGACAGAGCACCCAGGGCCTCTGCTCCCATAAGCACCTGGGCACACTCTATAGCACCAAGGAGATGGGCTGTTCTTGTGCCCATGAGCCCAACAGTGAGCTCGGCTGGGAAGCCTGATTTAGAAGGGGAAGGGTGACCCAAGCCTGTAACAGCAGCTGGCAGGCTGAAGCAGAAAGTTCACAGATTCTATGGCAGCCCAGGCTTCAGAGTGAGACCCCACTACAGGCAAATAATCAAACAAACACACAGAGAAGTAACAGCTGAGAACCAAGTAAATGTTTGGGCAACTCCATATCCACAGTCTCCCCAGGAACAGCTTTCTGCTCCACGAAACTGGTTTGTTCCAGCCTTTGAGACACAGACACCCAAGGAAAGAGAAAGTCCCTGCTTCCGCAATTGCTTCCCACACAAGTCTCAGTCAGAACAGTGTTGTGTTTTAAAGCATCAGTGTGAGGCTAGGAAATCAGTGTGAGGCGATGCTATTAATCCCACTGGATGAGAATAGGACCACTACCACAATTTTTGAGCGAAATTTGAACCAAGTTCTATTAAATACTGGCCGGGATGATGGACACTGACCAAGCATATGCCTGGGATTCTGAGAGAATGGTGCCAATTAGCCAGGTACTTACAAAGGCAAAACCTGCAAGGCTGTGTACTTCCTCTCTTTGTTCAAACAGGGGCAGCATACATCCTGATATTCATCCTAACTCCATACCACTCGCCTACAAGCACATCCTGTAGGGACAACCCACCTTGTTTATAGACGTGAAAACAAGTGGCTTGTTATCTTACCTGAACAATAGTCCCCAGCATTCCAGGATGTTATCTCCCCTTGGGCAAGTGAGGCTTACAGATGAGAGGCATTTTTTTTTTGTTTTATGGCACAGTAATTAAAACATAAAACATAGCTGGGCAGTGATGCTGCAAATCTGTCACCCCAGCACTCAGGCAGCAGAGGCAGGCACATCTCTGTTCGAGGTCAGCCTGATCTATAATGCAAGTTCCAAGGCAGTCAGCCAGAGCTATTACACAGGTAAGTGCTGCCTCAAAAAACAAAACAACAACAACAAAACTTATGACATAACTTTAGCTCTCACAGTGCCCTTCAGGTGCCCAGGGAATTTAGAATGCGCTGGCAGAGACTGGGGAGGGTGCTGCCTGGCTTCTTTCCACTTGTTACATGCCAGCTTCAATGGCATGATACCCAAAAACTCGGCGAGGATCTGGGACACACACATTTTAGCTAAACTAGAACCCATTTCCTGGGTTTCTACTAGCTCCTCCCTCCTACCACCATTAACTTCAGAACATAGACTGATGGGTGAAAGTTTGATTTAGCCCCCATAGGACTCTTTATCAGAGTAGAACGAGGATGGCAGAGGCTGTGGGGAAGCCTCCCACTCTGTAGGTGAGGGGGGTGTTGGATCCTCATTACCAGATGAGCCAAAGAGCCAGAGCTGGAGACCCTAGCGTGTGTATTAAAATTCCTCTCCCCTTCAAAGTCCAGTCTCACGAAATTCACAAGCTATTCTTCCATGGAACGCATCTTTCCTGAAGGCCCTATGCAGAAGCTGCTCTGTGATGGCCACTTATCAACAAAAACACTGTGTGCCACAAGCTGACTCCTGGGGATGAACAGGAAAACAAGTCACGTGACGAGGTACCTCCTGACGCTTGCATTCCACAGACAGACAGACAACAAGAGGAAGTCACCAGACAAACAAGGAAGTGCTCTGAATTATCTAGGATGATGTGGCTGCTGGCGGCCTGACGCAGCCTCTCCGCTAGCTGAGGCTTAGGGAAGGGGCAGCCCAGAGAGGCCTGACGACTGGACAACAAAGACAAACTTCAAACCTGTCCCTCTCAGACCTACCTGGCCAGGACAGCAGGGAACTGAAAACATCAACAATTTCAGGTTCATGTCCAGCTTGTTCCAGTCCTCTTGAGAAAGGTTCTCAGTGTCCACCTTTTGGGAGCCCCTGGTGCGGGAGGAAGGACTGTGGATTTGAATCTTGTGTCCTGGCCTTCTTGGATCTCTGGTATTGGGACGGGAATCAGCGATGGCCCCAGCAGGATAGTTCTCCCTAGTAGGGCTCTTCTGAAAATTAATGAAAATTAAGGTTACAGTACCTAGCATGCTGCAAGGGTTCAGCCTGACTCAAGGCACCTGAAGTCCATCAGGAGATGTACCTCATGGTAGGAACAGGAAGACTTTGATTTCCTTAGTGACCTTCTCCTCGATCCTCCTGACCACACCACCCTTCTCCTGGTCTAGCTCAAAGATGGCCAGCCACAATAGGGGCACCCTTCTTCACCCCAATGTCTTGAGGACTCTCAAAAAGAGCTCAGCGCAGGTGCTGACCTGCGGACCGAGGTTGGAGGCCAGCCTCCCATCAGGGTACATCGGGGCTACTCACTCCTGTCTCTCCTACTCTCATAACTGAATTTAGGTTTCCGTTCCCTGAGAAGGGCAAAACAGGTGTCTCTCCCAACAAAGGGTCATTCATCCACAATGCAACGCCCTTGCAGTCAGGGAGAGAACAAACACAAGACCTAAGCCAGCCTCACAGTGTCTCAAGGACAAATCCCGTAGCCCCTTTCTGAGTCACACCCAGACTTGCCCAACCTTGGGCAAGTATGTCCAAAAAAGATAAGGTCTAAACCTTAGCCAATTAGAAATATCCTGATATAACTGCTGCTTGCCTAACCAATGATGTATGAGATGACCTTACTGCCCCTGTGACTCCCCTGAGCTGCGCTTAGAAGAAGCCTGCACGCCCCTCTTGGGGGGAGTCACCATTTTGTACAGGTGAATGACCCCACATGGATGCTGGAATATTAATAAATGCTCTTTGCTCTTACATACTATTTGAGTCCGGGGTCTTCCTTGGACCCTTACATTAGTTGGCCCCCCTACCTGGGGATCCTTACTCAGAGCCCATGCAGCCCAGTTCATATTCACCTTCTTTCAAACCTAAGAGCCAGGCCAGACTTGGGGCCGGGCTAGTTAATTTTACCTCGTCCTGATCAAGCACCTGCAGAAGCAATCAAGGGAGGAAGGATTTATTTCAGTTCAATGTTTCAGAACGTCTATCTTTCTGGGCCATCATGAGGGGATTACAATGGCAGCAACAGGGTGTGGCAGAGGAGAGGTTAGAATGACACCAGGCGGGAAGCAGAGAGAAGGAAGCTAAGTCGGGACCAGTGTGCAGCGTAGCCTCCAACGGCATGCCTCCTGCCATGCTGTCTCCAGCTAGCCTCTGAAGGACTGCCAGACTAGAATCCCTCCTACCCCTGCCGTCCTCTTTTCTGGACCCCTGTGCCCTGCACTGTGCCTCCTCAGCAGTCAACCTCCTGTGAGATAGTGGATTTATATCCTCGGTTCCCATGGAAACCTGCTTGCAGGACACCGTGGTATCAGGCATTTGTAATTTACATTAGTTTAGTCCTTGTTTGAACTCTAACTTCATGAGCCTTAGAGTGAGATACTAGAACCTCACAATGACAGTGTTTCCAAGTAGAACTCTAAGTACAGCAAAGGCCCAGAGGCCGGATGGCGGAATTGTGTTGTGGCTCTACCACTTTGAAGGTCAAGGTCACTCCTCCCTCCACACTTCTCTCCTCGCCTTCTCTTTGGCAGAGAGCACACCTATTGTCACCTATTGTGCCCAGTACTCCCAAATCCATGTCTGTGCCCATGATGTCTCTGAACTCCCCACCTGGGCATCACACTAGCTACAGAAGGCATGGTTTCTACCCGGATGTGTGAAATCTCCTTCCACCCATGCTTCCCGCACTTCTGCCCAGAGCTCCACCACTGGTGCTGGCTGTGCCCTGAGTCACACTTGCTACCGCTCCCCTCTCCCTCCATTCCACCACTGCCCGAGCCAGAGTTCCATTAGCCTCCCTGTGAGGACGGCCCACGTTCAGTCCATGTTTGGGAGCAAGTGTGGGTGACTTTCCTGCATAGAAAAGATTAAGATTATTCAGATTTCAGGCTTTCTGAGGCTCCACTGTGGGTACAGCTGAGCTCTGTTCCTTCTGCTCCTGCTCCTGACTTTATGCCTCTGCTGCTGCTTTTAAAGATGCTGGAGCAGCAGCCATGGAAACAGAGGTGGTGAGTCACCAAATTAGAATGAACCTGCACAGCGGTAATGCAAAGTCTCGGGGAAGCTGATGCTGAGATCAGATAGGGAAGTTCTGTGCCTGTAAGATATGGGCAGTGGTGGCCCATACCTTTAATCCCAGCACTCAGGAGCCAGAGGCAGGTGGATCTCTATGAGTCCAATTCCAACCCGGTCTACAGAGCGAATTCCAGGACAGGCTCCAAAGCTACACAAAGAAGCCCTGTCTTGAAAAACAAAACAAAAACAAAAGACACAAAGACCCTGAGAATCACTACCAGAAAAACACTGTGTGCTGAAGGTTCAAAACATGGAACTGTTTCCAGATGAGAACCCACAAGGGACTCACTGTTGCACAGTGCTTTGGAGATTGTTCAGCAGATATTTCTGTGAGCTTTGGGCCAGGAGTGGATGGATGGTGAACTCAATACTGCAGATGCCTAAATCAGCTATTTTAACACACTGAATAATTGTGAGATAACAATTTGTGACTGGGTATGGTGGCCCATACCTGGAATCCCAGCACTCAGGAGTCAAAGACAGGAAGAATGTGGTTTTGGAGGCAGCCTACACCACAAAGCAAGTTTGAGGCTAGCCTGAGGTATACGGTGAACTGCCCGTGGGGGAGGCTGCTTGAAGACACACCCACTAAGGGTGGCTGCATTCCCTAGGCTGGAATCTTAGCCTATCTGTGTGGAGAAGGGAGCATGGTACCAGCGGGCATCTGCTGTCCTCTGCTTCCTGACTATAGGGGCCATGTGATCAACAGCCTCAAGCTTCTGCTGCCTGCCTTGACTTCCCCACCATGATGGGCCGCACCCTTGAACCGTGAGAAGAACAAAGCCTGAACTTGCTTTCGTCAGAGTATTCTATCTCAATAACAGGAAAAGAAACCAAGACAGTAGCGGCTAAGGTAGCTCAGAGGTAGAGCACTTGCCTAGCAAGTATGGTATAAAAAATAATTTCCTAAAAATCTGTATAATTTTGACACTATCACCTTAAAAAATTTTCTTTAGCTTTTCTTTTCAACAGAAAACCATCAACATAAAGAATTATTAATAAATTATTATTATAAATTTTAATAATAATATCCTTATAAATAATAATACTTGATTGACCAGCAATAATTATCAGTTTGAAGTATTTTATTTGGCAATATTTCAGTTTTTAAAGAGCTAAGGGTTAAACATTTTCACAGTCTCTTCCTCCCTCCCCCCCCCCTCACACACACACACACACACACACACACACACACACGGTGGGGGGGGGGACTGTAACTGGTGGCTCCAGTGTGACACTAACCAGGATCCTGATCTCACACATGAAGTCCAGACAGGTGTTCATGTCAACAGATACTACCAAAGATACTCAGTGATTTTTTTTTTTTTCTTTCCAGCTGGGTCAAGTTGGCAAACTTGGAAGATGCCCACGAGGTCCAAAGCCAGAGTATATCTGTCCACACCTACCTGCTTCCCGCCCCCCTACACCAGCTCCCTCTGCTCTGTCACCCCATTAGATGGCCTCCCGAGTCACTTGCTCCATGAATCTGCCGTGGTCAGTAGCTCCCTCTTCCAGATTTCTGTACAGAAAGTCAGTAACATGTTAAACCAAACCTCTGCATGACAGAGAAGACTCTAAGGTTGGATGAGTTGTTACAGATGCCAGGAAAAGGACCAGGACCTAGGACAAGTTTCCATAACTTCCAGTACAGGTATTGAGCAGAAAATGCCCACCAGACCATAGTCAAAGACATTTAAAACAACAAACCTCTGGGGAAGAAAGACACGTCCCATTTCCTGTAAACCTACTTGGTTAAAGAGAAGAGGGTGGGATATCAGAGGACAGTTCAGGGCCAGGGTGGCGGTGTGAGGGGAAGGAACTGCCACTATGGATCACGGGGCAGTTAAGCAGGGGCTCGGAGGCACCTGGAAGGTCATCATGGGATTTGGGTTAAGTTTACTATACATTCAAGAATGTGAACGAGGCCCAGCGTGGACCACCCCAGGTTCTGAGGAGAAAGCATGGTCCTGCCCAAAGCCATGATGGATTGGGTGGGACAAGGAGACCCACAGGTAGGCCTGGGGTGGTCTGCCCAGGGCTCCAAGGAGAAAACACGGGCAGATGGGCACTATTGCCGTGAGCAAATGTATGGTCTGGTGCTGGACAGAGAGACAGAATGGTTAGTGTCCTGTGGACAGAGGCAAATCTGAAGAGGTGAAGGAATGGGCTGATGTGGGTGGCTTGATTGCCACCCAGGACCATGGTGATGTCTGGGCCTGGGCTACTGCCAGGGCCCACGTCTAGGTTCATGGCCCTGATGCAGCCAAAGTCTGTGTTGATGTCCATGGTTCCTGATATCACAGAAGGCTGCCAGGATAGGGCTGTACAGAGTTGGTCCTGCCCCTCACGGAATGTAACTCTAGGGAGAGCTGGTCCTGCCCCTCACTGGCTGAAGCACTCAGGAGAGAAGGTCCTACATGTTACCTGGGCAGCACAACAGAGCTGATCCTGATTGTAGGAGCATGATGAGCTGAGAGGAAGAGAATGGGAATGTAGGTCACTCCTGCCTTGTGGTGAGGAAAGATGCCTCCCCTCATCCCTTATCACCTGGAGCAGGTGGGGGACCTTACCCAACCCCGCATTAGCTGCAGCACTCAAGAGAATGGAGCCTTGGGCCTTGCCTGGGCAGCTGGCCCTGAAGACAGAGGTACAGGTGAGCCAGTCTTGAGTGTGTGAGAGGAACATAGCTGGTACTGCCTCCCTCATCTGCAGTGTGGTGGTGGGGGCAAGGGAACGATGCCCTCCCTTCTAGCCCTTAACACCTCCAGCTGGCAAGAGAGCTGACCCTTCCTTCTTTACCTGCTCCAGCACTTGGGATGCTCTCCCCCTCCCCGAAGTTGAGCCGACCCTGTTGGTGGAAGTGTGGGTGAGCCAGTCTAAAGTTGTGAGCTTGGAAGATCTGGCCTATGATGTGTGGGTGGGGGAGAGATGCCCTCCCCGGCTGTCTGTGGCAGTTGGGAGAGCTGGCCCTGAAGTCATAAGAGTGGGAGAACTATCCCTGCCCTTACCAGCTGTAAGAGAGGTCCCTGCCTAACTGGTCCTGAAGGTGTAGGTATGGGAGAACTGACTCCAAGGACTCAGAACTGGTCCAGCCTCTTGCTCATTGCCCCAAAGAGTAAACCAGCCAGGGCAATGCCAGAGAGCTCACCCTGATGGTGAGGACAGGGGACAGCTGGAAGACTGGCAGACCCTGCAACTACTCAGACTCAGAACCAGGGCTATGAGTTGGCCCACCCCCAAATCCACCCCATCTATATCTGCTGGAGCATTGAAGGAGCCAGCCCTGCAGACCCAGAGGTGCAGGATCTCCACAATACAGGACAAGAACAAGATATCCAAGAGGAGTCCCAGTGAGGGCCAGCATTGATAGTGTAGCAGAAACCAGAGGCCTCTAAGCAGACCAATGACCCATTGCAATAAACACTCGCAAGTAAAGGTGTATGAGCGAGAGTGTTTACTGTGTGGCTCACTGGGTCACGCTACAGCTTCCGTGACGAGATTTTTTCCCCCTTGTTTTCTTTATTTCTTATTTTATTTTGGGGGGAAGGTTGCAAGGCACAGAGTGAATACAAAAGGGCAGGGAAATGAATAGAACCCAGATGACTGATGTGAAAGACACAAGGAACAAATAAAAAGTTTTAAAAAAAGAATGTGAATGCCCATTTTGTCCCCAGCATTGTTCCCCAGGTGACCCTGTCCTGCCACCCTTGCAGCTGGTCTCAGAAAAGCTCAAACTTTTGCCCTCTTCTCAAGCCCTGTTAGATACAATTCTGGAAGGCGGGGGTATGGGGAGCTGTGGTCTGGCCTTTCTGTCTTGGGGGACAGTGCTTATCCAGATTTCAACCATAAAGACGGCAAATTCCTATTCAGGGAGCATTGAGAGCTCAGGAACCGGCCTTCACTTAGCATCCCACCAAGACAAATGCCTGGAGAGCGACAGCAATACAAGTTCAGGTCTGTCCAGCACCCCTGATTCTGGCCGGAGCTGAGGCCAATATCTGTCAAGAGTGATAGTCAGATCCACATCAGAACTGTTGGTGGAGAAGGGACACAGCCACTAAAATGCAGATTCTTGGGACAGTGAGAAGCCTTGGTGGGTATAGGTGCTCACTACTAACTATGACAACCTGAGTTCTATTCCCTCAGACCCATAGGATGAAAGTAGAAAACCAATTCCTGAAAATTGTCCTTTGACCTCCATGACGCGCGTGCGCACACACACACACACACACACACACACACACGAGAACAAAGAAAGAATGAGAGAGGGGAGCGAGAAAGGAAGGAAATATATATACATATATTATATATATATAAATTTTGAATATTTACATTATATATTCCCCTAAAGTCTCTGGAGCTTTGGTGGCAGGATTATTTCTACCCCTCAGCAGGACTTTGGACTGAAAAAGGGTATTCCTCAGCTCTCAGTGATTAGCAGCAATGCTTGGGGCAGGATCCACACAGCACACTGCTCTCTGTGAAATGCTGCCCCTGTTTATATTCCTGCAACTGCACCCAAGATTCCTTCACTAAGTCCTGCTCATCCTATACCATGCTATTTGCCCCAAGATTCACCTTCCAGAAGGAAACCCTACAGAGGCAGAGGCCTTGGGAGCCCTTGTTGGAGGGTGGCAGGAGAGGACACATAACTAATTCTGTGCCCTGACTTCCGGAGAGTGTGCTGTGGCTGCCGATCCAGGCATAGCCGGCTGGATTCACTTCAAGACAGCGAATGACCAGCCTTCCTTCCGTACACTCTGGCCCAGGCCCAGGCTTGGCTAGAAGAATGCTCCGTGCTATCTCTCCCCAGGCTCAGACAGTGACACAGATCACCAGATCGCATCAGTCAGGACGAGCTTCTCTGGGCAAGAGACAGCTCATCTCCAAGATGAGCTGGTGTCCTTTCTCTTTAGATGACATGCCCAAATAAGGTAGCTGTCGAAGCCACAAAACAGAAAAAGGTTAGATCCACGGTGAAGCCGTGATTTCACACCCACACGGGATTTTCTGAATTTGCTTAATTTCTTTTCTTTATTACCATTATTGTTAGTATTAGTTTGGCAGAGGTCATTTGAGTTTGGCTTTCCAAGTGCTGTCTGGAAAAAGTCCAGCCCGCACACCAGGCTGCCCAGGCTCTTGGCTGCTGGGGATGGAAACGGGCATTGTGAATGCGGCCGCAACTCTCAGATTCCTTGTTGCAGACTTCTCTGACCTTCTGAGTCAAGCAATCTGCCGAGACCAGTCCCCTTATCTACCCAGAGGCTATTCAGGAAATGCTTGGCTCGCACTCCTGGACTTCTGTGCCAAAAAACAGAGATAGGGATCTGGCTCCGAACAATTGCCTCTGTAAGCAATGACTGCAGAAGCTGGGCCCTTCCGGAACACGGCCCGGTCCTGCCTGTAGCCCGCCCCCGTGTGGTGCGCCAGGTGATGCCTGGGGAGCCGGCCTGGAAAGTCTGTCTGTTGACAGCAAACAGAATCAACGAGGCAGGCGCAGTCAGCCAGAACTGGCTACTAACCAGATTTCTTCGTGAGAGAATAGCTGCAAAAATTTTTTGAACTTGGCTGGCTTAGTGAGATATTCAAATGATGATCTGCAGCCTTCAGCGTAAGCAAAGGGAAGCTCCTCGAACCAGCACTGGCCACAGAAGGAAGGGCAACAATTGGGGCCGAGAACTCTCAGGGAAGGGTGTCAGGTTCAAGGTCAGTCTCAGAGGATAAGAGGCCAGAGGTCCTGAATCCAGAATGACTTCCCACATACTGTTGGGGGTGTCTGTGTGTGTGGGGGGTCTAGTGGTAGAGAAGAGGTTGTGTGTCTGTCTAGCCCCTAGACTTCCTAGGTGTCTTGCTTCCTATAGCTGCTAATTCACGGCGGAGTCATGGCCCAGAGCTGGCCTACCTTCCTTCACATGTCCCCTTGGCCTGTTCCCTCACTTTATTGAGGCCTCAGCACAAATGCCACCGTCTTAGGAAAACCCGTGTTGACCCATTACCCCATTCGAACGAAAGGCACTGGCCCTGCTTCATTTCCCAATGTCATACACACTATTGCGCCCGTTCCACTTTGTATTGCCTACGCCGGAAGTATCAGGCACATGAAGTGTGTCTGAAGTAACCGTCCTGTCAGGAGCAAAGATGTTCTGCTTCATTTACTTGTTTACATATTTTGGGATAGGGTCTTCTGTATCCCAAGCTGGCCTCAAACTCTCTGAAGAAGACCTTGAACCTCTGACTTCCTGCCTCCACCTCCAAAGAGCTAGGATTACAGGCACACGCCACCACACCCGCCTTGTACTTTCTACAGTGCTGAGGATTGAACCAGCAGCCTCCTGCCTACGGTGCGGGCACTCTACAAGCTGAGTTATGCCTCCAGCCCCTTGTGGGTGAAGATATTTGTGCACCCCCGTCTATCAGACTATTGAAATAATGAACCCCATGGAATTGGGGTCCCACAAGATCGACAGGCTGGGAGGAAGAAAAGGATGAAGGCAGAGAGGAACTTGTGTCCCGGAGATTTCACCAGGCCACCTGACAGGAGATGTGTGGAACCGGCCTCGCCCAGGATTGTGAAGTAATGCGTACCTCTGCTCCTCTTTTTAAACCTGAGCTTCACTGTCAGGACCCCAACGTAGATCTGGGGGCTCAGGGACCTCATATTTGTTCCTCTTTCCAGCGTGCCCACACAAAATACATCTTTCTCTACTTCTCACTTTTCTTCACCTCTCTAATTGGCCTGTTGAGGCAGAGTCACCAAGCCTCGGTTGCTGGGCTGCCAGAGCCCAGGTTCTGACCGGAACAACTCTGGAAAGAATAGCCCCTCCTAGCTGAAATACAAAGAGCAAGACTGTGCATTTTACCCTCGGTTGGGTACCAGGGACTTATGAAAATGCTTGAAAATCTAGGGAATGTTCACTGAATGAGCGAAGGGTTGTCTCAAACACCGAGCCCTATCATTTCACTGAGTTAGTTATGGACTCACCCAAAAGGTCTGAGAAAGAATATGCCAAGCGTGGAACTAAGGTTGTCTCGTGTAAACGAGAACTACAGCTTGTTTTCTTGCACTTTTCAGTGAAAATAAGCCAATACACCATGTTGGGGGGCCTGGCTGCGATTCCGATTTATAGACACAAGATGGCACCCTTGCTCAGAGTCTTTACTCTGGAAAGCCAGTGTCCTCCTCCTCCTCCTCCTCCTCCTCCTCCTCCTCCTCCTCCTTCTTTCTCCTTCCCCTCTCTTCCCTTGCCTTCCTTCTTCTCTTTTCTTCAGTAGACTTAAGAAGCACGCTGAGAGCGAGCCTTTCCTGAAACTCCAAGAAGGAAGATAATAAGCAGGATTCTTCGCCACGGGCAGTACTTGGCTCAAGACGCCTGACAGGAAAGACTGGATCCATAAGTTTTATCTTCCCTTGAAGAGCTCCTTTTTGGTGAACAGGATAAGA
>JAQHUG010000378.1:416699-432851 GCA_028555095.1 Dicrostonyx torquatus | reverse complement strand
ATCTCCCTTTGGGGTTCTGTGGCCTTGGCTCCCTATTGGCCTAAGGAAAAGCCATGTGGCCCTGAGTGCCATGGGGCGGCGCTTGTGATATTTTGTATTTGGGGAACAAATTCCCAGGGCTGGGGCCCGGCTGCGGTTTGGGATCTGGCTTGTGGAAACAAGAAGATAAAGGGAAAGTCAGGGATTTTCCAACCTGACTGGGACCTGGCCTGCGGAAAGGTGGGGCATTACTGTCCAGCAGGCATCCTCTTGTTGATGACCTTGCACAAAGCAAACAGCCGGGGGCTTCTCTTTCCCGGGTCCTTATCTGCAGAGCTCTGAGTGCCTGGGTTTGGAGGGTGCTGCCTGGTTCTAGCCCTCTGGGCTTAGCTGTTCACTGGTCTCAGGAGCGGAAGACAGTATTCGCCTCTCAACTGAGATTGGGAAAAAGAAAATGAACCACACCCATTGGAATTATGGGTGCTCCCCCACCTCAGGTCCACTTCCCCTCTTAGCCTGACACAGCCACTCTGCAGGAAATGGTGGGAAGTGCTCAGGCTAGGAGGTCATTCAGGGTGATAATTAGCACAATCATTAATTTCTGAGGCCCAGGAGTGACTCATCGGCTCTGATGTGCACAGATGAAGGAGGGTGTTTATGGCTGAGACACAAGCCTTCCATTCTTCGCCCTGCCATCATAAATATATAAAGTCGCCACTGTGCTGCCTATCCTCTGCCCAAATGTCTCTGTACTGAACTGAACACCCATCTCCCTCTCTCTACTCTTCATTCTCCAAAAACCTCAAGCCATTCTCTGCTGGCTCTCAGAGACCGGCTGTCACGTGTCATGGAGGGAGGAGTTCAATGCCCAAGTCCCCAGACAAGGCACAGGCTGGTCTAGGGTGGGCTAGCTCTCCCTGGGAACTTACCATTCTTATTCTGCTTGAGCCTGTCTCTCACTGCTTGGGCAAGCTAGAAACCTGGCTGTCGTTTAAGAGCTTTGGGACCTCAAGAGAACTTTCAAGCCTCCATTTCCCAGTCTATAAAATATGGATAATAATAGCAGCAAGTCTGACTTATGAGAATGACAAGATAAAATATGTAAAGTGCTCAGCACCAAGCCTATTACAAGACAAGGCCGGGAGCTCTGTCCATGCCTCGGAATTCTTGTGTTGTTTCCAAGAACTTGTGGATGCAGTACAAACTGTTCTGTGTGGCCTCTTCAGGGAAGATGCGGCCCTCCCCTACACCCCCAGGACTCAAGGCTGAAACTGTTACAGGAACCAAATGGCTCGGAAGATATGGTGAGTGACCCTAGCTGTTTCTCACTTCTGCCTCTGTGGGCTCTCTGGACCAGGTCACACTGGGTTGTTGGGCACACTTAAGAATGATTTACCACATCTCTGCCTTCTACTCCTTGGACCCAATGATAGCCTTCTGGTTGTCACTGTGGAAGTGTCTCTGAAGCTGTCTGCAAGGACACCAGGTCTAGATGGATAGACAGACAGACAGATAGGCAGAACGGTAGCAATCCGAGTAGGCCCCATCAAGCTAAAGCCCTGGGGACAGTTGGGAGTTCTCCATCAGCCCCTTGATGCACATAGATTAGATGGGTGGATGACAGGCCCCTGGGGCTATCCCCATCTCTGTCACAGTGTTAATAAGTGCTTTTCTTTTTATGGGGTCCAAGTGTGTCTTGGTGACTTTTCTATTTCTGTGATAAGACACCATGACCAAGGCGACTTATAGAAGAAAGGGTTTATTTGAGGCTCACAGCTTCAGAGAATTGGAGTCTGGGACCATCATGGCAGGAAGCGTAGCAGCAGGCAGGTAGGCATGCTGGAGCCATAGTCAAGAGCTCACATATTGAGACACAGGCACGAAACAGAGAGCAAACCAGGAATGGCAAACTAAAAACCTAGTGACACGCCTCCTCCAACAAGGCCACACCTCCTAATTCTTCTCCAACAGTTCCACCAACTGGAGACCGAGTGTTCAGATATAAGAGCTACGGGACCATTGTCATTCACACCATCACAGAGTGAGGCTATCGCTCTGGTATGTTCACTAAATTTGGGGGCCGAGTTTTCATGATAAGCTTTTAATATACTCATGTGACCATAGGTCTCCAATCTACTTAGATAAGCTTACCTGTGGCACCTTTTTGCTTGTACAAATGAATTATTGGTCAGCGCCTGAGAATTGGTTCAAGAAAGGTTTCGGCATTTATGTGCCCCCGTGAGATGCAGGCGTACACCACTTTTGACTCAGAATGGAGTTAACTGCTGCTGTGAAAAATGTTGTCACTTAAGCAAGGCACAGCCTAGAGGTTACTGCCTCGTACAACTGATCTTCACAAAAGAATCACGTGGACCCTCAGAGGCCATTCAGAGGATGGGCTGGAAGACAGGTTCCTGAGATCTTCCCTCCTTGGAAGGTGATATTCCTTAGATGTGGGTCCTTAGCCTGAAGCAAAATACATAGAAACCTGTCCAGCCTGTAGAGCCTGGACAATAAACAGTGCCCCCGTGGCACTAAGTGGGTTCCAGTTCAACCAGGCCACTCACTCCCCTGAACGTTGCCCCTAACAGCCTCATCTGCAAACAATAGCATCTGCTCTGTAGGGATGACTTCAGGACTAAATGTCTTCACACTGGAATTCTCAGAGCAGAGCCAGGCACACTCAAGTTAATAGGAGCTACCAGGTGGCAGGGCCTTCTCCATGTGTGGGTATCCAGGTTATGACCAAAGGTGTTTCCGTGGGCTCTTGACCATCTGCACAGGAGGGCTAGGGTGGAGGTGGGGTGTGGGCTTAGGGGGTGGAGCTTAAGGTGGGGGACCCGGGCTTGGGGGGGACTGGCAGGCTTGTGTGTTCCCCCAGGGTCCTTCTCGGAAGAGGCTGTTCTGAAGACCAGGGCCAGAGAGAAAGCCCAGTGCAGAGAGGCTCTGGGTCTCTCCATCTCAGCCTCTGGGGTTTGCTCTTTCAAGAATATTGGAGAAGAAAATTTCCCCTCCCAATTTAGATTGGAGTCGGGGCCTGTGAACAAGGTGGCCTTAAATAGCAGAAAAGTCAAAGCCTCCTCGTGTGTGGAAAGACCGAAAGGTCTGCCTATACACAAACTATACGAAAGAGTCGGCTTTGGAAAGCAGAAATGGCACATTTACATAATCGGTTTTGGACTGCCCTGGTGCCCAGACTGTAGGCCTCTGGGCAGGCGGCAGGTGTGGTGCTCGGATTTATCAGATAAGCAAAGTGTGAGCATTGCTTTCTACATCTGCTGTCGGGACCTCAGTCTGAGGAAAGGAAGGAGTAAGTTTGGGGAGCCCTAATATTTCCTATCTGGCAGAGGCTCTAGCCCAGAAGCCTCCCCAAACACAAAACTGAAAGTCGCTGGGCGCTGCCAAATGTCTCGGATGACTTACTGGTTCTGTGCAATAAATCAGCCTCCAGTGTAGCCGCTCAAACAAACAGAAACCCCGCATTCATCATCTCCCACAGATCCAAGCGGCAGGAATCTGGAAGCAATACAGTTGGGTGGTTCTGGTTCGGGGCTCCTCCTGGAATTGTGGTCAAGATGTTGAACTGGCTGACAGCACATGAGGGCTCAATGGGGCCAGAGGAACTCAGTCGTGGTGGTTCCTCATGTGGTGTTGGCAGGAGCGTTCCCTCCCTCATCACATAGGCCCTAAGGTGGTTGCATGAACTCTCTTACACCACGGAAGCTGGCCTCCTCCACAGAGAGGACCTGAAGCAAGAAGTGAGACAGATGCTATCTCTGAGCCAGGCTCCACAGCACATCCCAGCACATCTGCTGTTTGGGGGTTCATGCATCATAGAAGGAGATGATACCAGAGCTTAAACACTAGGAGTCAGGGCTCCACCTTGAAGGTTGGCACCTACAGCCTTCACTCTCCCCATGCCAGACTGTCTCTGCCAGGTATGCAGAGCTCCTCAGAGCTGGGGAGAGTGAGATTCGGGGCACCCTCTGCTGCCCCTACCTGCCTCAGTCAACAACATACCCACTAAGCTGGGCCAGTCACCTTCAGCGGTGGGCTGGAGGCCCAGGTACCGGCATAGTTTCTGGGCCACCTATGTCGCTATGTTGACGCACAGAGTCTTGGATGTGATCCCTGCACCACAGAAACTGGGCATGGCGCCTCACGCCTATAATCCTAGCACTAGGGATGTGGAGGTATGAGGATTGGAAGTTTAAGGCCGCCCTGGACCACAGGAAGACACTGTCTCAGAAAAATAAATAAAAACAGACAGGAAGAGTTGTTCTACTGCCCCTTGTCATAGCGGGGCTGGGAAATAAGATGTTCACACCCAAAACCGGGGTCAATCAGGAAATGTGCCTCTGTAAATGGCGCTGGGGCTTTCAAGAGAGAGGACTGGGGACCTGAGGCAATTCTGCTGGCTTCAAAGAGAAGATAGTGCCTAAATTCTCACACCCAAGGCTCTTCCTGATCCCAGATCCAGATACGTGGAGGACTTCTGTCTCCGCGCGCCGTCCTGGCCCCGACTGGAATCTGCTCTTGCAGAATCCTTGCTGTTCCTGTCCCGGGGCCTCCACGGGTCCTCCGGACTCACCCTGCACCCCTAGGTCTCCTGACCCAGCTAGCAGAAGTTCAGGTTAATGGCAGGTAGAAACCATTATAAAATGGCCATCTGTGGAAACCTCCTTTCAGCCATCAGTGTCTCCAAGGACACTAGACAGGGACTCAAGCAAGTCAAGGCTGTGCACAGAGAGACCCAGACTGAGACCAGCGATTCGGTTAAAGATTACAGAATCGAACCATAGACTTTCCCTGGAGCTGCCCAAGGCCACCTCCCACAGCCCAGTCCCCCCATTACTGCTCCCTGTCTCCTCTGAGCAGGCCCTGGCTGGAGCTTTCTCCTCTTGCCATTCATGTTAAATATTAACTCAGCTTTTGTTTTGGTCTAGCATTCTGTTTGTGCCCACAGTAAATTAACCTTCCTGCTGGAGTCAAGGCATCCGGGCCTTATTTGTATACGCAGGGCTCTTTAAATTCCTTCTCTCAGTGCCTAATCTCATATTCCCCTCCTTCCCACAGAAGTCATTCCTGTGATTTTTGTGTCCCACCTCTTTGTTATTGGCATCCAAGCTCAACATAGGTGTTATGGGGGCCCGTTTAAACAAGTGGACGCCTCTCGCTCTCCCCCGTTCAGGTCACGCTCTGCAATTGCTCTAACGTCACGTAAGTAGAAGTTTGCCAGAGTGTGCCTTTCATCATTTGCATGCAGCAATTATTCATCCCTTCTCCTAGTAACATGTTTCTAGATGTTTCCAGTTCACCCACATCACAAACAACTCTGAGATGGCCATAGGTCCCTGTGTCTCACTGAGCCTGGCCAAGTCCCTCGGGGATGGCCTGAGCACACTAAGATATGCCTGAGCCATTATTTCCCAGAGAGCCTCTCCTCTTCATCTGTGCCGGTGTCTAAGACTGGTCAGTGTGGCAGGAGTATAGCCATGCCCAGGCCTTTACTCAGGGCTCCTGGATCTCCTCCCTTGTCCCTTCTGCTGGCTTCCTGGCACATAGTGTCAGAGTGTCTGTCTTGGTTGTAGGCTTTTAGTAGGGTTTTCAGTGCCAGATATGAATTCTCTACCGTAAAGTAGGCCTCAAATCCAATTCGAAAATAGTTGGTTACCTCCTAACAGACCCCCCACTGTTGTACTGTGGACTCACCTTGCCCTGCGGGTTGGCATTATTGCACACAGGGCCAATCACCTGTGGCTGAGGAGGTCCCAGACCCTAGTGAGGAAGCTACTGCTGTTGTTTTGTCAAACGGATATGGTGTGCTTGTCAAACTACCTTTTAAATAGTTGTGCTTATGTCCCCGTGTTAGTCTTGTCATCCGGCTGGGTCACTGAAGCCCCTCTTTGCAATGAATAGAGACAGCAGCAGAGACCTACAACTGGTCAGTGTACAGAGAGGGAGTGGTTGAATGCCCAACCATAGAAGGACTATCAATCTCACCCCCTCGAAGGCTTAGGGAGCACTGTGGAAGAAGACGGGGCAGAGCCAGAGCAAGTCAGGCAATGGTGGGGCATTTGACTTCCTGAGATGGCACACAGTTTGCACACTTGAACTCAGCAGCAGCTATAATCACCTGTACAAGACTGGACCGGTCAACACCCTGCCAAGGAAGGGGGAGTGGCTGTGGGACCCCACCCCTCACTGAAGATTTATGTATAGTTAGTGGTTGATGGGAAGGGAGAGTCTTTAGTGGTGTATAGCCACTGGTAAAGGACCTGTGCTCCCGTAAGCGATCTCTCACTCATGATTTATTAGGTCACACACGCATACATGACAGTAAACAGTGTGTGATCTCACTGCCTCCTGGGAACTGATATGGTGACAGAAACAGGACTGGGGAGGAGACGTGGCTCTTGCTAGCTTTTGAGTTTCGAAATCCAGGATTGGAAACAAAAAGAGGTCGATCTGCAGCACAGGAAACGGGTCTAGAAGCAAAGCATCGTAAACATAGAAGAAGAGCAGGGCGCTCCCCTGGCGGAGCCCGGCTTAAACCGTGGCCAGCTGGGCGAAGGAGGATGTGAGAAGGGAAGTGGGAAAAGCTCTGTCAGGAGGGCTGAGGCAGGTGCGCACGGCTGTGGCCAGGGTCAAGGGCGAAGCGGGCTGCAGCCTGCGGACATGGGGTCAGGCCTGCCCATAGCCCTCTCTATTCTAACTGGCTATTGCAATGCAGCAATCTGGCCTCATGCTTTCTGATCTTTCCATCTTTTCATAAAAATATGAACTGAAGTTTTATTTGGAAGCTCTCTTTTAAAAAAGGAATACTATTATGGAAAACTTTAAACATATTTAAAAATAAACAAGGAGTATAAGCAACCGCTTGGCACCAGCTCCTCGAGTATCTGTAAGATCCCCAAGAACCACGCCCCTTGCAGCCCCGCCCACTTCTCTGACCCTAGTTGTTTTAAAGTGAAGCCCGGACTCCTTGTTTCTTTTGCAAAGTCAAGGACTCCTGGGGTTTTGTTTGTTTAACTGCATTTTGCTGTGCTCACGTGTGGAGGTCAGAGGTCAACTATGGAGTCAGTTCTCTCCTCCCACCAAGATGGAACTCAAGTTGTAAGGCTGGCACCGCGGAGTAGTGCTTGCCCTCCAATGCTGTAAGGCTGGCACCATGGAGTAGTGCGTGCCCTCACCTGCTGAGTCAGTCTCAGCCCAGGACACACACCACAACAGTCTCTGCTCTGCTGACACAGCAGGAAGACGCTCTGATAGCTTAGCTTTATCCTTCAAAAAAAAAAAGAAATAAAAAAGAAGCCTGAGCAAAGCTCCTAGTTAATTTGCGAACAGATTCTGTTTCTCATTCTGAACTGGGGGGTGGGGGTGGTGTATGCTTTTAGCAGAACGATTTTTATTATATTTGTGTCTTATTTTGTTAATCATTTTCTGGTTTTATGTTTTAGCTTAATTTTCATGTTTTGTCATCTTTTTTTTCTACTGTCTCTTTTGTATATTCATATCTTGTAACACGTTTTCAGCAGTAACAGGCAATTTTTTTTCTATATTTAGCCCTGAATAATAACAGTCACGGACGGCATCAGTCATCTTCCAGGAGGGAAAGGGTGTCACCCTACTGTTTACCCATAAAGGCTAAGAAAATTCAAAATAACTTTATAGATCATATAATGGAAGATATTTAATAAGCATTAAGAACTTTAAGCATATAACACCTTGAAATATAGCTACAAAATGCATACAGTACAGTGGAGGGGTGAGCGAGCTCAGCGGACAACAGTTTCCTGCTCAGAGCCCCGGGCTCATCCTTAGAACTGGAGAAAGAGTATAGACACAAGAAGAAAAAAATATATAGTAAGAACTTTTTGTTCGTGTGCATATATGATATGTGTGTGTGAGTACAAGAACGCCTGTGTCATGGAGAGCATGTGGAGGTCAGAGGTCAAATTTCAGAAACGTGTTCTCTCTTTTCACCTTGGGATCCCAGAATCAGACTCCCGTTGCTAAGCTCACAAGGCAAGCGCTTTTCGCAGGGCCCCACAGTATGATAGTGTCCCTTCCTCGTTTCAGCCTGAATTCTGCTACTTAGGACAGAACCCAAATACAGTAGCTTAGCCAGATACGTCCCAGGAAGGGGCTGCGGACGACACCCAAGGATGCAGACCCCTCATTCTGTGCGCTGTTCTTTGTCTCATTTCATACGGCGGCTGCTGTGCTCTCAGGCATTGATTTTGCAACGAGAGCACGAGAGAAGTATCGAAAGAAGCCACATGCCAGCTGAATTCATCTCAAAGCTGAAAAGCAACAGCATTTCAGGAAGCCCCACCCGATGTCCTCCCTTTCAGGTCTCTTCAGGCCTCTAATATGTCACATGGCCACTTGTGGCTGTGCGAGAGCTTTGTTTGCTTGTTTATTTTTAGCCTAAGTGCGTTGCCATCCTGCACAAAATTAGAGTTATCACAACGAGAAAACATCCACACTATATGAGCTGATGTGTCACGGGGCAACAGCTGCCCTACACAGGCCAGAAAGCTAGTTCTGCGGGATGAATGGTGTGTGCCTCCCAGCACCTTCATTGGAAGCCCTGAGCCTCCCTGTGGTGGCTTTTGGAGACAGGACTTTACCTGGGAACATGCGGGTAGGACTCTCACGATGGGTTTGGTGCCATTATTAAGAAGAAAAGAAAGAGAAGATCTTTTTATGAGCATCCCACGTAAACACGGACAGCACGAAAGTCACTGTTGATAAGCCAGGCAGCAGGACCCCTGCAAAACCCTTGCACCATCCAGCACCTTGCTCTCGGTCTTCCAAGCCCTAAAAACCAAGGAGAAACAAACTTCTATTGTTCAAGCAACCCAGTGTACACCATTTTGTTAGAGCAGACCAAGCTAAGTCAACCAGAAACCGCAACATCCACACACACAGATATACACACATGCACACACACATGTACACACACAGACACACAAAGACACCACATAGACACATAGACACAAACACACATATACATACAAACACATATACACACACGGACACACACATACATACAAACACATATACACATACACACACATATACACACACAAACACATACACACATACAAAGAGGGAAAGGCAGTGGAGTCAAGGATGTGCAGAATGTTATAGAAGCAGAAATTGAGCCCAGACATGGGGAATACTTGCTTGACATAAACCGTCCATCTCCTGAGCATGTCTCCAATGCTTCCCTTGTAGGAGGTGGGGTTACATGCTCCAGTCCACTGTAGTCGTTATTCATATTGACACAAGCCAGCACAGAGCTCAGGAGGGACACCTGCTCTGCTTAATGTCACCTCAGACTGGGCCTTCTGAATGGCTGTGCTCTAGGTCTGTGAATGTCTTTGAAGGTCCATGTTGTGCCCGGCACTAGGGACATCCCAGTAGACGATGTGTGGGCGCTATGCAGGGAACATGGGGGGTACTACCGTCTACTGTTTCTCTTGCTCTGTAACAGTCAGATTCTGAGACAGCAACATACCCAGCAAGAAGATAGCACCTCCCAGGTTTCCTTGCAACTGAGGCTGGTCCTGTGGCCCACAGTGGGTACCCAGAAGATGTCTACAAAGAGATTATTCATAAGGCTTCCCCATGCCCTTTCCTGTCCCAGGAGGACAGACAGGGCAGCTGAACTCTGGCATGTGAACTCTTGAGACTAGCCGTGATGAAAGTCAGAAGCCCCCTGGGGGTCAGGCTTTGGCAGCCATGGCAGCCTTCCGCAGCCCTCCTTCAGGAGCCTGAGAGAATAAACCGGAAGTATAGGATCACATTTGCCCAGGACTTCTGCGGTATGCAAGCAATTCAAATCCTACCGAATTCAGGGATCTCTGGTGAGATTCACACTCTCTGTATCCTCTTACATCTCTGCCTGTTTATGCAAGCACAAGGACTTGAACTGGGTCCCCAGTATCCACATAAAAAAGCCAGGTGTGGGGGCTGGAGAGATGGCTCAGAGGTTAAGAGCACTGAGTGCCCTTCCAGAGGTACTGAGTTCAATTCCCAGCAACCACATGTGCTCACAACCATCTGTAATGAGACCTGGTGCCCTCTTCTAGCCAGCAAGAATACAGACAGACAGAACACTGTATACATAATAAATAATTAAAAAAAAACCAAGTGTGTCCACAGGTTTGTACCATTGTTAGAGATGTGGAGACACATGCATCCCTGGGGCTTGCCAGCCATCCAGCCTAGAGTCCAGCAGTGGCGCTCTCCAAGTCCCCATGAGAGACATTGATCTCAAAACACAAAGTGAGCAGCTCCTGAGGAATGACACCCACGTGCACACACACCAACATACGAACACGCAGGCACGTGTGCATGCGCACACATGAAGACAAACCTCAGAGAATTAGGCAACTATTTTGATCAAAATCACACAGGAGGAAAGGCTGAGGTGATTTCTCGAGCCATTGGTCACTCAGACGGTCCCCTGACTGCCTCATCACAGTTCCCAGCTCACGGGGAGGAGACAGCACCCCAGAATGCCTCAGCTCCAAGGGCTGCTCTCAGAGGATTCTTTAGAATTCCTGGATGTCTCACCCTAGCACAAATGCCAGGGAGGAACACACTGTTTCCCTTGCTATGTCTTAACTTCTGTGATGGGCTCCTGCCCCTTCCAGAGGACCTGTGGTCCAGCCTCGCCACTAAGGGAATATTTCCTTTTTCTGGAAACTTTTAGCTGATTAACTTTCCAGGTTTCTCTCTCCCCAAATTTGTTAACATCAGACTTCTATACTATAACAAGTTTCTGCTTTTCACTCCTGTGTTCAAATGTTAGTGGTGGACACTTTTGCATTTTGCTTTCTGATTTTCAATGTATCATTTGGTATCCCCTTATGAATTCTAATTTTATTGAATTGTGGATTTACTTTACAAATACTTACATTTGGTTTTTTTGTTTTTTGTTTTTTTGAGACTACTGAGCCTGTTTTTGTCTTTCAGAACCATTTCCCTCCCTCTTTACCATGGTTTCCATCCTTTCTGGTTCACTATTTTCCTAATATAATATCTTAAAATGTTTCTAAAATTTTTTTTTTATCAGCAACCAAAAAAGAGGAAAAGCTCAAATCACCGAATTTCCTTACAGTGCAGAGTTGAGGACATTCCAGAGGCCGGGGTGGCATGTCCTGACGGTCATTGTTTTCTGAGTAAAGTTCCGTGTTCTGGATTTCCTTCCCAGGTCAATTGTTGACTCAGTGAGTACTTTTACATTTCCAAGTAGTTGGTTTATTTTTATTTGTTTTGGTTGTGATTTTATTTCGTATCCTATGTTGGCCAGAGAGTGGAGCACACTTTGTTCTCTTTCAGAACTAACTGCAATTATGTCTGTGACCTAGCCAGTGACACATGAGACCACAGGGGTCATGGCCATGCACAGATGAAAATCTCACAGCCACCAGGTCTGTCGCTAATGTTCTCTTTCAGGTAGGGACAGGCTTAGAGACCAAAGAAAGAGCTGAGAACTATCCACGAGGGTGGTCTGTTTGGGGGGGGCACTGAGCTAGGGGTATGGGCCCTCACTCTGCGTTGCTGAAACAGAGACAGTAGTTACACTGCTGTGATTGGTCAGAGAGGAGAACAACTTGGGCAAAGTTCTGGAGAAGGAGTGAACCGGAACCAGAAGACTCTGGAGCTGAGCTCGCTAGTGAAGTCAAAGGCCACATGTATTTGTTGGTGCATTTTAGAGGGTGGCCGGGCAGGAGCCAAGGAGCGGATTGTGTTTTCGTTTAAATCTGTGCTATTCTGCGAATTGCTTCTGAGCTTTGAAAGGCATGACCTGCGGAACAGTTCATTCCGAGATGTAAACTACACCTTGGCCCTGATGCTTAATAACAGAAATACACAAATAAAAGGTATTCTAAGCTACATGTTCTCCATGGGGAGATAACTCTCCCAAGACGTCAAGCCTGGCCTTTGAAGGAGCTAAAACACTCAATGTGTGTACAATGGCAGCTGTACGTAGAGCAGGTGACTACAGATGCAGTGTCTCTGCGCTCAGACTTAATGGAGGGCTGGAGAGAAGGCTCCGCAGTTAAGAGCACTTCCCCCTCTTGTAGAGAGAACCTGGGCTCAGTTCCCATCACCCACATGACAGCCCCAGTTTGAGGGGATCCAGAGCCCTCCTCCAGCTTCTGAGGGCTCCCCCCAACACAGTGCATATAAACTCACACAAACACACAAAAACACATTAAGAAAAAAGTTAAATAAAGGAACAATTGAGAAAAAAAGGCCTCACTGGGAAGCTGGATGTGTGATGTACACCTGTAATTCCAGCACCGAGTGGGGGGATTAGGAGTTCAAGACCAGCCTCAACTACCTAATTATTTTAATGTCAGGTTGGTCACATGAGAGCCTGTCTTAAAAATACCAGAGGTTGGGAGAGGGAGGAGAAAAGGTTGTTAGAGAGGCATTTTTTTTTAATCAAAATACTTTATTCAGAGACTTGGGGAAAGGCTGTAGAGGCCCACGCTGGCTGTTGTCCTCCACTGGGCAGATCTTGCAGGTCTACCCGTCTTGCTAAGAAGAGAGGCAATATTTTTAAAAAGATTAAAAGCTACCAATCTGGGAATCCTTACATACGTATATAAGCCACTTCCAAACTTTACATTAAAATGCACAAAATGGATGTCACATGATAGGGTGTACTGCGTCATGAACGAACACAGGCTTGCTTTACCCCAAAAATGATGGAAGGGATTGACACAAAGACTACAGTTAATGGTAATGACGATGAGATGTCTTCAACAGAGGATGAAGATATTACAATAACCAACGTCAGAGCCACTTAAAACAGTGTGAGTTTACCTTGTACAAAGTAGACACTTTGGGGTTTAAACAGAAACAAAGGAGGAAGAATAAGCCAGCTCTGCCTTCCACACCCATTTGACCAGCTATGGGGAGCCCTCATCCTCCTAACCTGGGGCCCATATCAACAGGGGGCGTCTGTGTACGGCAGCGACCTGGATCTCCAGGAACTGAGCCTTCCAAACGTCCCAGTCAGGCTGCTCCACTAAAAGACTGTAGACTGAAACAGCATTTGTTTCCATCTGGAGGCTTAAGAGACCAAGGTCAAGTCATGTGGATTCTGTCTTCATAGGGGCTCTCTTCCAACCTGCAGACCACCTATTTCTTGTTGTGTCCTGGGACATCAGAACGAGTCAGGAAGCTCCAGGGAACCTTTCCTAAGGGCACCTAGAAGAGCCCATGTTGGAGTCTGTGAGAACATTTCCAGATAGGATTCGGTCACCTAACAAATGACCTGCTCTACCAACAGTTTCAACATTTGAGAAGACTGTTGGGAAGGGGTAGAACTGGGGGATGGAATCTGGGTGGAGAAAATGGGCTACTGTGGCTGTGCCTCCAGGAGCTGGATCTTGCCTTGGCCCCTCCCTGTTCCGCTTGTCTCCAACTTCATGTCTCCTCCATGGCCTTCTGCCATAATGGACTGAGCCTTCCAAAACTGACTAGAATAGGCCTTTACTTCCTTGTGGTTGCCACTGTCAAGTCTTTGGTCACAATGAGAGAAGAGAAACCAATACAGACACGGATTCCATCCATAAGGGCAGCACCCAACGCGGTTCCAAGGACGGACTGATTAGGGAGGCTATGGACTGAGAGAAAGGCAGACACATGGAAGAGCTGGGAGCAGGCCGACTGGGCTCTCTGATGGAGAAGCTGCCACACTCCGGAAGCTCAAGTGAGTTGAGTACAAACAGCTGGCGTGATAGACGGGGTTATTGCACAAAGCTGAATGAGAAGGCAGGGTCGTCATACAGATCAACAAGGATGCAGGGTTATGAGATACAGCTGAACAAGGAGGTTTAGCTGGTCCCAGTAGAAGCAGTCTCAGGACCATACGCCAGGGGGAGAAGGCTGTGGTGGCTGTGTTCTGAACACACTCTCCACATGGACCAGGAGAAGGCTTTGCTGTTTTCTCACGAGTGTGAGGCTATGGTCCCTGACACGGCCAGGTCACGTCAATAGCACACACCACTCTTAGGCCTTCACACACACAGGGTGTGCTCCACTCTCCCACCTTCTCACCCAGTTCTCAATCCAGTCACATTAAAGTCAGGAAAACCAGTATGAACTGGAATGAGGCTCACAGATATTCAAAGCACTGAACTCTTCCTTCTGGATCCCCAAATCCTTATCTCTGCAATGATGTTGTTTCCAAATAAGGTCATATTCTTAATTGCTGAGAATTAGGACTTCGGTCTACGGTTTTCTGGGAACACAAGTCAACCCCCAGTGGGTAGCCTAGCAGCAGCTTACACCATCAGCAGCAGGGCCAGGCGCCAGGAGCCAGGGGAAGAAAACTCAGCCAAGATGATGTCTGGGAAACAGCCAACCTCACAATTCAGGAGGTCATCAACAGGACACATCTTCCACAACCACTGAGCCCACTGAAGTTGATCATTATGGCGTCCTATTGCACAGTACACCCCCAAAGCCTCTCAGGCTCTGGACCCCTGCACAGCTACCCCCAACCAAAGAGAAACAGAGGTATCTGGTCAACCTTGCGCCACAGGCTACCAGCCAACAGGAGAAAGGAGAGCTACCCTATAATCTGGGGCGGGGAAATGGACACCTGCCTGTGCAGTATGCGAGTCCCTCGTGGGAAGACAGGTACTCGGGTGCCACACAGGCAACAGAATGTCATTACAAAGCTGCTCGCCACATCCTGCACACCAGTGGTCTTCGGTGTGTGGAACACACTGTCAACATCCTCCAGAAATCCTAACAGTGTAAATTCTTGACCCCACCCAGAACTACCAAGTCGGAAAACACAGTTTGCAGGATCCAGCGAACTTTTCAACAAGCAGGGTGGGGGTTCCTTATCTTTTCATTTCCCCTTTTTACAGCTCAAAACAGTGCTACAATATGTAAAATGTGCCATTTGGTTACTTTTGACATGAGTATGATATGCACCTGTGGAATCACCACCACAGTCAAGATAATGCATCTACTCATCACTCCTCATTCCTCCGGTCCCTTCATTATCCCTCTCCCCTCTCCCACACTCCCACTGCCACCAGTCAACACTGATCTATCACTATAGTGCAGTTGACACTTTTTATAATTTAACATTCTTCTACATAGAATAATAAACCTTATGTTCAGCAATGTGTAGTGTGTCATGCATATTTTATAGCCAATAAAGAAGATTATAGGGTAGCTCTCCTTTCTTTATTGGCTATAATAAAGATATAGGTATTTGTTTTTAACCATTTCTATACCCACTTGAAGGTATTAGAGATAAAGAAGCACACGTCTATGTCTGCACGCTTCCATTTCTGTTCTGAATAGGCCTGGGATCAGACCGTGGGTGCACGTTTATCTTTGGAAGAAACTACAGAACTGGTTCCTTTTGGTTTTTTTTTAATTATTCCTTTTCTATTTCTATTTTGAGGGGCTAGAAAAATGGCTCTGTGGTCAAGAGAACTTGCTGTTCTGGAAGAGGATCCTAGCCAGAACCCACATGGTGCCTATAACTCCAATTCTAGGGAAGCCAATGCCTTTTTGACCTCAGTGGGCTCCTGTATACACATAATACAAAAAAAACATTTATTTTTATTTTTATGTGTATGAGTGTTTGCCTGCAAGTGTGTATATGCATCATATGTGTGTAGTGCCCAAAAAGGTCAGAAGAGGTCACTGTATCCCCTAGAACTGGAGTTACTGACACTTGTGAGCAGTCATGTATGTACTGAGAACTGAACCTGGGTCCTCTGCAAGAGCAACAAGTGCCCTTAACCACTGAGTCATTTCTCCAGTGCTGAGCCACATTGTTTTTCAAAGCCACTGTTCTGTTTTGCGATCTCACTAATTGTGTCCGCATTTTGTGTCAACACTTGGTATATTTGAGCCTTTTAAATCATAGCCATTCTGATGGATACAATGGAGACTGCAGGCTTGATTTGTGGGTTCCTTAATGCCCCAAACCCTAGAGTCTGTGCTTATTCGCCACCTGCATGTCTTTTCTGGCAAGGTGTCTGTTTGGATACAGGACCCCCCCCTTTAGTTGAGTTGCTTATCTTCTTGAGTTATGAGCTGTTCATGGATTCTAGATACAAGTCTTTCATCAGATATATATATATATATGTGTGTGTGTGTGTGTGT
>JAQHUG010000378.1:383676-403192 GCA_028555095.1 Dicrostonyx torquatus | reverse complement strand
TTCAACTGCCTCTGCCCCCTGAGTGCTGGGATTAAAGGTGCACACCACCACCACTTAGTCTAAATTTGTTCCTCAATACACTTTATCGTGAGTGATGGGGAGTGAGGGCATTATTCCCTAGGGTCAATCCTGTGACCGGAGTTACTGGAATGGCATTTGCCAACTATAAATATTACCACTTACGAAAGTTAGAATAGCGAAAGTCAGACTTTTGCTTCTTGCTTGCTTTTTTTTTTATATATATTAAACGAGTATTATAGTATCTGAGTGCTTGTGAACACACACAGATACACACGTGGAGAACAGCACTAGGTTGGTTCTTTCCTCCCACTTTGGTCTAGTTCTGAGCCATCTTGCTGGAGCATCTTGCTTGGTTTGAATCACTGCTGTATCCTGGGGCGGTGGCAAAGCGTTTTGCGGTATGTGTTAGAAAGACTGATGGCTGCTCCTCTGAGCCCCTTAAAAATCGTGCAGAACCCTCAAGATGACTCAACCGGCAGAGGTGTTTGCCACTGAGCCCAAGAACCTGAACTCCATCCCTAGGACCCACGCGATGGAAGGAGAGAATCCATGCCCCCAGGTTCTCCTCTGACTTCCAATCCAACATGCACGAACACACATAAAGTAACAGAGATAAATAAATACGTGAACATTTTTTAAAAGAATTATAAGCCAGGCACTGGTGAGATGACTCAGCAGGTAAAGGCGCTTTCCCCCAAGCCTGACAACCCGTGTTTTAAGCCCCAGAACCATATGGAGGAAGGAGAGACCCAACTCCCACAAGTTGTCCTCTGACCCTCACAAGTGCATCACACCATGCACAACTCCCACATACAAATTAAAAAAAATGGAATGACATTAAATATAATTCCGCTCTGGAGGACGTCTTTCCTGGAGTGAGGATACATGTGTGTGTAACTTTGCCAAAATTTAATAAAGGAACCAGGACCGAACCTTCAGTGCTTATAAGGCTGAGTGACCTAGCTAAGCGTTTCCAGGCCTTTGTTTTAGAAATTAAGCTACATGAACAAATATTGAATTAGTAGTTGTGTTAGGAATTTAAATCAAAAAGCTTTTCTCGTTAGGAACCGGGATGAGCTGAAGTGCTATGCTCGTGTTGGGGGCATACTTCAGCGACTTATAAAGAAGTGCGGGCGTTTTAGCTCAGGAAGCCTAAGGGATCTTAAACAGACCTGAAAGCAGTCCTCTAACTGAGAGGCCAGCTCCACACAGCTTGCAAGGATGGGGACTGCTGGGGGCTGGCAAGAGGTGGGTTTCTGTGCTACCTAACTTTACTAGAGACAAAGAGTTGACGTGAAAGGGGAGATAATGGGGGTGGGGCTGCCTGCATAGTCACAGGATGTACATATGCAGAGGCAGGTATACACACCTACACCGGCTTATTCATATATGTGCATTCATGTTTATCAATTCCAACAAACAGGGAAAATTAGCACCTCCTGATTTTTATGTGAGAACAGTATTAAAGGGCCAGATACACGATAACCGTCTGTGTCAGAGCCCTCAATGCCGGGCTGAATCACACCCTAAAAACAGACAACACCCAGTCCTGTGTGCTGATGGGTCTTAAGAGGAACCAGCAAGTGACCTTTGATGTCACGGTGCTGAGGCGAGAACCAGGTGTGAGCTACTATCTCGTGCCTGAAAGTCCCAAGTGTTAGCCAGCTGTGAGCTACAGTCTTGTATCTGAAATCCCCAAGTGGTAGGGGCTTGGAATGACATGAGAGAATTTCCCAAGATAGATATGGCTTCTAGAGACAAAATCAAGAGAGAAATTAGGAAGCTGTCACTCATATTGACAACGACTGACTTTACTTAATACACCATGTAAGGATGACTCATATGTAACACGTAAACATCAAAGGTTTAATTTCAACAAGAATATTCATGTTGTAAATAATTTTTAAAGATTAATACACTAATGTTTCATGTAAAGTTTAGTGTACTTGTTTATTTACATAGGGTCATGCACTTAATGCCTGTTTATAAGTATGTATGTACAATGTATGATGTAACATAAATAATATGTAATTGGGGTCAAACATATATTGTACAACATATGCATGTTAATAACATTTAGGAAAAAATTTATATATTGCCATTGTACTTGAGAAATAAAAATATGGGGCTAGAGAGAATATTCAGTGGTTAACAGCACTGGCTGCTATTCCAAATGACCTAGGTTCAATTCCCAGTACCCACATGGCAGCTCACAACTGTCTGTAACTCCAGTTCTAGGGGATCCAATATCCCCTGTCTGGCCTTTGCAGGCACTACACACACAACACATGGTGCACAGGCAAACATGTAGGAAAACATCCACACACATAAAATAAAAATCAAAAAAAAATTTTAAAACAAGCCCGGCACTGGTGGCACATGCCTTCAGTTCCAGCACTCAGCAGAGGCAGGTGTTCAGTCAGCCTGGTCTACAGAGCTAGCTTCAGGACAGCCAGGGCTACACAGAGAAACCAGGTCTTGAAAAATAAATAAATAAATAAGCAAACAAATAAAACATAAATGTAAAAAGATATTTTAAAAAATATATAGCACTCAAGGACAGAAGTCGGAAAGAGTTTGAGCTAAAATACCAGCTCTGGGTTCCGACAGTGATTGTCGCTTCTTTCTTGTTGTTCCAGCAAGACTGAGTCTCCATTCTTTGGTTTACAAGATCTAAGTGTCTGCTATGCTTGGAGGGCTCTTCATTTAGGTGATTTTGTTTTTTCAGAAAGGTTGGAAGAGGAATTAGGGTGACAATAATAAGGAGCTAGCAGGCTGAGGCTACGTGTCCATCAGCCATGATGCACTGTTTGATCATTGGCCTCCATCCACGTCAGTGTGGCGACCATGTACTAGACTTCAGGATAGCGCCGGCTGAGTGGTCAGAACATCAGACTTCACGTTTGGAAACACAAGGCGGGTGAGATGATAGGGTGAGATGGGAAGTATGAGGGCAAACAGTCGTCTAGATGGTTGGAAATCGAGAGCAAGAACGCCTAGCAATGAAGACAAAGACTGACGTGTGGCAGCACTCAAAGGGAACTTTTCAAGGGTGTAACTGCCTGGCTCTCCTGGGCTTAGACAAGAACAATACTAGAGAGAGAATGAGGATCAAGAACAGGAAACCTAAAAATATCTGTAATTGGACTGTAGGAGAGTAAAGGGGTTTTGTCGGAATCTGAATGCATTCCTGATGGGTTGTTTGAGCCTGTTTCATGAAGACATAAAAGACAAATAATTACCAGGGTTACTGATGAATGGAAGAATGAAACGGAAGGCAAGTAACTGAATGAAAGTAATTTTATCGACTGAGACCTGAGGATGGATATTACTATCAATGACATGGTTCTAATTAATTTTAGGTTATTTGCTTATGGAAGAGCGTAATAGATACTTTTTAGATCAAACAGAAATGTAATGGCAACTATGGAGAACAATATGCCCAATCTCTTAGGTCAAACCCACATCTCACAGACTTGACTTCTCTAAACAAATGCTTAGCTGGGGAGACCAAAATATAGTCATGACAAGTAGAACGTGTGGTATCGGCTCCCGAAGTTAGCATTGGACAAAGGGTTCTCTTCCGATCTGTATGGAAGCCGATGGGCTGGGAGTCAGTTGCACTAATTAAAATGAGATCCTCGTTAATAAGCATAAACATAGGAGAAATAAGGCCTCGATGACATGTCATTGTGACTCAGGAGCACCAAGAGCCCAAACAATGGTTTTGTGTGCTGGGAGACGTCAGCCGGCTCGGTGAGTAGACCATCCCAGAGTTGATCTGGCACGGTGAGCAGACCATCCCAGGGTCGATCCGGCACTGTGAGCAGACCATCCCAGAGTCGATCTGACACCGTGAGCCGACTATCCCAGAGCTGATCCGGCACCATGAGCAGACCATCCCAGAGTCGATCCGGCACCGTGAGCAGACCATCCCAGAGCCGATCCGGCACCGTGAGCAGACCATCCCAGAGCCGATCCGGCACCGTGAGCAGACCATCCCAGAGTCGATCCGGCACCGTGAGCAGACCATCCCAGAGTCGATCCAGCACCGTGAGCAGACCATACCAGAGTCGATCCAGCACCGTGAGCAGACCATACCAGAGTCGATCCAACGTTAAAGTGTGGTTAGCGGGAGACCTGCTGCTCTAGCAGGCTTCCTACTGGCGGGCCAGAAAACTCCTTCGGCTGCAAATGCCATCACATGTATGAACAACTTTACACAGTCACACCCAACCCTTGAAGAAGCCAGATGGCCCCCTAGCCAACAGAATGAGTCAGAGCCCTTCTAATTTGGATGTCACCCAGCATTAGCTTTGCTGTATCATAAAACAGCCAGTATACCCAGAAGCCAGCCAGGAGGTTGTCCATGCTCTTCTTGGTCCCCAGTCAAGGGAGCTGTCTTATGCTGTGCCTCTGAGATCACAGCCATATGACCAAGTTCTCTGCTGTATCCTCCAAGCCAGCTTTTTTCAATAGGAAAGACATCCGGTCATAGCGGTTGTTAATATGTTCCTACTTAGTTCCTCTTCGCGTTGTTTCTCGTCCTCTGTCGGCAGGAAGTGCATCTTTCGTATTCTTTCTGTACTTCAATGGGAAAGTGGGAAAGTGTCCTAGCACTGAAAATACGTAGAATCCAAGCCTGAATGCAGGTCTAATGTGTGTGGCCTAGAGGCTCTGCCACAGGAATGAGGATCACTCCAAGGGGCAGAATCACCAGACAGGTTGTCATAGTAACAGTGTTGGAGGCAGGTGGCAGGCTGTCCACAAATGTTGACCACAGGGAAACCCAGCAGGAGCTGTGAGGATAACACCTGCTGACAGCCTGCGACCCTTGTTGGAAAATAATGTCTATATCACTGATTTGTGTCAAAAAGACTAATAGGAAACATACAGAAACGTATTCCTGAAAACCCATGAGAAATCAGTTTATTTCAAATAAAACAGTGCAAGTCATAGGTTCTCTCGGTTCAGAATCCAAGCCCTGGAAATGTCCGTTGCAATTTGCCCATCTCCTCTTCGATAATCCACCTGAGATTGGTGCTAATTATCCAGGCTGTCCAATCAGCCAGGTCTCTCGCAGTCACATCCGTGTAGACAGGCAGAGGGTTCATCTCACCAGCCACTGCCTTGGCTTTCAGACTACTCATCCTCTTGTTACTCATGCTTAACTTCCACACTCCAGAGAGAGATCTCTGTAAGAATTTCCTGGTGGGCAGTGGGGGTTGCTGTTCCTGGTGGTGCGAGCCTTTAATCCCAGGGAGACAGAGGCAGGAGGGCCATTCTGAGTTCAAAGCCAGACTGCTCTACACAGTAAATTCTAGCCCAACAAGGCCTATGCAGTGAGTCTTATCTCTGAAAAAAAAAACTGTTAAAAATGTGATTTTGGACCAGCAAGATGACTTAGCAGGAGAAGGCACTTGCTGTCAAACCTAACAACTTGAGTTCAATCCCTGAACATATCCTTTGACCTGTACACACACACACACACACACACACACACACACACACACACACACACTGTAATTTTAATGTGATTTCACTCATCCCATGAAAGCAGATTACAAACAAATAGCAAAACAAACATTCTGCTTTTACCTCACCCTTCCATCTGTCTCCTAGTTCACCCTAGAAGCCTGTGGTAGTTTCCACTTTACCCAGTCTTCAACATTGACTATGTGTAATGTGTAGCCATTTTTTCTCTTTATTGGTGTGTGTGTGTGTGTGTGTGTGTGTGTGTGTGTGTGTGTGTGTGTTTAAGCCTCCGTATGAGTGTGCTCACCTGCACACAGATATGTTGGGCATCCTCCTCCATTGCTCTCCGTTTATTCTTTGAGGCAGGATCTCTCACTGAACCTGGAGCTCACTATTTCGGCTACACCAACTGAACACTGAGCTCCAGGGAATTTCCTGCCTCTGCCGCCTCAGGGCTGAATTGACAGACTTTCACCACCATGCCTGGCTCTCATGGACACTGGGAATGCTCCCTCAGGTCCCCACACTTATTGAGCCATCTTTCCAGCTCTGCCCAGTCTTTGTATGTGAGCCTTTTCAGCTCACTCCTCAGCCTGCTTGAATCAGGCTTCTGCTCCCTCTGTTCCAATCATCTGCTCTTTCCCAGCCTGAAATCACCCTGAATAAGAGTGACACATTTCTATAATGCACAGCCCTAGCGAGGCCAGATAGCAAAGAGGGCCCAAAGAGGCATGCATGCATTTCCCTGGGAGAGGAAATAGAAGAGATCTCTTGAGTAAACTGGGGGCCAGGGTGGGGGTGGGGGCCTGGGAACTTGAGGAAGTCGGTTGGGCTGGCTGGGCCTGGGAGGCTGGAGGGGGAGAGTAACGAAAAAGATAGGAAGGCCATTTCAGGGTGAGGGAGAAATCTGGTGCCAGGGAAACTCCCAGAAATCCACAGGAATGACCTCAGCCAAGACTCCTAGCAATAGTGGAGAGGGTGCCTCAACTGGTCATCTACTGTAATCAGATTGGTGACTACCCTAATTGTCTCCAGAGAACCTTCATCCAGTAAGCGGTGGAAGTAGATGCAGAGACCCACAGCCAAGCACTGGGCCAGTCTCCAGGAGTCCTCCTGAAGAAAAGCAAGAGGGATTGTATGAGCTAGGAGGAGAGTAGGGGAAGATGGTGGGGGAAGATGGACAGGCTGGGCGGGGGGGGGGGACACCCACAGAGACAGCTGACCTGAGCTCATGGGAGCACATGGACTCTGAACCAACAGTTAGGGAGCCTGCCTGGGACCAACCTAGGCCCTCTGCCTGTTTGTCACAGTTGTATAGCTTGGTCTGTTTGTAATGCTCCTAGCAGTGTGATCAGGACCTGCCCCTGGCACTTAGCTGGCTTTTAGGAACCGGTTCCCAATGCTGGATTACCCTGCCCAGACTTGATGCAGGTCCTTCTTCAATTTGACGTGCCCTGCTTTGTTCAAGGCCATGGGAGGCTTGCCCCTTTCTGGATGAAGACAGAAGAGTGGAAGGGAAGGGGGAGGGTAGGTGGGAGCAGGGTAAGGAGATGGGAGGAGAGGAGGAGGAAGGGGAAACTGTAGTCGGTATATAAAATGAATGAAAAAATGCTAAATAAAATAAAATTTTTAAAAAAGAGAGAGAGAGAGTAACAGGTTTCAGCCCGGAGGTGGTGGCGGCTCATGCTTCTAATGCCAGCACTTGGGAAACAGAGGCAGGTGGATCTCTAGTTCAAGGCCAGCCTGATCTACAGAGTGAGTTCGAGGACAGCCAGGGCTACACAGAGAAACCCTGCCTTGAAAAACAGACAGACAAAAAGCATGACAAGTCCCAGCTGTCAGTTCCCCAGTGCTTCTGCTGATGTTTACATGTGAAATCACTGCTGGTTCTATTTGTCTGTAAACACCTCGTCTGTCTTTCTGTCCCATCTCCCACCGGCTCTATCACTTCATTCCGTAGTGAGCTTCACTTCTCCCGTTCCTGGGTTTGGAGGGATCTGTCCTTAGCAAACAAGGCATTTTATCCCCATGTTTCAGCTTCCAAACGCTACCACATCCAGCCCGGCTGGGAGCGCAGCTTAGCGGTGAAGCCTTGAGTCTGGCATGAGCGAGGGCCAGTTCCGTGGTTCCGTTCTCGGCACTGGGGTGTGGGGGCTGGAAATAAGTCAACGTGAATTCCTCAAAGTAGATTTCCTCCAGACTGAGGACACTTTCACATTGCTAGGTGCTGTTTCTCTGCCTGGGTTACACGTCCTGTCTGATGCAGCCCCAGGATGATGCATCTCAACAGACGTGACCTCACGCTGGGGTTCCCAGAGAGGAAGCTGACCCTGAGCCTTACAGGAGTTTTGATTTGCTCCGAAAGCATGACTTCAAGGGATTTAGAAGACGGAACTCAAGAGAGGAAATCTGACTGCTCTCACTCCAGACTCTGTCCCCTCAGGAGTCGTTGTCCCCCAGATTGTGCTTCTCCTTATGGTCTCCTTCTTATTATGATGGTGTTGGCCTAGGGGCAGGGGTCTGTGTCACAGTGAGAGTGGAGGACCCCAGGGGAACTGAAAAATGAGTTCCGTGAGGGTCCCCCCAGATTTCTCATATGTTCTGGGAATATAAATGAAGCCAGCTCACTGAGCTCTAGACTTCGGAGTTTTCATCTCTAAGAGCGGACTTCCTTCCTCTATTTCTAGCAGTCTTCTCTGGAAACCCCGCCAGCCACTCTGAATCTCTTTTCCATAAGGTTGTCACAAAAATAGAATCACGAGAAGAGCTAGTGTGAGCCCTTTGCCCTCTGAGCGAGAAGAGCCCAAGACAAGGAAGGCAATGCTGCTTCTTTCACGGGAAAGAAAGCAAACTGAAACTCAGAATCAGAGCAACTGCTTTCAGGTAGTCATCTTCAGGAAGTGGTCGCACTTGGAATATTCTAGACCTTCAGGAGGGAGCTTTAAACCTAAGACCACGGAGTGAGCCTTTACACGGCATGCATGCTTTGCCAGGAACCACGGCTTACATGCTTGCGTATTTGTGATTATTTTTCCTGAGGAGGTCTACAATTTTTATCAAATTCTCAACATCCCTCAAAGGTAAGAATCGCCCAAAGGATAACGTGAAAATTATGTGTTGCTGCGGAACCACAAAGAATGCAGCGCCGTCAGCATCGCTACCTCACGGTCCGAGCTGGGGAGTAATTCAGCTGAGTGACTGACCGCTCAGTTGAGGTCCCCTGAGCACCCAGTCAGCTGAGGCTTCTGTCACTTGGAGATTTGTTTTCAAGATGGCTCACCCATATGGATTTTGGCAGGAGGTCTCAATTGCTATACAGACCTCCCCACTGAAGTGCATGGGGTATCCTCACAATGTGGTAATTGGTGCCTGTCACACCCTCTGCCCTATCAGCATCTGAGTAAGAGAGAAGGCAGGAGCACCTTCCAAGACTGTGCCGGAAGTCCTATGAGCAAATGCTGTTAGTTCTTCCATGGACTGTGCAGTGAGAAAGGCAGCTCGCTCTCAGGAGGGGAAATTTGGCTCCATCTTTGAAGGAGAAAGTATCATAGAACTTGTGTTCATATTTCCAAATTATTAACTGGCAAAAAAAAAACAACCATACTTTATATAAGAAGAAACTTTACACACACACATCCGAACAGTCCTGTCATTGATTAGACAAAAATTTATAAGCCAGTCAGGAAGAGGACATTTATAAGACCCACTCTGTCCCTTTAAGTGAACCGACCACTACATGAATGATCCTCCGAAGGGAATTCAATACATTAGAGCAACATGTTGTTATCTTTGTGGCCAACATCAGTGTATTGGTCTGTTTTCCCATTGCTCTAACAAAATACCTGGGGTGGGCTAACTTTATAAAAGAGAGAGGAGAGAGCTATTAACTCACACATCAAAAGAGTCAAGGTTATGGTGCTGGCATCTGCTGGCTCTGATGTGGAGGCCACGGCAGCTGGCAGGAGTACAAAGGAGAGGGCAAGACCACATCACCAAGCAGGAAGCCAGGGAACACAGGGCCCTGTAATCTCCTCTGAGGGCATGCTCCCAGCACCATGGCATCCCTCCTGAAACCCCCTCTTAAAGGCCCAGACCACCTCCTAAAACTGCTATGCAAGGAGCTGGAGAGGTGGTTCAGTGGTTACAAGCATGTGTAGCTATTAAAGCTCTGGATCAGTTCCCAGCACCCACATGGCGGCTCACAGTCAACTGTAGCTTCAGTGCCAGGGAATCTGACACCTTCTTCTGTCCTCTGCAGGCACCAGGCATGCACATGGTACACAAACATACATGCATACGAAACACTCATCCACCTTACAAGAAATCTAAAATTTTTAAATTGCTAAAATTTTAAATTGTACACACATACACACAAACTAAGCCTCTGACACATGAAATCTTAGAAGACACATTCAAACATCAGTCATAGCACCAGAAACCCTTTGGACATGGTACCCAGATGCCACTGAATTTAGGGTCAAAAGTAACATACCATTTTTGCAAGTCCATGCCATAATTTCTTTCTTTCTTTCTTTCTTTCTTTCTTTCTTTCTTTCTTTCTTTCTTTCTTTCTTCCTTCCTTCCTTCCTTCCTTTCTTCCTTCCTTCCTTTCTTTCTTCTTTCTTCCTTCTCTCTTTCCTTCCTTCCTTCCTTTCTTTTTCTTTCTCCCTCTTCCCCCTCTCTTTTGGTTTTGGAAGACAGGGTTTCACTGTGTAGCCTTAGCTGGCCTTGAACTCACAGAGATCTTCCTGCCTCTGCCTCCCAAGTGCTGGAATTAAAGTTGTGTACCACCACCACCCAGCACTTCGTTTCTCTTTCTCATAAACCTTTTTGAAACCATGTCTCCCTGTGTGTTCCTGGCTGGCCTTGAGCTCACCATTCTCCCGTCTCAGTCTCTCCCTGGTCCTGGGATCACTGGTGTGAGCCATTCTACTGAGCTCTCAATGGACTCAACTATACTGCTCAGACGTGTGTTCCCAAATGTGCCCACCTGCACACCCCGACTGTCTTTAATTTCATCCGTGAGAGTCATCTCTAGCATTAGCATGTTAATCACAAAGCCATCAATTACACTAGGAAAGAATCCATTTCTGATACACAGCATATTAATCAGCAGAGTACCTACTACAGAAAATACAGATGACTTGGGCACTTGCAGCGGCCACCGTGGAAGGCTGGTGGGATTTTGTGTTAGCTGAAATCACTGAGGGTATAGATGGTAAAGCTGGGCATGGCAGCACATTTTTGTAATTCCAGACTCAAGAGGTTGAGGCAAGAGGATTGAGAATTTGAGGCCGTCCCTGGCTCGCAATACATTCAGAGTCTCGGGACTATATCCCGAGAGTTTGTTTTCAAACAAACAACAAAACAAAACAGTAACAACACACAGTAAAATAGCATGGGTCATGGTTTAGAACATAGATGTCCCCCTAAAGCCCATGTGTTGAAGTGTGTCATCCAACGGAGCCGTGTTCATAGGCGGGACCTTAAAAGGTGGGGCCTATTTGGTTAAAGTCGGTCACTGGAGATTGACCAGGAAGGATATATTTTGCCCTGACCCTTTTCCTTCAGCGCGTCTCTGCCCAATGAGATAAAGCAGCTCTTTTCTGACACATTCTCCCCACCATGACATCCTGCCAACCCCAGGAATAGCCATGGGGCCAAGAGACTGAGGAATGAGACCAGGAGGCAAATAAAGCTTCCTTCTTTTCAAGCTGTTTGTCTCCAGTATTTGGTCGTGGTGAAAGAAAGGTAGCTAACAAGGAAAGCTGACATGGAGAAGTGAGGCTGCTGTGACTGCACCTGCCACGTTCAGAAGCTCTGCGTAAAGCAGAAGCGTTAGAAAAGTCTGGAGAAGCCAAGTAGAAAAACATAACAGCCATAAGCAAAACTTAGTGGGCAATTCTAGTGGGAGCACAGGCAACACAGCCCAGTGAAGCTTCGGAGAGAAATGAGGGCTGTGGGAAGCGAAGCAGAGGCCGTTCATGCTATATTCTGGCAAAGCCCTTGTCCTGAAGAGCATCTGTCAGTGTAATAAAATGTCGTGATCAAAAGCAGTTTGGTGAGGGAAAGGGTTTATTTGCTTCACACATCTGCTGAGGGAAGCTAAGGCCGGAAGCTGCTGGCGGGAACTGCCTTGTTCCCATGGGTTGCTTAGTCAGCTTTCTTATTCACCTCAGGACCACCTTCCTAAGGGTGGCACTGCCCACAGTGGGCTGGGCCCTCCCACGTCAATCATTAATCAAGAAGAGGCCCGCAGACTTGCCTATAACCGATCTACGGAGGCTTTTTTTCAGTTAAAGTTCCTTCTTTCCAGATATATCTAGGTTCATTTCAAGCTGACAAAATCAGCCAGCCCAGAACTTGTTTGCATGGTGTCTATTCCCTGAGACCGTGCATTTGGTGGAGAAATTTCAAGCAGAAGAACATTCGGGCTGTGACATGTTGAGTTTCACTGGATGCTTTTGCTCAATTTACAATGGGAATCAGAAACAAAAACCAAAATGGAAAGATTTGAAAATTTTGCCCAGAAAAGCAATGTATGTAAAATTGGGACCAAAGTGAACGCAGTGATGAGAGAGATTGATGTCATTAAAAAGACTACTTGGTTGGCAGAGTGCTTGTTGAGCATGCCTGAGGGCCTGGATTTGGTCCCCAGCATAGTAACACGTGCCTGTAACCCCAGAACTGTGGAAGTGAAGGTAGAAAATTCGGGATTATAGTTCAAGGTCATACCCAGCTATATAATGTGTTTGAGGCCAGCCTGAGCTGCACAAGACACAGTAGACTTAAGAACATTAGCAGGGCTTCACCTCTGCAGCCTCAAAGCCTAAAAGTCCAAGTCCTTCATTTGCATTCTGCTCCCACAGGACCACCGAGGAAGTGGTTTCCCAGGAATCTCCTCCGCTGCCTTCAGACATTCCCACATCACTGTAGCCATGATCCAAGGAGGGGTCCAGATCCTGCTCCTCCTGGTGACAGACCTTCATGTCATCCACACGGTGTTGATTTTGCAGGCTTGCACAGTACAAGACTTGCAGGGCCACAGAGGCATCCCAAGATCTCGAAAGAGAGCCTGGAAGGCCAGTCAGTGAGCAGCAAGGTCAGAGTCCCTGCAAGGAGTCGCAGAGAGGATTATAACTGAAGCCATACGAGAGAAACCAAAGCTGAAATGGAGACGCCAAGAAAACAGACATGCCAGGACCACATAGGTCTGCCGAGGAGTGCCACAGGTAACAAGGACAGTTTCCCGTGGCCAAGAGAGCGATCATATAACGCTTCAGCCATCAAGGCTGTGAGAGCTCTGTGTGCCCCACTGTGGGGAACAGCTACACGGTCCGGTGCTTGTTTTAGAGTTTCGGTCTCGCCTTGGTTTAGTTTTTCCTTGCTATCTTCCTACTTTTCCCTTTCGGAGTGGGAATGCACTGTGTGCTGTTAATATCTTAGAAACACATACCTTGGCTTTTGGTTTTTACAGGGGCCTCACTCTTGTATTTGCTGTGCATCTCACACTAAACTTGGGACATGGACCTTCATGCTACGTTGAAACAGTTACGACACTGGCAGCTTTCGGGGATGACTGGGTAAATTTGGTGCTCCGAGACAGATAAAAACCTTTGGGGATTAAGCGGAATACTTTGGCTTGAATCTTGAGTATCTCACAAAAAAAAAAAAAAATATGGATGGATTGAAGTCTTGGATCCCAATGCAGTAGTGTTGAGATCTCAGGCTTTGGGGAGGTGATTGCCTCATGTGATCCACTTATATAATCATAACTTAGTAGACTTTTTTTGATAATGGAATCATTGCGGTAGGAACCTGGGCCTGGCAGCCCCAACAACGTAGTCTCAGGCACCTGCTCTCAATAGGATGATTAAAGATACACAGTAGTGGAAAACAGAGAGGCCAGTCAACAAGAGGAGCAAAGAGGCCCATGACGTGCTCCTGCCCCAGCTCCTTTGAGTTCCTAACATGAGGCTTTAGTTTAAATAGAGGATTCAAGACTTGCACAGCTAAACAGCCCTGGTTAAAGTGTGGCTCCATCTGCCATTGTCTCAGCTCCACCCTCTCCTGTGAGATGGTGTGACAAGCTGTCAAACCAGTGCGAAGTCTCTTTCTGGGAGACAAGCTCCCCTCTCTGTAGGGGCAGGCTCCCAGCCTTTTCCTTCTCTCAGCGTGAGATTCCTGGAGAAATTCTACTGTCTTGGGATCTGTTGTTTCAATAGTTCAATAGCCAAAGGGAGAGACACAAGTGTCTCTAGAATAGCTTAATTCCTTCCAGGATGCTTACAATGCTGGAAGCCTGGGAGGCAGAGCCTACGTGAAGGAAGTGGGTCATCGGGAATGTGTGTTTTATCCCCAGCAACCTCTGCTACCATCAGGAGAATATGTATTTTATCCCAACAACATCTGCTACTGTCATGATGTGATCAGCTTTGTCCATTTATGCAGTCATTGGCCCTTGGGGCCAAGCCACAATGTACCGAAACCTGGAAATTCATAGCCCAAAATTCATCTTTGCTGGTTGTTTAATCAGAAGGACAGAAATCTGACCAATGCGCCGTATCTTCATGACCAGGTGAGTCACAAATGGGAAAGGTTTATGACACACACAGATATAAAGGAACACGATACAGAGACTTGCATAAACCCATAGGAAACAGACGGACATGGTGCACAGCCACTTTGTCACAAGACTGAGCAGAGCCCGTAGGACAGTGTTGCCAGAACGCTTTGCATCCAGATATTCAACACAGTTAAAAACAGGCTTGTGTTCAGTGATTTCACTCAACTGATTTAAGTGTTTTGGGCATGTTTGGACAAGTGAGATTAAGCTATTGTATTTGTTAGGTTAAGTCCATTAAGGGCACTTTCAGCTTGTGGAATTCTAACCTGTGGAGGGTTTGCTGAATGTTCACCATGGTAAGTTAAAGAGCAGCTGTGCCAGTCAATGTTGGAAGAGACGTGTAAAATGACACATGAGGGGACTGCAGAGCTGGCTCAGTCATTAGAGAGCTTGCCGCTCTTCCAGAGGACCCCAGTCCAGTGCCCAGCACTTACATGAGACACTTAGGACTTCAGCTTTAGGCTGAAGGGTGGGGATGGGGCTCCAGGGCAGAGCACTTGCCCAGTACATTCATGACCTGAGGTGCCATCCAACACAACAAAACAAGAAAAGAAAAGCTCTGTTTATTGGATTGAAGGCTATATTAGTTGTGTTTTACACTTACACATTCTTCTTTTTGGGGGGTGGGAGGATTCGAGACGGGGTTTCTCTGTGTAGCCCTGGCTGTGCTGGAACTCACTCTGTAGACCAGGCTGGCTTTGAACTCACAGATCCATCTGCCTCTGCCTCCTGAGTGCTGGGACCAAAGCCGTGTGCCACCATGCTCAGCTCATTCTTTTGTGTTTAAACCAGGATCTCTCTACGTTGCCAGGCTGAGCTTAAACTCGTGATTCTCCTGCCTCAGCCCCTTATATGTGGGGATTACAGGTATCTGCCACCACACCTGGCTAGATTAGTCTTCATATTTTTGTGCCTATTAAATATGGATAAAGTTAAGCTTAAAAATAAACAGCGGGCCGGGCGGTGGTGGCGCACGCCTTTAATCCCAGCACTCGGGAGGCAGAGGCAGGCGGATGTCTGTGAGTTCGAGGCCAGCTGGGTCTACAAGAGCTAGTTCCAGGACAGGCTCCAAAAAAAGCTACAAAGAAACCCTGTCTCAAAAACCAAAAAAAAAAAAAAAAAAGGCCTTGGAGGAGAGGTGAAATCCCCCATGTGTCTCTGCAGAAGAAGCAATCATGGGCCCAGCTGCTAATAAATTGATATAAATAAATAAATGGCGTACTCTAGTTTGCAGTTTTCCTATCGGGTTAGGTTCTTGTTGCTGGATAACAAGCTGCCCAAACTTAGTGCTACATGGATTTATTATCTGTGTCTCAGGTCCTGGGACAGAGCAACTTAGGTTCACAAATCTGCTGCACACACTTATGTATTTTAATTTAAAATTTACTTAATGTATTTATATGTGTCATTGTTTTACTTGCATGCATGTCTGTGCACCATATGCATGTCTGGTACCCACACAGGCAAGAATAGGGTGGATCCTTGAACTGGAATTACAGGTGGTTGTGAGTCACCATGTAGGCGCTGGGAATTGGATCCCAGTCCTCTGGAAAAGTATCCAATGCTCTTAACCAATCAACTATCTCCCCAGGCCCCGAGTTTTCTATATTTCCACATAAATTAAGAATCATTGACAAAGGAAAATGAACTTATTTACAGTTTGGTCAAACGGTAGACAAAGACCCCTGCCTCCCCCTGCCTTTCTGGTGCGTATTTCAGTGCTAGAGGAAAGACTAAAGGAAAGCAGAAATGTACTCGGGCTGAGGCAGCCGTGAGCTCTGTGTGCTCGCTCCTCTCCCCAGCCTGGCCCAGGAGCTTTAACTCTCTAACTGGCAGGGGATTCCTGGAGAAATTTGAATTCTTTGGGGTCAACTGTTTCAATAGTTTGAAAGTGGAAGGAAGGGAAGTTTCAGTGGCCAGGTGTCAATAAAGGCTCACAGTGCAGCCCCTCATCCTCAGAGCGGCCCACACAGCATTTTCAAACCTGCCTGGCCTGTTCCCATCATCACATGTCTGAATCTGACCCTCCTGCCTTCCTCTCCTAAGGGTCCTTTCCATGACACTGAGTTTGCCTACAAAATCCAATATAATCTTCTCATGGCTCACAATCCATAACTAGTCACATCTAAATTCTCCTCTGTGTGTAACATGACATCTACAGGTCCGACGGTTAGGACCACGGACATCTCTGAGTTGTTTTTCTGCCTGCTACAGATGCTGAAATATTTGGCAGGCCCGAATTCTGTGAGTCTTGTAGCTTAGGAAAAACCGTGTATGGCCTTGCTCTGAATCGGGTCTCTGTCCTGGGGAGACCCGGATGGTCATAGACCAATCAAAAGGTGAAGGCTAGTGGTGGAGGCTCAAGCTGGAAACCCCCATCTGGAGACTAGTGTGGAAACATGAAAGTGACTCTAAATGCTACAGACCTTCCTGGAGCAGCCAGGCTTGGTTATAAATACATATATAACCCTGACAGTCTCCTGTGTGAAGCCCCATCAAGATTCCCCAGGCTTTAGAAAAGGGAACAAAGAAAGTCATAAAGTGGTCCTAGAAGAAGGCTTTTCACCTTCAGCCCTGATGACACCCTGAGCCAGGCCATTCTTTGTGGCCAGGGGCTGATGACACCCTGGGTCAGGCCATTCTCTGTGGCCAAGAGCTGATGACACCCTGGGCCAGGACATTCTTTGTGGCCAGGGGCTGATGACACCCTGGGCCAGGCCATTCTTTGTGGCCAAGGGGCTGATGACACCCTGAGCCAGGCCATTCTCTGTGGCCAAGGGCTGATGACACCCTGGGCTAGGCCATTCTTTGTGGCCAAGGGCTGATGACACTCTTGGCCAAGTCATTCCTTGTGGCCAAAGGCTGTCCTGTGCATCGTTGGGAGTTTCAGTTTCCTTAGCGTGACCCACTAAACCCTGCACATCCTTATGACAATCAGCTGAATGTTCCCAGAGGACAGAATGGTACCCATCTAAGATGCTCTGTTCCGGGAGAGCCTTCAGGACTTGTCTGACCACAGTTCATCTTGGGTTCTCTTCTTCAGCTACCTGAGGAGTAAACCATGAGGAGTGTCTCTCAGCAGAACACACTGTCCCTCTACCTCCAGATTTCTGCCTACTCTTCCTTTTCAGCCAGAAATCGGTTTCCTTGTGTCTGAGTCAATGTTTCCTGCTCACCCCTTATCTTGCCCTCTGAGGCTACCTGCCGCATGCTGAGGTAGTCTTCAATCTGATCCTCTGTACACCTATCTTCTTAACTGCCTGCCCCACAGACTCTCACTTCTTAGGAGCAGAGACTGCAACTCTTGGTCCTTCCTTAGTCTCTAGTGTTGCATGCTGGGTAGACACTGCTGCCCAGGCTACTGCTGAACCACATCAGACAACCAAGACAAGAGTCAGAGTGTGAAGCACGGCAGATCAGTCCTTAAAGAAGGAGATGATTAAGAGTCAGCTTGGGTCTTGATAGTGTTGGTTGGTCCTATGACAGTTAACAGGTATCCCGAGTATGAAAAAGTCTCACTCTGAGGGTAGTGAGCACAGGGTTCCTGCACTTCAGAATCCCCCACCCCCACCCCCAGGACTCCTGTGGTGTCCTTCCCGTGGAACCACCGTAGCACCATGAACTTGGAACCTACCCATGATTCTCTGGGAGAGGAGACAGACAGCTCAGCCGGGAGAAGGCTGCTCCCTGTCAGCCCAGGTATAGTAGAGCAATCATGGGGCTCCCAATCAGAGAAGTCCAGATCCTGGGATGTCCCCTGTCGCCTACTCATCCCGGGTTGGTGAAATACAAGCTACACAAAGACCTGGTGTCACAAAAACTAGCTGCAGCCTCAGCAGTGCTCCTTAGGGGACCCCAGGAGAAACAGAACACAGCAAAAACAACCCTCTGGAACAGCACAGCCCACCTCTAGGTGGGGTTGCCAGAATTCCCCAGGACATGAAGTCAGTTCTCCTGCTTTCCCATGTCCCGTAAGGGGGCTCATCAGGCTCCACTCTTTTCCTCGCTGGTTCCCAAATATAAACCCCTGCATCCCACTAAGACATCAGTCTCTGAGTTGAGTTTCCTAACTTCAGCCAAGATACTGATAAATATGTAATTGTTGTATTATTATTCACTTAATGTTCCTTTAGATGTGCATATATGTGTATACATCTTTATCTGTAATAAAAAAACAGTTCTGATTATATAACTAACACGTTCACTGTAAAAAAATAAAAAACGTTAAGTAACTCAAAAAACGGTAAGAAAAAAAATTACCTTTCCTATGTCTCTTTACACAAATACACAAGGCAAATGACTTAAAAAGAAAACATCCTGTTTGCATCATTGATAGTAAACTCCATGACTTGCCAGAACAGAAGGTAATTCCCTCATACATGTGCAATAAAAACAGGACAGTTTGGTTCTCCAAGGCTTCTGAACCTGAGGTGAGAGTCCTCAGGCACTGACGGGGGTGACGGCAGTGTTAAAGGGGAAGAGCACTTTACAGTGTTTATTTCCTCCCAGATGCATCCAAAAGGCCTGATCAGTTCAATGAAATAGCTAAAATTTTCTGTGTTGTTGAATCCCATGTCTGTGAGAGGCTTAAACTTTCTGAGTGGCCCTAAGCATCTCTCAGGTTCTGTGAGAAGGAAGGGGATAGACCCCGCAAGTACCAGGCCCTGAGGACTTCACTCATGACAGCAGAATGCTCCTGCCTTCTGCCTGTCACTGGAGCCATCCAATACTGGGAAGCCTCTCCCAGCACCACTAGGGCACAAGGTCCCGGCTCCCAGAGGCATCTCTCTGGCCTCCCGAGATGAATGTACTCTTTATTTTAGAGTCAGAGCCGAAAGGAGATTCCAGCATCCTCCTCTTCCACAAAGCCTGTGTCAGAGACCCACATTCCTGGGCAGAAGACCAAAAATCGCCTGTGTGTTGGGAATTATCTGAGGCAAAAAGAACCTTCCCATCATGGGTGGGGCTCGGGAAGAGGACAGCTACAGTAGGGGAGGATAGAGTTTAAATTTAGGGAGACACTCATGCTCAGTTGGCCATGAACTTGTACCCTTACTTGGCAGCTGGTGCTTTGCTTGCCCCGTTCTTACCCTGCCCTGGGCAATAGAGCAAAACCATGAACTGTTCAGCACATGGTCCTGGGACAACTAGGACCCATCTTGGAAAAGCGCGCGCGCGCGCACACACATACACACACATACACACACACACACACACACACACACACACACACACACACACCTCACTGTGGATCAAAGACTTCAAAGAGAAATATTAAAGCTTCTAGAATGTATAGAATAATGGCTTTCTGTTTGTTTGATTTTGAAACAGGCTAGCCTCAAACTTGCTGTGTAGTGAAGAATGACCTTCAACTCCTAATCCTCCTGCCTCTGC
>JAQHUG010000378.1:356733-382266 GCA_028555095.1 Dicrostonyx torquatus | reverse complement strand
CTGTCTACTCCGCCCACCTAAGGGTTGGCCTAACTATAAGCCAGGCAGCCCTTTATTTAACCAATCAAAACACAGAAATACAGGTGGACCCTCCCACACCCTGTAGATCAGGCTGGCCTTGAACTCACAGGTCTGCCTGCCTTTGTTTCAGTTAAAGATGTGCACCACCACACCCAGCCTCATGTTTTTCTTGAATTCCTTTTCACAAGTTGGAAGCTTAGCTGGGTAGGGTCTTAGTCACGACTCCCTTTGTTCCACTTACCACCAGGTTTTTCTTTAATCTGTTTATCTCCTTGAGCACAGGACTTAGCTCCATTACAGCTCCTGGTGCCCCTTTTCTCCTCAGACTGTCCATTCTGTATTTTTCCTTGCTCAGCTTACTCCTTTTTATTATAGATCTGCATAACATTGACCACTAATAACAATATGACAGAGTCAATACTAGACTGTTTTGAAATCTCCATCGGCAATGCTGTTAGTCCAAAACTCTTCAGTGTAGCCTAGGGCAGAAAACAGCCACATTCTTCATCAAAACATAATAAGAACAGTCTCTAGGTCATTTGCTAATATTCTTCTCCTTTAAAACCTCTTGAGTCAGACCATCATAATCTACATTACTCTCAGGACCACTGCCTTCACTGCTCCTCCTAGTATATGGCCCATTAAGCCCCACTTAAGTGCTTTCCTAATCCAAAATCCCAAAGCCCACATTCCACCAAGAAGCATGGTCAGGTCTGTCACAATAATACCCCACTCCTGGTACCAATTTCTGTACCTATGTTTCTATTGCTGTGAAGAGACACCATGACCACTTCAACTCTTGTAAACAACTTCAACTCTTTTAAAAGAAAACATTTCACTGGGGCTCCTTCCATTCAGAGATCTAGGCAGGCAGCTGAAAGAGGGGACACTGGGCCTGACCTGAGCATTTGAAATCTCAGTACCCAGCCCCAGTGACACATTACCAACGAGGCCACACCTCCTAAGAGTGCCACTCCATTTGAGCCTAGGGGGCCGTTTACCTTCAAACCACCACAGATACTAAAACAAACTGTAAGTAAAATGTTGAAAAGCTGTGTTCCAGCTACGCAAGATTAGCAAAGTTAAAAGACAAAGCTGGGAAAATATGTTTGCATTGCATAGACTGACAAGAGATGGGTATCTAAAACCTTAAAGGGATAAAAGGAACTTTCAAAAATAAGTATGAAAGGGATTGGAAAATATCTGGTCAGTAAAATGATTGTCAGCCCTCAGAACCTATGTAAAAATGCCAGTCACAGGAGTGTTGGGGAGCAGGGACTGCAGGGTCCCTTAGGAAAGGCTAGCCTAATTGATGAGCTGCAGGCAAAAGAGGGACCTTGTCTCAAAGAAAGTGGACAATGCTCCTGAAGATGACATTTTAGGTTGTTCATTGGCCTACACACACACATTCACACACACACACACACATGCACACAAACATATAAAAAAGAAAAAATATATGTGAAGGCCGAGAGTTTATATAATTCAATGGTAGAGCATTTGCCGAGCACGCGTGAGCGCCGGCAGTGAAAAACAAAAACAAAATAAAACAAACAAAATCCCTGAAGGAAATACAGTAAAAACTAACAAACAAACCTTTTGGGCAGGAGCTGAACAGAGTGGCTCACACACACCCATAGTCCCAGCCCTTGAGAGGCACAGGGAGAGGGACTCCAGAAAACTCAACACCAGCCTGAGCTACAAATTGAGAACCCGTGCCAATAAACAAAAACAAACAACAGCAAGAATGAACAGGACACCCACAGGCCAGGAAAGAAAATTACCCAACAAACCTATAGGAAGATGTCTAACTGCTGGCTGGTTAACACTACCTGAAATAGCAATTCCCAAACTGTGTGATCAGTAAAATACGTAGAAGTCCAACAGTGCCACGTGGGCTCCCAGCTGTGGCCTGTGTTAAATGAGAGTCTCAAGATGCCAGCCTGTGGTCGCCCGCTCAAGGCAAGGCCGGGCAGCCGACCCCACTTTCTTCTCACTCTCAGCCCTTTGCGGGCAATGCCACTCCAGACCATGTTTTCAGGTTCAGCTCTGAACATCCCTTTCTGCCTTTAAAAAATGTACATGAGTGTGTAGATGTATGTGTGCCACATGCGGGTAGATGCGGGTAGATCAGACGTCTTAGAACTGTGGTTACAGGCAGTTACGGGCTGCCTGCTGTGGGTGCTGGACCGGAACAGGGGTCCTCTGCAAGAGCAACAGATACTCCCAACCGCTGTGCTTCTCTGTAAGCCCCTTCCTGTCCTTAGATACCATCCGCGGATCCCTGTTCCCCACAGAGCGACTCTTTAACTGCTGTCTTAGCCTTGCGTCATGTAAGTATAACTGGCTCTGTGTGCCCTCACTCAGTGCCTGTCAAACTTACAGTCTAGGCTGAACTATCTCTTTTAAGGCCTACCCACATGGGACATTAAGTGGTGGCTGAGGGGATAACAGAATGGGATTCCTTTATGTTATAAAAGAGAATGCGGAGGTGGAGGTGGAGGTGAGGGGGGAAGTGGGGAGTCTCTACTCAAGGCCACACTTGAGAGAGAATCTGAGCTGCCAGACTCCCAAACCCTCCTCACCACCCCCGCCCCTACCTCCACCCTCCACCCCCGCCCCACAAGTTAATTCCTGACTGAAATATCACAAGCCAAACTATAGGGATTTCAGGAGTCCAACCCACCTGGCTCCCTTCACATCACCCTAATTGACACAGCCCAGGAATGACAGATACCATTTGTCATGAAACAAAAATACCCCAGGCTGCTGGAGCCAGAGAGTACTTTCTGTGCTGGCAGCCTGCTGGTCCCAACACGCCATAGGGCCCTTGTGTTCACCAGGTCTGCGGGGAGCAAGAGCTGTTTCTGTAATTGGGTTAGTCCTGCGGGGTTGCCCCAGGTGTCAAAAGAAATTAGACAGAAAGGCACCACCACCTGGACCCCAGCTCAGCCGCAGGCTGGAGCCAGAAGGAAGAAACAGTCGCTAATGACCCAGAGTGCCTGGCTGTGCCCCTGACTTCTGCAAGCCCTACACTCTAGCCACGGCTCAAAGAGACCCTGTGAGCTGCAGACTGGAGGCGGGAGTGTGGGTGCAGTGCCCGGAAGGTTCCAGATGCCTGCGGGGTCATACTCACCTTGTTCAGGTCTCAGTGCCTAAAAGAGGAATGATCCTAAGATGCAAATTTAAAATTTAAAAAAAAAGCCAATATGGCAGGCCACAAGGGAGACAAGAGAAAATTGGAAAAATCTTTCCCCTGCTTTTTGAATAGAAGCCCTTCAGTTTCGGTTTGCGCTGGACCCCAGTAGCCAGATAGCAGGCTCTCCCTGAGCCCAGCAGTTTCTAAACTAACGGGCGAACTGGGAGCATTGTTCCCACAGGTGCCCATTAAAGCAGAGCTGCTCGGGTCAGCTATTCTCAGCCTCGGCAAGCCGAGCACTCACCTATAAACGTTACAGGTTATAAAGGCAAGTCCACAGAGTCCAGATCCAGAATCGGAAGCAGGTGGGGAGGTGCCCAAGCACGCTCCGTGTCCCATGTGTCCCAACACTGCCATCTGTGGCCGAGGGCTCCCCCCACCCGCAAGAGGACACAGCGGCCCAGGCTCTCCCGCTCTCTCCTTACTCCTTGACTGGCTAAGTCATCTTGATGGTTCCACCCTCTACAGATACCACCAGCTCCCCACACTTTCCTGGAACTCTCCTGGTGTCGCAGCGCCCTCAGGGAGATCGAGGAAGGATGGGGGTGTTAGATCATGCTCTGAAAGCTTCCATAGCTGTTCACTGAGCAAACAAGCATCCTGAGAAGTCAGAACTCCTAATGCTCCTTCACCCTTTGGAGGCAAGTAACACCAGGTCAGCTTCACTAGCGCTGGGCCTACTTCCTTAACAGTTTCCTGGTAAGTAGCAGGCATTCCCCTGCTCCAAACCTCTGCACCAATCTGTGGTACAAGTGCCACTACATCCTAATTTTACAGATGAGAAAAGTAACTCAAATAGAACTTATCCAGGTGCGGTAGGGTTCTAACTGGTCTTAATAATAAAGACTTGGGGTCAATTATCAAGGAGTAAAATCTGAAGGATCAGAGAAGCAGAGATGCCAGCCACTAGAGAGACCTTTGACCTCTACCAATGCTCAGCCTGAAAGGATGACCCTGTCCTCAGACTGCATCTCCAGACTGCATCTGTCTCCACCAAACCTCAGACTTCAGTGAGCTCCTGTCTCCTCGCACCTTATAGTCCTCTCTCCGCCCAGCCACATTGCTTCTGTCTCCGCCTCCCTAGTATTGGGATTAAAGGTGTGGGATCCCAAGTGCTGGGATCACTTTTGTGTGACTTCTGTTTCTCTTATAGACTGCATCAATTTCACGTAGCCCAGGGTGGCCTTGAACTAACAGGGTTCCATCTGCTTCTGTCTCCCGAGTGCTGGGATTAAAGGTGTGGCCTCGAGTGGCTTAGTTCTGCACTCTGATCTTTAGGCAAGCTTTATTTGTTAAAACACAAACAAAACATCACTACATGGTGGCTCGAGTCCATAATCCTAGCGTTTGGGACAGTGAGAGAGAGAAGGGTTGTCTATGGTTAAAATCAAGATGTAGTGGTACTTGTACCACAGATTAGTGCAGAGGTTTGGGGCAGGGGAATGCCTGCCACTTAGTGAGGTGGAAACTTAAGGAAGCAGGCTCAGCATTGGTGAAGCTGATCTGGTGTTTCTGCCTCCCATAGGGAAGAGGAGCAGTCAGAGCTCTGAGTTCTCAGGAGGCATGTTTGTTCAGTGAACAGTTACTTTCAGACGTGTGAGGTCATCTCCCAGCCCAGCTCCCAAGGGCTGTTCTGTTCTCACGCTAGCAGAGAGTGCACGCACTCCTAGACCATGTCTGGGAGTATGGAGTAGGGCAAGCAGCACTGGCAAGAAAGCTGGGGGAGGGGACCTGCTGAGATGAGCAGGAGGTCTTTGGGGGTGGGATGAGGAAAGGTGAGAAGCGGTGGGTGGACCGGTTACAGGGACAAGGCTAAAGTCCCACTCTTCCAGCGATGCCATTTTGTTAGCTATTCACTGTTGTGTAACACAATTCTATAAACATGGGCTCACACTAATTATCTCAGTTTCTGTGGCTTAGGATCTGGGCAGGGTCTGTAGGTCCTTAGGTGTTCTTCAGGGCTTTGACCTCATCTAAAGGCTCAACAGAGAAATGATCCACTTCCAAGCCCATATAGCTGTTAGCATTTCTGTTAAATGGGGGAGGGGGGTCTCAGTTCTTTGTACATGTTGACTAGACACTGCCCTCAGTTAGTTGGAACACGGCAACTTGCTTTCCTAACCCAGAAAGGAAGCGTCTGCTGGCAGGAGACACCTTTGTTTTTCCTGTCCTAATCATAGAAATGGCATTCTGTCACCTTTGTCTGCTTTCATTGGTTAGAAGCAATGTTGTAAGCACACACGAGGGAAGACAACTTCAAGGGACATAACCATCAGTGTCACTGGAATCCTCTGAGAAGTTGCTGGCCACAGTCACAGCTTTGAATTGTGTGATGTATAAGCTTCTCATCAGGGCCCAGTAGTGCCAAGGGCAGGCCTGCTTCTGTGCGTGGACCTTGGCTGTCATCTGACATGGAGAGGACCTGTGGTCAGCCCCATATGCTGACTTATGCTCCTTATACAACCTGCACAGTGCTGATCCAGCGCTGGCCATTTGCAGTTGGTCTGGCAGCCACCAACTGAGGTGCCCAACTGTGCATTCACACCCTCCCCACAGTTTCTCTCAGGAGGTTCTGCTTCTACAGAAAGGAAGGATGGGGCAGCAAGTCAGTAAGACAGACTCCCAAAGTTCTCAGGAACGTCCAAGGGGCTACCTCTACATAAAGCTAGAAGCCTATTTTCTATTATATTATAGAAATAATGAATATGCCCTATTTTTTTTAACTTAGAAAATAAAAGGAAATAAATCAATCTACTACCAGAAGTGTCTGTTGGATGAGAGAGGGTAACTGGGGGATTAAAAAAGATGAAAATTCATTATATACACATACGAAATGGTCAAAGAATGTTTTTAAAAGTCTTTTTGTCGCCTGTACATCTTAAAATGTTTTCCTCCTTATGAAATGCTTTTAAACATAGTGCCCCCCCTCCAGGTTTGCAGTGTAAGGCCAGGATGTACCTCAGTGGGAGAGGACCTGCCTAGCACGCACAGCACGTTGGATGCCGTACCTGGGCTGTATTAACAGTGTGTGGTAGCACATGCCTGTAACCCCAAAACTTGGGGATTGGAGACAAAAAGATTAGATGTTCAAGGCCAGCCTGGGTTTCCCGAAACCCCGTCTAAAAAAATAAAATTAAGTAGGTGGTGATAGCACACACCTACAATCCCAACACCTGGGAGGCAGACTTTGTGAGTTTGAAGACAGCCTGGTCTACAGAGCTAGTTCCAAGACAGCTAGGGCTGTTACACAGAGAAACCCTGTCTCTAAAAAGATTTTAAAAAAAAAGAAAGAAAGAAAGAAAGAAAGAAAAGAAAAAAGAAAAAAGCAAGCAAACAAACAAATAAACGAAAAAGTAAAGCAAAGCAATCATACTGTCCAATTATATAGCTACTTTTTCAGAACACTAAATAATTTCCCTAAATTAAAGAGTAGAATTTTAAAACTGAGGTGTTAATGACCTAAAGTCAAGAGCCTCGGAAAAGCTGCTAAACTAACTGGGGCACCAACACACCACTAGCATTTACTTCCTGGGACCACAGGAAACCGATCTACAATGGAGCAGCCCATCTCCTCAAACTCCCTTTTCTGCCCCACAGACCTCCCCAACCCACTGTGTCTTCACGTAGTCTCCACTTCCGGGAGAGACCGGTGCCCGTCATTGTTCTAACAAAGGACTGTTGCCTGAGATTGGTCTCCTCTTTCATTTCCACTCACCCTGGTCAATCCTGGCCTAACACTTGGTACGGAAACAGGGAGGGATTTTAGGGGTCTTACATCCCAGCCCTTGGGCAACTTTTTCTCCCTTTCTCTCTATTCTTTCTCTCTCCTTCGCACTGGGGTCCCATCAAGAGCCTGATCGTTCTCCAAGATCACTGTACAAGCTTAGTTGCCAGTTGTGACGTGAAAATGTTCACATCCTCTGGCCACAGGTTTTCACTGCCTTCCTGAGCAGTGTAAGTTCTGTTCTGGGGCTTTATTGAAAGTTTGGGTAAACTCAGCTCACAGCCTCACAAACCTCCGCATCCCTCGCCTCCTCTATCTGGTGGAACCTCCAGAACAGAGGCCTTTCACTATGCGCTGCACCCACACAACCACACACAAACAACCTGAAAGGTAATTAGGTCTAACTGATCTTAAACCTCCAAGTTTAAGACAGCTGTCGACTGGGGTCTGTACCTCATACACATTGAACAATAACATATGGCCTGAATTTTCAACGGCTTGAATAGTTCATAAGGCGTAATGACAAATGTCTGAAGCACCCCACATCCAAGCCTTCTTTTACTTCCATGCCAGTGGCCCTTCCTGCTGTCAAAACTTTACAGCTTATCAGATTTTTCTACAAACCCCACTCCCAGCCTTGCAGATGCCCTACCTGCCTCTTCTTTGACCTCTGCTTTTTATCTCTAAGACAAGCATTTCCCTTACCCTACCCACCAATCCCCTAATGACTCCCCAGCTCCCCATCTTACCCAAATTTCTCATTGCCCAGTGATTTCCACTCTCGCATCCACCACCTCCCCCTTCCCTCACATCTGCCCTCCTATGCAGCTTATACCCAACACCAAGCCCTCCCTAAAGGGACCACCCACCCCACACTGACCTCCTCAGCCCTCGCATTACATACCAATCCCCTACATCTCTCATTCCTCACCCATCATCCCCTCTAAGCCAACCCCATGCCCACTGCCCTCCTCCAAGGCCCACAACACATCATGTCCATATGTTTGCCTTGAGAATAGGTCCCGAAGGCCCTACTGGGGCGCACATCCTCTTTTCCCATGCTGACATGAGCCAGATAGAAGACAAATTGGGTTGTTTTTCTGAAAACTATATAAAACAGAAAGATTGCCTCTGACAGTCAGCCTGAGGTCATGCAGACCACCTCCTAAACTAAGCCATGCCAACATGGCGACAGATAAAGGGGTCCCACCACTGAACCAAACTGGAGTTGTCAGCCAGGAGGTCAAGGGGTTGTCTGGTCAACAAAATAATCAACTGCCTCCTAGAGGCATGCAAAAAAGACACAAACACACAAATAAACAACCCTGTCTACACTTGCATTAATTATAACAAAGTAAGGGAAATTACACGGGCCCAGAAGAAGCCTTGTCATGTTCCTGGCTAGGTTCATGGAAGCCATTACCAAATATACTAATCTACAGTTCTAAACCTGGGGTTGGAACCCACTTGATCCATTGCCTTGTCATTAGCCAATTTGCTCCAGACATTAGACAAAAGCTCTGGCAATTGGAAAAGGTCCTTGAGACCCCCTGAAAGGACCTTCTAGATGTAACCTTCAAGAATTTTAACAATTGAGAGGAGGAAGCATAAAGGAAAGGACCAAATACCAACTTTGGCTTCAGTCCTCCGTAATCACCCACCCCGCTAGACTGGAGACTAAGCCCTCTAGGACCTGCTTCAGATGCAACCGTCCTAGATGGTGAGCTAAGGGCTATCCTAGCCCAGGCCCCCACACAGGCCTGCCCTGCTTTCAGTCAGTGATAACACTGAAAGATAGATTGTCCTTAGGGACACCGAGAACCCTCTGAGGACTCCTGACTCCGAGCCTACTCCACTGTAGCCGTTCTGATGAAGGAGCCCAGGCTTCCAAACCACAGCTGTAAATCCCGACTGACCCACTGAACACTGGGTGACAAGGATGGTGGCTAGGCACAAAGTCTCCTTCATCCTGAACACAAGGTGTGCATTTTCTCTCCTCAGCTCATGGAAGGAACCAACCGCCAAATCTAAGATCATGGTCATGAGGGCGTGGTCTTAGGAATTCCCACTAATTCCATGAACATCCCATCCTTGTCTTGCCAATCCAGAAGCCTAAATTTTATTTGTTCCATTTTAGTTATGTCTGAGAGTCCCATGCCCCTCCTAGGTAGGGACCTGTTAGTCAGACTCAAAGTCTCCATTATCATCCCACACAATGCATTACAAAGTTTTATCTTCGATCAAACCCTGGTGAGCCTTACCATCCCTCCACTCTCCCATCCAGTCCTATCCCTATAATTCTCTTGTCTATCATATGGAACACAGCTCCATTGCCCTATACACAACTCCACCATTGTTACCCTAAAGGCCCTTGTATCCTATGGCACTCAAGACCAATACCCTTTACCCTGAGGTCCAAAGTCAATCATTACTGCCTCCCGAAATCTCATCTTCTAAACCCAATCAACTCTCCTCATCACACCTCCAGTCTTGGGATTAAAAGTCACAAAAGAACTTTCTACCTAGTCCAAGACCCCTGAAAGGCCAAAGAGGCCAAAAGACCCACCCACCCCATTGTCCCTAATCATTATACTATCCTTACAATCCCACTCCATGTTGGGGTCCAGCCTCAGTGGGTTCATACGTCCCAGGTAGGGGTGTGTGGATTAGAAATATTAGGCAGAAAGAAACAGAGATACAAAAGAAAAAAGAAAAGAAAAGTCAGAGGCACAGGATGGAGTCAGGAGGGCAACCCAGGGAAGACTGAATCCTCCCATGCTTATTTCTCATAGGTTTTATATTCCCCAATCCAAAGAGGAGGGGAAGACAAAAGACATTTTTATCAAAATGCAAGGGGGAGACAAGTGATTGTCTTCTCAAATACCCAAAGTATCAAGTATCCACACCCAAGGTCAAAACGTGCTGTCAGTAGCCACACCCTGGGTCAAACCTCCTGTCAAGAACCTTGAAGGACCAAGAATAGGCCTGAACTCTCTGACCTTTGGTCAAGGTGGAACAAATCCACATCTGTGGGCTCTGAAATATTCCCCTTTTTGATTTATTTATTAAAGCCCCTGCTTCTGTTATAGGACAGATGACTGTGCCTGCCTTAGATTGTCTTCTTCCACCTTCCAGACTTACCCATCATCCGTACATACATTCTGTCATACATGTCCTGTCTTAGATTGCCTGGAGGAAAAAAAGATCTTACCTGTCATGACCTCTATTTATAAAGGGTTAGGGGAGAGCACGTAGCTAGATGCCACGCATTTCTGAGCCAACTTTCCACCGAAAGAATTCGCAAATAACTAGATAATCATAAGAAAGCAGATGATGTTATGTGATACACATGCTCCTATGACCACAATATCTCCTAATTAGGCGCAGAGGATGACCAAGATGGGATGGTCATTTAAAATTGGTCTAGGATGTCTTTAATTGTTTTTAGCTGCATCAAAATCTAAATATATCTTATTAAACACATCAAATCTAAGGACTCATTGGCATCATATCAAATTTTTCTCAGATAAGCTCTAACCTTTCTCTAAATGGTAAAATCTTCAAGTGAACCAAAGCACTTACAAACATTAATAGGTCAATACCATAATTCTAATAGAAAAATTAACAATAAACACACAATTTGTGAAATCATAATTCTCATAACTTTTTTCTAATCAAAAAATGGGAAAAGTTTCTGTGATGGGTGAGCTATGAGCTTTTTCCTCTCCAATTGCATTGCTGCTTCTAACTTTCTTTTTTTTCCTAATATTTATTTCATATGCATTGGTATTTTTGCCTTCATATATATCTGTGTGAGGGTGTTGAATCCCATGGAACTGGAGTCACAGACAGTTGTGAGCTGCCATGTGGGTGCTGGGAATTGAACCCTGGTCCTCTGGAAGATCAGTCAGCGCTCTTAACCGCTGAGCCATCTCTCCAGCCCGCTGCTTCTAACTTTCAAAGATAAGTTCTAGCTGTTACAGTCCCATGAGCAAAGCTTTTGTCCTATTCCTCCCCATCAACCTGTGGGGGTGCTCTTCAGTACCTCCAAAGAGGTTTATTATGCTGAGCAGGCGATTTAGCTGCACAGCATATCTACAATAGTGTTCAGTTGTTTCAATGAGTCACTTTCCCACAGCGGGGAAGTTGCCCAGACACCTGTTTTCCAGGCTTTCCACGTCAACAGCAGACAAATACTATACCGGTAAAAATGAGTTCTGTGTCCCAAGATATAGTGTGGACAAACATTTAGTTTTTGGCTGGATCCAGAGTGACTGAAACTCACAGAGGTCTGGGAAGGTGGTGTAATAGGCTTATCAAGAAGGTAGGAACCACTAGCCGCCATCAAAACCTCTCTCCCGTCACAGATGGCAGAATGATGACATCAGAACATCAGAAACACAAGTTCATTGAATTTCACTCAAAGTCCTCTGGGAGGGTTTCCATAGCTATGATGTCATTAGGACTGCTACTCTTCTGTTCCATTTACCACACCAAGCATTCAGGAAACCATCGAGTGATGTGAGATGTCCTTCTGTATATGTGTTGCTTTTACTGGGTAATTAATAAAGTCATTTTGGACAATGGCTTAGCAGAGTAAAGCCAGGTAGGAAATCTGAACAAAGATATAGAGAGAGAGTACATGGAGTCAAGGAGATGCCATGTAGCTGCTGAAGGAGAAATTTCTTTAATTTTTTTGATAGATAATGAACTAATTGCAGAGAAACATTTGATTCTGGGGACTGCTAAGCTAAGCCAACATAAAGGTATCTTGACTTCAAAATTTGGGTCTAAGGATTTGTTACTTTGGAAAAGAGGTTCTGCTTTTGTTTCCACAGAAGAGAACCTGTGGAACCCTTACAGGCTAATGTGCTTTGATGGGACAAGAACCCCTTGAAAGGTCTCCATGAACCCTAAAGATACTTTGCCCTACAAACGGCAGGCAGCAGTTTGGAGAAAATAATGCCCAAATTCCCAAAATGATTGTTTATAAATGTTTATTTTCATTTAATAGAGGATATACTATAGAAATGAGTACTTTACACTGGTATGAATCTTGATCTATTGATACAAATATAAGGTCCATTTTGTTACACTGTGTATATGTATTTCTGATCTTGTTTAAGGTATTGTGTTTGTACAGCTCATTTAAAAATGTAATGTATAATTAAGAAATACAGATTAATAGATAGTCATCTGTAATAGTCAAATTGTAGTCATGTTAGTTAGGTTTTCTAGATATACAGAGATATATTTCAGTTAACTAAATAATCATCAATACTTCAAAAACCAACAGAATATGGCATTTTAAATGTTTTAAGAACTTAGATTTTTCTCTACAGTAAGACATGTCTGCTTCTGGCAGAACCAATTACTACAGAGAAGTTGATGGGCATTGAAGAAACTTGTTATGGAATTGGCCTTCAATGGGACAAAGCTAGCCATTTGGGCAAGAAACTGCTCTTGCCTAGATGGCTTGGTAGAATGTTGTAGAAACTGGACATGCAGGACCCACAGGAAAGGGACCAGTGAACTTTGCCAGACTGAAAAAGGCAGGATGGTTCTTCAGAACTTCAAATGTCCTGCTTCATGGAAAAGTCTGCTGGATAGTATGGGCCTGTAGGCTGAAGATGGATGCCCCAACGTTACAGAAGAACTTTGCATGACTATCCATAAAGCAAAATGTCTCTGTCAATTCTAGAACTTTGGAAGTTGCTTACAATGCACTTCCTGTTTATTTAGGTAATATTATATCCTTCTGGGGTCTTTGAAGAGTTGAAGATGGATAGTTATATAGTTTTCTTTAGTTATGATAAAAGATAAATTATATATGAAACTTTAGACTCATAAAGAAATATTATAACTAATTCTTGCTTGATAACTATTTTGTTATATGTAATTTTATTATGTTAAAGCTATAACCTTCCTTTTTATTTAGATAGAAAAGGGGAGATGATGTGGGTGTCCTTCTGTATATGTATTGCTTTTATTAGATAATTAATAAAGCTGTTTCAGTCAATGGCTTAGCAGAGTAAAGTCAGGTCGGAAATCCGAACCAAGATATATAGAGAGAGTAGGCGGAGCCAAGGAGACACCATGTAGCTGCCAAAGGAGAAAGATACCACCTGAACCTTACTGGTAGGACATAGCTTTGTGGTCATACACAGATTAATAGAAATGGGTTAATTTAAGGTGTAAGAGTTAGCTAGGAATACGCCTAAGCTATTGGTCAAACAGTATTGTAATTAATATAGTTTCTGTGTAATTATCCTGATCTGGGTGGCTGGGAAATAAATGAGCAGTCTTTGTTTACAATCGAGCTTCATTTTCCTCCTGTGAAAAAACACAAACATGCTCTTGACCCCATGTTAAAACAGGGTCAGGTTCTTTCCATAATCCAGTGCAAGAGTCTTTCCATTTTGCTTTAGTGCAGGTCACTCTGGTTGCCATCGTCCCAAAATCTATCCATGGCAGATTGCTTGCAAGCATTTATATTTAAGAAATCTAGAACAAAAGGGCATGGTTTAAGACATTATGTGGAGATTGAAAGTGTAATTCCCCCTTATTTGTTTTTTGAAATTGTGTTTTCAAAGCCCTATGGGCATGTTAATTGCATGCTTCATCTGAGCCAGCAACTGTTTTAGCAGCTTCTGTGAGATGCCTGGGGGAACTAGGGTCACTGTTCCCATGAACACTTTCACTGGGGGCTCAAGTGTAGTTCTCTCCCTGTAGAGAACTTTAAATAAGGCTGTAGCCACCGGATATCTCCCAATAACTTCTGAAAATCAAAGTTTGTAAGCCATCCTTCTAATCCAAGCTGCAGTGCTCCCATTTGACAGGCAGCAATTTGCATTTTTACAGAGGAGTGGAAAGGAGTTGGGCTCCCCGTGGCTTGGCCATCCAGCCGGGGACCTGGGACCAGGAGGCATTGGTCCCTTATTACCTGGGCCTGAGCAGGGCGCAGGCCACACTTTCCGTGCTTAGCCGCCCCGCCAGAGGCCAGTGGTGGCAGTGGCTGCACCTACTGCAGCAAGGCTCTCAGACGCCCACCATTGCAGCGGCTCTGAGACCTCAGCGCCCACAGGCTTGGCTGGCTGGGAGCTTAGGTGGGCCACACTGTTTTCATGACCTCCGCCTCTCCCCCTCCATCCCCAGCTTCATAGCAGATGGGCGGGGCCACGCAGCTTTTACTTTGTAGAGCCCAGGAGGAAACCTAAAACAGTGGTCCCTGAGACTTCAGCCTGCAGCTGGTGCTGCAGACTGCTGGATGGATCAGAATACAATATCTATAAACTCTTAAAATCTCTCTATTTGTTTCTGCTCCACCCTAGATCTCTTGGCTTTCAAAACACACCCAAGTAAACGTACAGACACCTGGCTACCCTTTCCTTGTCCCACATCTACAATTTTTACATACATTTTTTACTCCTGATATATAATCACCACCTTTCTTTTTCTTTCTTTCTTTTTTTTTTTTTTTTTTTTTTTTTGGTTTTTCGAGACAGGGTTTCTCTGTGGCTTTGGAGCCTGTCCTAGAACTAGCTCTTGTAGACTATGTTGGTCTCCAACTCACAGAGATCCACCTGCCTCTGCCTCCCGAGTGCTGGGATTAAAGGCGTGCGCCACCACCACCTGGCTTAATCACCGCCTTTCCACATTCATTATTTACTTGAGCAACCTCTGGCGCCTCTACGCCTGCACTGTGTTATTTCTCTGCAGTGTCCATCACAACACTGGTTGCCATCTGTGGGGGTCCAGCCTCGATGGGTTTGTACATTCCACGGTAGGGGTGTGTGGATTAGAAATATTAGGCAGAAATAAACAGAGAAACAAAAGAAAAGAGACACAGGATGGAGTCAGGAGGGAAACCCAGTGAAGAGTGAATCGCCCAGTCTTATTTCTCATAGGTTTTATATTCCCCAATCCAAAGAGGAGGGGAAGACAAAAGACATTTTCATCAAAATGCAAGGGACAAACAAAGTGACCATCTTCTCAAATACCCAAAGCATCAAGTACCACACCCAAGGTCAAATGTGCTGTCAGTAGCCACCCCTGTGTCAAACCTTCTGTGGGAACCTTGAAGGACCAAGAATAGGCCTGAATTCTCTGACCTTTGGTCAAGGTGGGACGAATCCACGTCTGTGGGCTCCAACAACTCCATCCACAGCCACAACTCCTTTTTGCCTTCATTTGGAAAGACCTCCATTCTCTCTCTGCTCAACGAACTTGAATAGTCCTAGTCCATGGCTTCCAGGATAGTCTCTACCACTTTGGGCAGGTCCTACTGTAATGCTCTGTCTCTTTAAGAGACAAGCCACGCCCACGCAGCCTCAGCCTCCTTCCTCTCTCTCTCTCTCTGTCCCCTCTCCTGGAGAGGCAGCCTCTCTCTTTCTCTTTTTCTCTCTCTCCCTCTCTCTCTCTTTCCCCTACTCCTTTTTCCTTCCCCTCCACAACCCACCAAATAAATGTCCAATTACATTCTGTATGGTGTGCCTATCTCTGTGCCTCCCACCCGCCGCCTGCCCACACTGCTTGCCAGGGACCAGCTAGTCGCCACATGGCTGGGGACCAGCCACCTTCGTTTGGGGACCTGCCGCATGGTCTCGACCCTGCAGCAAGCTGCCAGGGACTCGCAGCAAATCCATTTCACCTTGAGTGGGGACTCTCTACTCTGGATCCATCCCAGCATCTCTTACAGTATGTAGATGACCTCCTCTTATACAGTCCTTCAAAAGGCTTCTGTCTGACACCATTAACCTCCTTGAAACCTTTGTCACCAGGGGTTACTGTGTCTCAAAAGATAAAGCCCAAATATGCCAGGTTACTGTAAACCTTTCAGTCCCAGTCCCTCCCTTCCATATCAAACCCAATCAACACCCCCAACCAAACAAAGACCCTTTTAGACTATCTTACACCAACCACCAAGAGAGAGCACCTATCCATGCTAGGTCTCGTCAACTTCCTCACAGATGGATGCCCAACTTCCTCATCACCCCACCCCTATAAGAGGCTACTGAAGGCTCTTTGGAGGATCCCCTCATCCTCTCTCCTCACTAATCTCCTCTATTCAGACATCAGACCTCAGGTAAAGCATCTACCCTCTCACCACCCAACACTTCAAAACTTCTTTTTCTTTTTCTTCGTCTTTTCCTTTCATTGAAAATAGATTTTTTTTCCTCATACAATATATCTGGTTACAGTTTCCCTTTTCTCTATTCCTCCCAGTTCCTCCCCACTTCCCTGCCCTCTAGATCCATGCCATTTCTATCTCTGCTTAGAAAAAGAACAGGTTTCTAGCAATAACAACCAAACATGACAAAATAAAATACAAAAAGACAAAATAAAAAACCATCACATCGAGGCTGAACAAGGCAACCCAGCAGAAGGAAAAGAGCCCCAAGAGCAGGCACAAAAACCAGAGACCCACTCATTCGTACACTCGGGAGTTCCATAAAAATACTAAGCTGAAAGCTGTACTATATACACAGAGGACCTGGTGCAGACCTGTGTTGATCCTGTGATTGGACTCCAGTCTCTATGAGTCCATATGCACCTTGCTTAGCTGGTTCAGAGAGCCTTGTTTCCCTGGTGTCCTCCATCCCCTCTGGCTCTTACACACTTTCTGCCTCCTCTCCTGCAGGGCTCTCTGAGCTCAGAGGGAAGGGATTTGATGGCAGTATCCCATTTACAGCTGTGTGTTCCATGGACTCTCTCTCTCTCTCTCCATATAATGTCTGGCTGTGGTTATCTACATCTGTTCCCATTTGTTGCAGGAGGAAGCCTCTCTGATGATGACTGAATAAGGCAATGATCTATGAGTATAGCAAAATATCATTAGGAGTCATGTTATTGGTGCTTTTATTTAGACCAGTAGCACCAAACCCTTCTTTCTGTCCCTAAAAATTAATTAGGACCAGGCCCTAGCTATCCTCTGCAACTATCAGGCGATATCTACAATCTCAAGGCATAACTTTCTAAACAACAGCATTTTATTAGGTAGGGATGGCCTCCTTGCCGATAGGTTCCTACTGCTACCATCATAATTAATCCAGAAGTTAATAACATCTTTCTCCATAGTCTGTTAACTATCTACCACTCTCAAATATCCCAAGTCACCAGGCCTTCACTCTACCACCTTCCTAGATCCAAATATTACATGTATACCTTCTTTTTTTTTTTGTTTGGTGGTGGTGGGGTGTTACAAAACAAGGTTTCTCTGTGTAGCCCTGGCTGTCCTGGAACTTGCTCTGTAGAATAGACTGGCCTCAAACTCAGAGATTCATCTGCCTCTGCCTCTGCCTCCTGAGTGCTGGGATTAAAGGTATGCATAGCCCCCACCACCCAGCCATATGTACATCTTCTTGACTCTAACCTATCCTTTTAGCCCCACCCCACCCTCAAACACACCCCATCCTTCCAACCCATATTGATATTATTCCTCATATGCATACACACAGGTAATAAATCTCTCCCTCAATCCTTCACACACACTTCAGACACCTCCAAACCGATTTATAAACAGAAGGCCCCTAAATATCACTTCCTTGTGCCTTAGATTATGCCATTTTCCAAGGTCATCCCAATTCTCCTATAACACACACGTTATCAATACCAAACCTCTGACCCCAGGCACCACTCCCCAACAGGGTGAACTCATGGCCCTTACTTGAGCCTTAACACTGGCTAAGGATCTTCTGTTAATATACACAGACTCAAAATATGCTTGTAACATCATCTATTTGAATATTTTAGTTTGTTGTAGGAACCCACTTGTTCCTTCCTAGCTGTTCAGCCCCGAAATAATCACACAGAAACTATATTATTTGCAATACTGTTTGGTCAATAGCATATCTCTGACTAACTCATATCTTAAATTAACCCATCTCCATTAATCTGTGTATCGCCACAAGGCTGTGGCTATTGGGTAAATTTCCAGCATCTGTCTCCACTGGGGCTACATGGCTTCTCCCTGACTCCACCTTCTTTCTCCCAGCATTCAGTTTAGTTTTCCTTGCCTAGCTAAATTCTGCCTTGCTATAGGACAAAGCAGTTTCTTTATTCATTAACCAATAAAAGCAACACATAGAAGGATCTCTCACACCATAAGTTTGGAAGGGAAGAGGTATCCTTACCCAAGGGGAACCCCAATCACCAACGACTCCCTTACCAGGACCTTTTAGATGCTGCCCCCATTCCCTCCAAACAATATATCAATGAAACTTTTCTACCACTAAAAGCTCCCACTTGAATCACACTTATTTAGTCTAAGTGAAACCACAGGTCATTTCCTAAACATGGCCACCAATACTGTTCTAAATAATATCAAAACCAGCCAACCACAACTCATGCCCCACAACCTCCTTTGACAACATCCACCTCACACTCACAACACCTCTGGCCCCAACTTCTCTCTGTTATGTGTTAGCCTCTTTCAGGGGTGCAGACATGGATGCTCAGAACCCAGCCATAGACCCACAGAATCTTTGTTTGGACACTTCATACACCAACGTGTGGATGCAGGGTTGACCAATGTAGGGTAGCTGCTATCTTCAGTTGTTCTATGAAAAAGGGCCTCAGACATGTTAATCTCAAGGCATCCCCAACAGAGACTCATTCCTAAAGCAAGCTCATGGATAAAGGGGTCAGACTGGGGAGAGACCAGAGATGGCTGGGTATGACTATCCCATCGTAGAAAATTACGCCGGCGGTCAGGATTCCCATGCTTGAGAAATCAATCTTAAATCTCAGCATCATGGTCCATGAGTCCTGGAAGGCCACAGTGAAGGCAACTGAGGCCCAGCAAAAGAGTATTGACCTTTAGCTATGGCAGGCCTCCAAGGCCAAAGGCCACACGTATCATTACAGCAGCCGAAGAGAAGAAAGAGAAAGCTGTTGTTCACATATCAGTGTATCGGGGATGGTAGAAGAAAAGTGAGTCAAAATTTTAAAAATCCAAATCATTGCCGTCCTCAAAACAAAACTCTGGGATTCCTGAAAGTTGGCTATACTTCTCATTCTCCCCCCACCAGTCACATCGCTTTCCCTGACTGACACCCCTCTGAGTCATCCAAGTCACACCCCTTCCTCTGACTGATACCCTGCTGAGTCCATCATCCTCATTCTTCTGGACCTTTGTTCTTAATCATCTTGTTTGCTCTTTACACAACCGCCTAAACTCCATAATCTGGGCAACCACTCAAGGCCAAGTAAAAAAGTATATTCCTTGCCTATGCCCCACAAGCTGTGAGGACATCTCCTGAGCTCCCTCACTGCTCCCTACCACACACACACACACACACACACACACACACACACACACACACACACGAGCAAAAGGTAGCCAAAGAACTCTCTGGGTTTGGAATGAAGGATTAATGACCTAAAGCAAAACCCTCAGCCGAGTCTATAAACTCTTGACAAGGAAGCCAACATACTGGCTGTGTTAGTCACAGCTCTCTACTGTAGCAGAACTTGTAGATCGAATCTCTCTATGCATAGAAATGGAATTTATTAGAATAACTTACAGGCTGTAGTCCAGGCTGTAAATCACACAATGGCTGCCTATAAACAGGAAGTTCAAGAATCCAGTAGTTATTCAGTTCACGAGGCGGGACGTCTCAGCTGGTCTTCCGCATGTGCTGGAGTCCGGAAGGAGTAGGCTCCAGCGTCCGGCTTGCCAGTGAGGCAAATGCTTCCTTCTTCCTCATCCTTCTATAGACTGCCAGCAGGAGCTATGGGTAGATTAGAGGTGGGTTTTCCCAGCTCCAAAGATCTGGATTAAAGATGTGTCTTCCCACCTCAAAGAATTAGAAGCAGATCTTCCCACTTCAAATTAAGCAGAAATTTCTCACAGATGTGCCCTCCATTCACGGGTTTCAGTTAATTCCAGATGTAATCAAGCTGACAACCAAGAACAGCCATCACACTGATGAAGAGCAGAGAGCAGTTACTGACCTGACACTGCAGGAAATAAACCTACAGATGAACATCCCTTCCTGCCCTATGAACCTCTCTGCACAGAGGGCCCACTGCTGGGAGAGCCCCCTTCCCTTCATTGTTCTGATAAAGGACAATTTTCTCCAAGGTTGGTCTTCTCTTTCTTTCCCCTATACATCACCTCAGTCAATCCTGATCTAACAAAAACAATTTAAAAAAAAAAAAAAACTATATTCACAGGGTCAGAGGAAGAAAGATGAAGAAAACACAGGGATACATGTTGTAGTCATGCCTGTAATCCCGGCATTTGGGAGTTACAATCAGGAGGATAGTTGGAAGTTCAAAGACAGCCTGTATTCCACAGCGAGTTCCAGGCCCATCTAGAACCTAACCCAGTCTTTAAAAAAAAAAAAAAAAAAGCAAGCAGAAAAACCCTGACTGTTTCCTTCTCAGCCAGCACTACAGCCCTGGCAGACCCTTCTGTCCTCACTGAAGTGTTTTACATACAAAACCACACAATAGCTGCCGTGTTCCCGGTTCCAGAGTGGTAGCTCAGTATGCACACCTGTCTGTAGCTACTTGCCTTGAGGGTGGGCCCACATACACAGGAGGCTCAGTGGTAAGCGTGACTGAATTTCAGATGACCTTGGACTCCATGTAAAGCACTAACCAGAATGGGTGACACCCTGGCTGTAATGCCTAATACCTCGGAAACAAATAAAACAACAACCCGAGCCATTACTACAAAACAACCCTACAAACCCTGGGTGCCCCCAACGCTGTCCCAGGCCGACTAACAAGAACCTCAAGAGTGGGCGCTAGGCATGGGGACTTTTAAGTTCTTTAAGGTAAATCCAAGGTTGTAAATTACTATTATAAAACTAGCTTTGAAGCCAGGCACAGCAGCACCCAGTCCATAAATCCCAGCACTTCTGAGGCTGAGGCAGGAGCCTCCCAAGCTTGGAGAACCTTTCAGAAAGCAAGCGGGTCTCTTCATGGGATCTAAAGGAAGGAGACTGGTTACTAAAAGGCACTTATCTATTCTGCCTGACAGATTAGGTCGTGCATTTACTTCTCCCGTGCCGGTCCCTTCCCACAATGCATCTGATTTTACTTATGTGTTTGCCCAATTATGCTTAATGTGAAGGTGGTAAATGCAAGGACCTTCCTAAAAAGTTAGAAGAAGACAGTTTTGCTTACTGTGCACGCACCTAAACCAGTTCAGGCTGGATCAGCTCATCTATTCTTCATACCTGGCTATTGTAATACAGTGGAATACAATGAGTAGAAACTGTCTTGATTTCACTGTTCCTTGGAACAGAGAAACTACAGTAATTTTCAAGATAGGAGTACATGTAGCCGACCAGTCAGGCAGTTGAGGGAGTTCAGAAGTGGTTAGGTACAGGGTGGTACACAGGGGTGTGCATGGCACATGCAGGGGAAGGAACTGAGCTAACGAGGGCACTGTTACAAGACAGAGTGTGTGCAAAACCCCAGACCAGACGAGGGACCCAACTAAACGGTCTCCTGTGCTTGCCTGCCTCAACTTCTCTGAGAGACTTCCCCCAGTTCATTAGGGAAGCTGTGACTGTTGATATGATGACGGATGCAGAGCTGGGCAGGGCAGAGACTGTCCTTCCTAGTCTGTCCCGAATGCTGTCATAGCTCCTGGGTCCCCAGCAAAGCACACCCACAAAATTGTTTAGGCTGTTGGTTCTGGGTGGAACAGATGAGTCTCCCCAGCCATGCTCACATGAGTGTCCTTTGTTGTTTCTGGTGGCATTGATTGTTGGGGGAGGAGGCATCTGTAATTTAGCCCGTTTGGGTTTTGGAAGCAACAAATTGTTTCTTGAGAAGGATAGGGCCAATGGTTAACAAGATAATCAGAGAAAGGAGGGGTGCTGTAAGGAAAGAGGGGCTGGGAGCACTCATCTATGCCAGCCTGGGGTTAGGACTGTCACCTAGATTTTCATTGGCATCTTCTCCTTACAAGGTACTGCTGAAATTTTGTTCTATCTTTTTGACTTATTAACATAAAAGGCCGTCCTTTCTGGAGGTACTAACAAGTTCCCTCTTGACCTGCAGTGCTTACGTAGGTCCACGACTCTTAGACCAACCCTGTCAGCTAACCTTGAACTTGGACGACACTCTGCGGTTTCGTTCACAGTTCTGGCAGATTAACTGTTGTTAGACATAACATGAGACCCAACTACAAGGTCATCTGTCTCAAGCAAGCCTGCCAGTGATTGCCAGTGGAACGTGTGAGCGTGGATGCTTCAGATGGTGGGAGGCGCTTTCACAGACCGTAGGACGATGTTCGGTGATATTGCCCAGAGAGGAAGTGTCTCTTGAGCAATGGGGAAAATATCAAGAAGGCCTGTTATCCACAAGCCCAAGAGAGACCTTTTGAATCCAGCTGCTTGGCTTGAAGGTGTGAAGTGCAGAGTCGGCCATCTGAAGGTCTGCATGTGGTCAACACTTCTGAGACCTATGAGCGACTGAGGCAGGTCAGGGTACTTACTCCAGGCTTGGTCTTCTACAGTCATTCCCTGTGCTACCAAGTTGGCACCAACATGGATTCTCTGGGTTGGGTTCAACTGGCTAGCCTTGGAAGGTATGCCGTACCTCTTTCAAGATCCCTTGGGAGCCAAAACACTTGTTATTATACTTAGTGAGAGAAAAAAAAAACAATTCTCTTTAGTTGATTTGGTAAGAAGGGAGTTTGAACTGATCCAGAGGTGGGGCTTCCTCCGAAAGATCTGAGGTGGGCTGCCCATGGCAGAAGTCAGGAGAAAGAGAGAGAGAAATGGGGGCAAGCAGGAGGAGCAGAGAGCAAGGGAAGAAGAAAGCTCCTGAGAGGATGGAGTGTAGCTCCTGCCGGATGGTTGGATGACTGACCAGCTAGGAGCTTCTGTCATTATCAGGCAGGCTTCCACCCGGCGTGGGCCTGAGCCCTTCTCACAGTGTAGGTAGCCAAAAAGGCCCAGTACCCCCCAAAGTATACCATTTGGTGAAGCTAAAGGAAAGCTTGTGTTATTTCTACCACCCGTGCTAAGGAGAAGCCCTGCTTCTCTCCTTTGATGCTGCCCCGCCTCCATCCCTATCCTGAAACCCTGCTCAACCTACATCCCAGCAGAAGGCAAGAAGACAGCCACACCTGTCAGGATCTCCTTTACAAGACACCTGTTCCTTGGGCTCATGCAAATGCAAACGGGAATTTGTTTTAGTCTGTTGTTTTGATATAAGCTCACATAGCCCGGGCTGACCTTGCCTCTGAGAGCTGGGATTACAGGTGCATCACCACACCCAACAAAGAGGATTTCTTTACAAGCACTTCTCTGTGAGAAGCATTCATTTTACCCAATAATCACCCCTCTCCCAAAAGAAACAGTCTATAAGCCCTCGCCTGCACAGGGGCACACAGGCTTGTGAATGGTGTAGGACTTGCCAGTCAGCTGCACTGCCTGTGACATTCCACAAGTCCAGGCTACAATACTGATTTGCATGCTAATTTATATGCCTTTTTCCCTTTCAGTGCTTCTTAGTTTATCCCTGGAGCATTCAGAGTCTGCCTCATTCCGAGGCAGTCAGCAAGCTCTTCAGGAGTGAGTGCTGACCTGCACCAGTTGCTGAATACAGGAGCCAAGGCTGGAGTCTCTCTGCTCACCTGGTATACAGAGAGCACTGGGCAGGGCCTCTGCCTTCAGTCAACGAGAGGGATGAAGCCCTGGACTCTAAGGAGTTATGTCCAGTGCAAGGCAGACAAAATTTAGTAAGCAGACATGGTGGGAAGCCAAGAAGAGAAAGACGCCTGAGTCAGAGGGGCTGGTCCCATCAACTCTCCAAGGATTCTGGGAGCCTAAATCAACTGTTGGCTACTTTGGGTGGGGCGGGGGTGGGAGACGGAACGAAATAACAAAAATTAGGTTACAACTGGAATGTGGCATTTGCATTCAATCCCAACACTTGGGAGGCAGAAATAGGCAGATCTCTGAGATTATGGCCAGCCTGGTCTGGCCTCTGGTTCCAAGTCAGCCGTGAGACTGTTTCCAAATACACCACACACACACACACACACACACACACACACTCGCACACACGCACACACGCACACACATCACTCATTCACGCACGCACTCACATACACACACACTCACACATCTACACATACACACTCATACATGCACTCACACATCACACATACATACACATCACACACACATACATACACATGCGTGCGCGTGCGCGCGCACACACACACATCGATTTATTGACAACAATAATGTAGAGACTCATAACTGGTTAGAGTGATAAGGATAAGTGTCCGAGTGCTCAGCTCTAAGTGGGAACTCAGTATCAAGCCTCCAAGACTCGGCAACCACCACAGTAGAGCAGTTGGAAAGAACGAGTGAAATGCTGTCTTCTGGACTCAGAGGCCTACCTGCTCTCTCCAGCTACGGTGACCCACACAAGACCTGAGGCAGGCTATCAAGCCAACCAGCATTCCAGCACTAATGGGGTGGGGGTGGGGCTCATGAAGCTCCGCCCCTAGCTGTGAAGCTTTTAGCAACTGCTGGCTGCTGGGGCAGGGAGTTATTTTTCCTTGTTGGTGGGAGGGCTGGTAGATTGACCGGGCTCCGGTGATAGGCCCACACCCACAGGCATGCTGGCAGCATTACTTAGACTCAGTGGACTGTACATAATAAGAAGAGAACATAAAGAAGGAAGTGGAAACTTTAAAGGGCCTGACCTGGAGCAGAGGGGATATAATGAAGATACACTGTATGCATGAGTAAAATTGCTAAAGAGTAAAAATTTAAAAGTCTAAAGCAGTTGAGTGCATACTGCTCTTGCAGAAGATTTGAGTTTGGTTCCCAGCCCCTGTAACTCCAACCCCAGAAACCAATGCTCTCTGGCCTCAACAGGCACCAGCGGGCATGGGCACATACACAGACACAATGCATACACATGATTAAACATAAAAGAAATCTAATTATGTGAGTTTTAACACCACTAAGATTTAAAAGTCATTCAGCTTTATTCAAGTAACTAGTTTTAAAGTTGTGTTTGTGAATTAAATTGTATATTTTGCTGTGTAGTGTCAATAATTTTGAATAAAACAACTTTATTATGCAAACTCTTGCATCAATAGTGATGGGTATACATTGAATTGAAATCAATTTAAATATGACACTGGAGATCAGATAACAAAAATACTCCCCAGGAAGACAGTATTTGGAAGCCATGTACTCAAATTTTATGTATTTTTTTTTGAAGATTTATTATCTGGGGACTGAAGAGATGGTTTAGCAGTTAAGAACACTTGCTGCTAGGCTGAGCACACACCTTTAATCCCAGCACCCAGGAGGCAGAGTCAGGCAGATCTGTGAGTCTGAGGCCAGCCTGGTTTACAGATAAGTTCCAGGACATCCAGGGCTACACAGAGAAACCCTGTCTCGGAAAACAAAACAAACAAACAAAAAACCAAAGAACACTTGGCTGCTCTTATAGAGCACCTGGGTTTGATTTCCAGAACCATCATGGCTGTTAGTATCCTGGAAGCCCTTGGGAACCTGGCCCAGTCACCCCCTGTGTATGGCAAACAGGTCCTAATTTGTACACAGGTGTAAGGGTCCCTTTAAGAGACAAGTTC
>JAQHUG010000378.1:276048-289387 GCA_028555095.1 Dicrostonyx torquatus | reverse complement strand
GTAGGCGATTTTTATACCAATGGACACAAAATTGTGACCTCTGATTAACACGATTAGCTTAGCTCTTCTCAAGAACACAGTGTTTCTACAGGGCTGTTTTGGTGTCCTCTTCCCTGGGTGTCAGCTAATCCTGAACAAAGGGCCTTGGATACTTTGAGACAAACATGCTTGACTACAGTGGGAGACAAGCCAGCATCTCGTGAGCTCAATCAGCACATGACAATTCACCATTATAATGTACATTATACCTGCCCTCAGAGAGCCAAACATCTCCATAAAGAGACATTCTCTGCCTTGCAAAACCAGGGAAAAGAAAAGCAGAATTAAAGCCATTAATTCTGTGTGAAGATTTTGGAACAATTCACAGAAAAGGCAGATCTGTTGGAATTCCATCATGCAGAGTGTTCATTGGAGTGGAGCATTCTGGGACAGAAGTCTTTGTAAAGATGGGGCAGCTTATTAAAGAGCCAGTATGGGCAAGTCTTAGCAGTGCAGGCCTTTAATCCCAGAACTCGGGAGGCAGACTTCTGTGTGTTCAAGGCCAACCTGTTCTACATGGCAAGTTCCAGGACAGCCAGGACTACCTAAAGAGACCTTATCTAAGAAAGCAAAAACAAAAAGCCAGTAGTTTGTATTGGGGTACAGAGTTTTTGGGTGGCTGCTCTAGGCCTGAGAGTGGAGGCTGTATTAAGGAGGTTGAACAGTGTTTCCCATGGACACTGTCTGCTGATCTACTGATGTCTTACGTGTTTAATATCGGTCTCAGAACTTGGTTGGCATTCTTTGGTGAGTCACAAAACAGCTTCCTTTCTGTTGATGTGGAAGGAAAACCCTTGTTTCATGGTGGAGACAGATCTGCCTTTATTTGACGCCTTACTGGTGGATATCAGTGTATTTGACCTCCCTAACCTTATTTGATTCATAAATTGAAAGAGGAGAAAGGAATTCTACACTACAAAGCCCAGGCCATCATTTCTGTTTTCTCCAGATTGAATAGTAGGTTCTAAACAAAACACCTCCATGTGAGAGCTATGCATGCCAGGCTTTATGTTTTAAACTCAAAAATCATTTTTGGAGTCAGGCATAGTGGCCCACATTTGTGATTCTGCCACTTGGGAAGTAGAGTCCAGTGGATCCAGAATTCAAGGTCATCCTGAGCCACAAAGTGACCTGGAAGCCAGTCTGACTCAAACATAAAGATTATTTTATTACTAACCACACTCTGATAAAATCCTGCTTGACCAATGATTCTATGTGAAAAGGAAATGCTGGACTCCGCAAAGCACAGTTTGGGAATCAAGCTGCCTGGGGCTAGAACCCTGGTGCTCTGTTCAGTAACTCTGAGCCCCAGAGTTCATGTACCTTCTCTGAGATGCCAGTTTCTTTCTCTCTTTTTAAGATTTATGTTTATCTTATGTGTATGAGTGGTGTATCTCTCTGTGTGTATATGCATGTCTCATGCATGCAGTACCTGAAGAGGCCAGAAGAGGGCTAAGATCCCCTGGGATCTGGAGTTACAGAGAGTTGTAAGCCACCATATTGGTGCTGAAAAGCTAATCTAGGTCCTCTGGAAGAGCAGCCAGTGCTCTTAACTGCTGAGCCATCTCTCAAGCTCCCAGTTCATGTTCATCCATGTTCATTCTCTCCCATTCCACCAGGGTCTCACTATGTAGGCCTGGCTGGCCTGGAACTTGCTATGTAGACCAGAGTGGGCTCAAAATCACAGAGATCCTCCTGCCTCTGCACCCCAAATGCTGGGATGAAAGTCATCTGCCACCATGCATGCCCAGCCAAGTTTTCTCTTTTATAAAACAGTTGTAGCTGAGATCTGCAGTGCTGGGAACTGAACTGAGGACCTCAAACTCACTAAGCAAGCACTCTACCATGGAGCCACATCCAGTACCTCAGCTCTGGAATTGTGGGATAATGATGGATTCAAACAAAACAAAACCAGGCTTGGAGGTACAGATCTATAATTCCAGTATTCAGAAGGATTTAGAGTTTCAGACCACAAACTAAATAAAACCCAAACCAAAAAGATATATTTCTGACTGTGAAGGATTAAATGCGGCCATTTACTTGAACCTGGGCCATTCTCAACCACAGTGGTGATCAGAGGCTTTTCTTCCTGCTCTCCCCCTGTCATTCTCCCTCCGCATCCTTCTCATGGAGACATGAGATAGTATCTCGCCACTGATCAGATCTTGCACTTGATGGCATCTTCCCCAAGGTGAATTATCACAGATTCTGTGTTGAGTTTTTCCTGGATGGGGAAGAAAGAGTAAGGTACACACCAGAAGTGAAAAATACTTTCCAAATGTCTTGTTCTTGCCTGAAATTCTCCTCCCTTCACATAGTACCCAGCTTCTATGTGGTGGCTCATAACCATCTGTAACTTAGTTCCGGGGGAGTCCGATGCCTTCTTCTGGCCTTGAAGGCACCAGGCATGCATGTGGTGTACAAACATATATGCAAGAGAAATATATATATATTGTAAGTTTTAAAACCAACCCAACAACTGCAAAGACTTCTAGGACTATACATCCCAGAACCTGAAGAGCAGAAAGGAAATTAGATTATTTAATATTTTGCATTTTTATAGATAAAAATATCTACCTCATGAGACTTTTATGAAGATTAAATGTTTGGGTACATGTGAATAACTCAATAAATGTTGGCTGTAATTATTTATTGCTCATATATAGACAATAGAACCATCAGCATCATAACAACAGAGATAAGAATGTCAGAAGTCCAGAGCTAAAAGACACAGACTCACCCGTGGTCTCCCCACCACCTTCTCTCCTAGTTGGAACCAGAAACATGTCACGGCCAAGTTTGCTTTTCCGCTTTTGTAATGAGAAAGCATGTTTAGTGGTCACAGTCCTGAATGGAAGGAACGAAAGGGCAGAAAGCCACAGTGCATTAACACTCGGCACTGTGGGACATCTTTAGAACAGCACAGAGGGGCACTTGATGTCACCTTCTTAGAGCTGATCTCCTCCGGGAAGGTTTGTCTGCAGACATTTGCTTATAGACAAACGAACGCTCCATTCACTCTTCTTGGCGTTCTCCAAGGAGCACTGTCAAAACTCACTAACATCCACGGTGACAATGTTAAGAGGCACTTTCTCGCTCCCAGCCCTGGAAGAGTAAAGGAAATTTGGTGGCAGTGTTTCCGTTACACCTAGCAGTCTTGGGTCTCACTTCTCATCACATGAGTGGGAATCTGAGAGCTTGCCCAAAGGCTGACTCACTGTGTGTCCTGTCCTTGTATTTGGCGCGGAGGCCTCTGGGGGATAGCTCCAGGAGGCTGAGTCTGTGAGGGTAGTGTCGGCATGGACAGCCTCAGTCCCTTGTGTGAGGGGACTCGAGAAGGATTCAACAGTGAAACCTACTGCACTGTCGCCAGGGTCTAGCATCTGTCTTCAATAGTGAGAAACATCTGAGATCAAGCAACTCAGCCTGCAGCATTTGTGACAGGTGCAGTCCACTCCAGGGGGCAGAGGGTTGACAGAGCGCTCCCTTGGGCTAAGCTACCCTGAGAAGGGCAGCAGCATGACCGTTGACATCCTGTCAGAAGAGAAGGACATGTGAGGGAGTTTGTTAAACCAAAGGAAGTTTCAACAAATCTCAAAATTAGGAAGTTTTATTTTTAGAAATTGCAACATAAAACTTAACGGTCCCTTGATGTGCCTGCTGTCTGGAGTGGAGATGGAGCTGGTGGCCCCTCATTGTGTGGCTCTGAGTCCCTAGGCTGAATTCAGAGAGGAGGACACAAAGCCCTGGGAAGAGAGACCTGTCCCACCTCTGAGAAGTAGGGTCTCTTCCAAAGGAAGTTCTTAGGCTATGTAATGGTCAGAGAGGAGCTAAACACATGAAAATTCAAATCAGGCATAGTGGTACAAGCCTTTAATTCCAGCACTTGGGAGGCAGAGGCGGTAGATCTCTGCAGTTCGAGGCCAGCCTGGTCTACGCAGTGAGTTCCAGGACAGCCACGGCTATACAAATAGACCTTGTGCCAAATCCAAGAACCTTACCACACACAGCCAACCCCGAAAATGTCATGAAAATAAAATCAAGTGACCCCCAATCACAAAGATTGACTTAAGGGGGTCAACCCCAGGTTCCCGAGGAACGTGTGCTTTGCCAAGAAGCACAAGAAAGCAAACAATGTGAAGGCCATGAGTGTCATGGAGGCCTTTGTGAGGCCCAAGATGCCAAAGGGCCCCAGGGGCAGCTGCCTTGCTCTCAATGCTCGCCCCAAGCTTGGGAAGTGGATTAGAAGCTACATGGGCAAGGCTCACAGCCTCTGCCAACCAAAGCCCAAGGTTTATACTAAGGCAAAGGCCTCAGCTCCAGCTCAGGCTCCCAAAGGTGCCCAGGCCCCTGTGAAGGCTCCATAGAAAAGGTTTCTGTCTGCCAATGTGGAGGCAGACGGACTGGAGTCACATACACATGCGCACACACACGCATGCACATGCACACACACACGCATGCACATGCACACACACGCGCACACACAAACACACACACGCTACTTGCAGATAATCAGGACCCTATGCTGTTTCTTATTTTAAGTCTTATTTATTTTATATGCACATTTGTGTGAGGGTGTCAGATCCCCTAGAACTGGAGTGAAGACAGTTGGGAGCTGCCATGTGGGTACTGAACCGTGATTCTCTGGAAGAGTCACTGCTCTTAACAGCTGAGCCATCTCTCCAGGCCCCCCACCCCATGCTGTTTTCACAAACAAACTTGAGGTAAGATCTGTTAAAAAGAAGAAAATAAAAATCATTTGTGTGTGTGTGCGCGCGCATGTGTGTGTGAGACACACACAGAGATTTAAGATATTTAAGATAATTAAAATAATTTAAAATAATATAATTAATTTAAATATTTAAGGTATTTAAGAACAAAGTCTCAGAGAGTCATATGACACAAGTTTCTCTTTCCTCCTTTCCTTCCCTCCCCTGTCCCTTCCTCCTTTCAGTTGGTTTTATTTTTTATTGTTGCTTCCCATGTGTGGTTAAAAAAGAAAACTGTAGCCAGGCGGTGGTGGTGCACACCCAGCACTCGGGAGGCAGAGGCAGGCGGATCTCTGTGAGTCTGAGGCCAGCCTGGTCTACAAGAGCTAGTTCCAGGATGGCTCTGGGGGAGAAAAGATCCTGTAACCCCTGGTGAGAGGGAGGCCCTGAAGGAAGAAGAGGACATACTATGATCGGCCTCTATAGTCCTGGCTCTGGAGGTGGCAAACGACCTGAAGTTGGCAGCTAAACAAGTGCCACTGTCTATGGTTGAGATGGTTGAAAGCTAGGAAGGAAACTCCGGAGGGACACTGTGGCCTCGGCAGCAGCAGGTACTTACCATTTGGAGACAAGGCATGAAGCTTGGAACACCCTTACTGTGATAGATAGGAACCACAGCTCAGGAGTCCCTGGTGCTTTTGTTTGTTTGTTTGTTTGTTTTGTAGACCTGGCTAGCCTTGAACTCACAAGATCCACCAGCCTCTGGCCCCCAGTATGGGGCTCAAAGCTGTGTGCCACCAGACCCAGCCAAGACCCTGGCGTTATGCTTATGTTCCTCCTGCATTTTCCCTCTCTGTCAAACATAATAATAAAAACGTTCAGAAATTAATTGTTAAAGAATAAAATTGATAGCAAGTCTAATTTGGAGGTTGGGATTTGCCTTAATTTGTGATTCTAGGATCAGGCAACACTCAACTGAAGATGAACAGAAACAGAATCCCAGAACAAGGAGCTGACTGGCCACTCTGGTTTCCTCACAAGACCAGAATAGCAAGTCAGGACAGACAGAAGGCCATCATTATCCCTTTTGGAACTTTGTATCTGTCTTATGGCTTCTTGGAAGGAGAGATAACAGTGTAATTTTAGAATGAGTTACTCCATTTTGATTTTTGATCTTGTCCACTGAGGCCCTATGCAGGAGCTGAGTCTAAAGTAATGTCCTCCTATAATTTGTATTTACGATGACTGTCTTACAAACATACAGTGAGCCCCTGGGAGCCAGTCTGACCATAATGTCAACCCAGAGGAGAATAGCCCAAAGGTCAGGAGAATGCTGGGAGAAGTCGAGTTAGACATAGCACAGATCAGTGTGTGTCCAGGGCAATCACACTAACCCAACCAATCCTTTACAGATTAAATCCAGCTTTACAGAGCCCTGTAGCTAACAGGTCAAATGCAGACAGACTCCTTAAAATGCAGGCGGAGTGCCAGTAAAGGACCTTGACCAAGCCAGACAACTGAGTTCCACATGGTAGGAAGGAACCAAATGCACAACGCTGTCCTGTGACCTCCATGTGCCAGAGAAATGGTTTAGTGGTTAAGAGCACTTGCTGCTCTTGCAGAAGACGTAGGTTCAATTCCCACACCCACACAGTCGTTTATAGCTGTCTGTAACTCTAGTTCCAGAGAATCCCATGACCTCTTCTGACCTCTGTGGGCACCAAACACACACATGGTACACACACAAACATGCAGACAAAACACTCAAACATAAAAAGAAATGAATGGGTCTTAATTTAAAAAAAAAAGTAAAACATGAAGGGGCAAGGTTCAGTGAGATACCTCAGTGGGTAAGGGTGCCTGTTGAACTTGAGTCCAACCAAACTGACTCCACATGATGGAAGGCAGGAAGTTATTCCTGCAAACTGTCCCCTAATCTCCAATAACACACACACACACACACACACACACACACACACACACACGCACACGCACGCACGAACACACACGCACACACACACACACAGAGAGAGAGAGAGAGAGAGAGAGAGAGAGAGAGAGAGAGAGAGAGAAATGTAACAGAAAAGTCTTGCTGGCTTTTGTTCTGTTTTAATGCAAACTAAGTTGTTACATAATACTGATTCACGAGGCTTTGGAAGGTATGCAATAATTCTTTTGCTGGATTACTAATTTGGGGCTTTCTCCCCCACATCCTGTAAGCAGGGGAAGTGAGGGACTAGATTACTGTCCCCAGTTGGGAGAACCTGAAGAAGCAAGTCTGGGAGCCTCTGACATGCAACACTGCCTGCTTGGCCTCCCTTGCTGGTTACTGTCCCTTTAAAATTGTCCTCTCTGACTGACCCTGCATCTAGAGGTGTCCTCTGTGCCACCACTTGGGGAGCCTTGAACCAACTCTGGGTTCCAAACCAACCTGTCCATTAGAAGTGAGAGGATTAAATGCTAACAGCCTTGCTGAGGACAACTGGAAATATCTAACATTTTTAACGGTGGTAAAATATGTGCACAGAAAATGCACCATTGAACCACGTTTAAACATCCACTTGAAGGTACTTCGTGCATTCACACTGTGCAATCACTCTTCACCTCTCCAAATTTAAACAGTAACTCCCCACTCCTCCTCCTCCCGGTCACCTCTCTACCTAAAGCTCACTCTCCTAGGTAGTTCACAGGGGTAGAACTGGAACCTGTCCCTTTGCACGTCGTGTACCATGTTTTCCATGTCCGTTCAGGTTGCAGCATATGTCACGAGCTCACTTTTCAAAGCTGAATGATATCCGTTTCAGATGCGTGCTGTGTCTTATTTATGAGGTCATTCGCTGATGCGTCTCACCATCTTAAGTGAGCATACTCTGACTCAGGACTCTTTTCAAGACTTTGTCTATACTTACATAAGCAGCTATGAAAAGGTATTTGTGGAAGACCTCAGGGTCACTACTCAATAGATAATTTTTCCTTTTTTCTTGCCAATAGGACTGGAGTTGCTTGAGTAGAGGACAATTTGGCAAAATCTACAACAACTTTACTATAAGATTTTGAAACCGAGATCATATCTTATTTTGCATTTTGGAATGGTGGAGAGCCAACGAAGGCCTCACACGTGCTAGGTGAACCCATCTCCAGCCCCATATTCTGCTTAACTTAGCATCCTCTACCTATTCTCACTTGACAGCTATGATGAACTTGCTGTTCTCCTCTGGTCCCACCCCCTCACCACGCCTGTCACAGTTAAGAAATGCAGCACAGAGCACATCACGAGCGCTAAAAGTGATTAATGAGGTCAAATTGGTTTGGGAAGCATCTTGTTCCCTGACTCTTTTCTCTACAGGTCACATCTCTTTAACGACATGGAGGAGCACCTTCCCAGACTCCTTGGACATCCTGAAACCACCATAGGTGAAAACACGAGAGTCAAAATGCTCTTCTCTAGATGCCTAGGCCCCAGCATTGGGAGCACCCATCCTCAGCCTTGCCGGCCACAGGAGGCCATGCTCTGTAGCCCAACAGCACCAGCTCCAGACGCTAAACAAAGTCAGGCTCTTGTAGGAAGAGTGAGGGGCGTCTCCAGAGAGCAGTGCCCGTCCTTCCCCATGCCATGTTGGCTGGAGGACATCTATCTGCATAGCACAATCTGGGATGCTAAAATTCCTTCCCTGGGGAAGGTGTAAAGAACTCCTCTTCTCCATCTAGGGTTCCAACAACAGATCAAGGTCCCACTAGCATTAACCCTGGGAAACGGTGTAGTTCACAGAAGGCCACACGCTTCACTTTCTCCACACCTGCCCAGTCCTTGGTTCTGCAGTAGGGCATTTGCAAGATGGCCACAGCTGCTCTCATTTTGGTGACAGGCACTCAGAACTCTTTTAAACACACATTAGTCTTAAGTTGTTCTGGAGAATTGCCAACTGCACCAATAAAACCCATCTAATTTTGGTAGCTTGGAGGAAGCCTCACTGTTAGAAATGCCAACCGTTTCTCTGAACTTTCTGTAGTTCCCTGTTTCTGAGGGCCGCGCTCACTGAGCCTGGTTTCCAACCAGAGTCACCCCTCTCTCCACTGTAGCTTCTCTATCCGTGTTCTCTTAAGTACTGATGATGCCAAGCACTTACTACGAGTCGTTTGATTATTTATTGATCTTTGATTGATTATTAAAATCTACTTGTGTGTGTATTTGGTTTGATTCTATTTAATTCTATTTAAATTTTTTTATTCAGTGCAAGGGTGGCTCACGTGTGCCACAGCAGGGATGTGGAGGTCAGAAGACAACTGTGGGCATCAGGTCTCCTCTTCCATGTGGCTCTAGAAACTGTGCTCAAATCATCAGGCTTGGTAGCAAGCACCTTCCCCCACTGAGCCATCTTGCCAGCCCTATTCCAATTATTTAGCAGCTCATGGAATGTTGGTATTTTCTTTTTTGTTTTTCTACATTTCTGATATGAACGCAACAGTAAGAGATGCATGCAAAACCACTCCTGAAACATCAGAAGAAGGTGGACAAGGGGGTGCACACTTGTCAATCTAGAGCCTGGGAGGAGGAGGCAGAAGGATCAGCAGTTCAAAATTATCCTCAGCGACATAGTGGACACCCTGTCTCAATCTAACACCTCATTCCTGCCCACAGGAAAAAGAGCCAGACAAAGCTGGGAATGGCTTCTCAATAGCCTCCTCTGGAGTTCTTTAAGAGCACACACACTAACTCAGCCACCCCACACAATACGCAGCACACACCCACTCAGCTGACATCTCTTTCCTGGAAAGGTACAGACCTTTTGGCTCTGTCTAAGGCATGTGTTAGCAGGAGAAAGACCAAAAGTCATTAGAGGTGGTGCCTGAATATAGTAGGAAATTCTGAGTTGGACAGAGGAACAGAGAGCAGGGTTGGAGCTAATGTAGCCATGTGCCAGTGGCTGGAGTGGGGAACCAGGAGGATGAGGTGGCAATGGCACAGAGTCCTGCTCCAGCCCTGTGCACTTTCCTCTCAATGGTGGCACAATACGGGTCACACGCTCCTAAATAGGGAAGCAATCCTGCAATATCTGTTACTTTTGCCTACAGTGGATTTCCTCCTTTTCCTTTTGATGTGAGCTGACCTCAGTTCATTTGCCCATTTAGCAATCCTCAGATCCGGGATCCACCAAGGGTCACATTAACATCCTACTGGGCTATGGCTTTACCAAAAGCAGGTCTGAGTTCAAAGTCCACCAAACACAACCACTGACCAGCAAACTGGCACAAAAGATCCTGAAACCCTTAGCCAGACCTAGGTCCCTTCTGAGATGGCTGTCACACTCTCCACACCCAGAGCAGCTCATGAAGTCAGACCCACTTGCTCCTTGGTGAAATCGGGAGATGCAAACCCAGCAGGGCTTAGGTCTCGAGGGCTCAGAAAGAGTCGGGTCTATGAGAGCTCTCTGTGTGGTCTCCACAGCTTCCCCACGATAGATAGGAAGTTATGCTGAAGTAAAGACTAACTTCAAAATAAGCAACAACAAAATGTATCTAAAAGTGTCACAAAACCATGCCAAAATATCCATATTAAAAGGGGCTCCTCGGTGGTGATATGGTTTGGATGTTTTACCTACTTGATGAAAGAAATACTTGGAGCTGGAACCTTGTCTCAGTGGTTAAGAGCACTTGCTGTTTTTTCAGAGGACCCAGGTTCCATTTCCAGTACCCACATGGCTGCTCACAACCATCTGTAGCTCTGGTTCCAGCAGATCCAACCCCCTCTTCTGACTTCTGTGGGAACTAGGCATGACTGTGGTGCACAAATTCAAAACATATGAAAAAAATAAAGAAAAAAAGAAAGCCATCTCTTTGGGCAAAGGAAATCCAAACTCCCAGGGGTATAGCCCTGATTCTCCACAAAGAGGGGGGTGGCGATTCTTTGAGTTGTTTGAATGAAAATAGCCCACAGGGGCTTAAAAGAAGTGATACTATTAGGAACTGTGTCACTGGGGGTGGGCTTTGAGTCTTCAAATGCTCAAGTCGGCCCTAATGTAGAATTCTCGGCTCTTCTCCAGAACCATGTCTGCACAAGTGCCACCATGCTTTCTGCCATGATGATAATGAACCAAATCTCTAAACCTGTAAGACAGCTTCAATTAAGTGCTTTCCTTTATAAGAGTTGCCTTGTTCGTGGTGTCTCTTTTTTTACAGCAATAGAAACCCTAACTAACACATGCTTCATTTTGTCATTTTGATTACAACCCAGAAAACAAGGATCAATTTGCTTCTTAGCCTGTTTTACTGTATCAGACTTTGGATGCCAATAAGAAAGGCAAGGCACATCCACTGGGAATGGGATAATGTCAATGGGCTGTTAGTGGCTGTCACTTAAGTGTAGTGGCCTCATAAGGATAGAACCAGTGGCAGGGAGCCATGAGCTTCTTAAATAGATGACATGTCACGTGACATCTTAGTGCCCTGGCATTTTACCTAGCTGTAAACAGAGACTGTGCTTTTGTTTCCTGGCTACCCAGACCCAAATAATCAGGGATGATGTGGGATGTCCTTCTATATATATGTGTTGCTTTTATTGGTTGATGAATAAAGCTGTTTTTGCCAATGGCTTAGCTAAATGTAGGAAGAAAGAAGGTGGAGTCAGCCAGATGTCATGTAGCTTCCTAAGGAGAAGGATGCCAGAACCTTAGCTGTAAGTCACAGCCTCGTGGCAATACATAAATTAATAGAAATAGGTTAATTTAAGATGTAAGAGCTAGCTAGGAATATGCCTGAGCCATTGGCCAAACAGTATTGTAATTAATATAGCTTTGTGTGATTATTCAGTTCGGGTGGCCAGGAAACGAAAGCGCAGTCTCCATTTACATAATGGCACCCAATGTGGGGTCAAACCCACGACCCTGAGATTAAGAGTCTCATGTTCTACCAACTGAGCTATCTGAAGCCAGCGAGTGGTTCTGCTAAAACAGACAGATCACAGGGTTGCATGACCCAGCTAGTGATTCAGGGGTGAGTTCAAAGACATCCTGGCTTTGGGGCAGTGAGGGAAGTAGCAGCCAGAGAAACAGAGCATCACTCAGAAGCAATGAGGGAAGGCACTGAGGGTCCAGTCTCTGGCTTCCTCCTGACTGTGGGGGAAAGAGTGTGTTTCTAGTGTGTAACCACAGTCCCTCAGGGTTTCTAAGAAACACTTGGTCTGCATGTAGTTGTTCTCCTGGAGCCAGCTGTGTTATAATCTGAACACATTTTAACTTGAACATGTACAAACATCCTTCCAGCTGCTTCCTGCCTTTTCTTCCTGGGCCAGAATGATGGATGAGGAGAGAGCACTTCTGAAACCAAATGGAAAGCGCTATGGAGATTGGGGGAGGGGTGGTCAAAGAGCCAAACTCCTTCCTAAGAAGGCAATATGAAACGAGCTGCTTAGTAATTCAGAGCCCTGACTGAACCGACAAGGAGCAGAAGTACAGGGTCCACGCACGCCTTTCCCTCCTCGCCAGCATGCAAATGTCCTCGCTGACCCTAGCTGGAAAGAGATAGCCAGTGATACAGAGGTGAAACTATCATTCCTTCATTCAACAAAGTCTTCATGACTGCTATCGCATGCCATGCAGGCACCACCCAGTGCCAAGGGATAAGGCAGACATTCTCTGCTTCATGGACCTCAGGATCTGCCCTGGCTCTCAAACATTAAGGGCCCCACTCCTGAAGTCTCCAGTTTAGTAGGTCTTGGCAGCCTTTATGCTTGTGTTTCTGAAAAGCACCGTGAGTGACTGAGCTGCTGTCCCAGGACCACAGCTGGAGGACTACTGGGTAGGCAGCTAATTCTCTCCCTGGCATAATGTGGTTCGCTGGAGGAAATAGAGCCTGGCATATGTTACTGACAGCCTGAACTTTGCGGTCCCAGAGCTGAGGCCATCCCAGCTCCACCCAGGAAGGAACATCAGTAACTTAACATACAGGCATCACTGGGAAGACTTCACGGAGGCCCAAGCTCCCACCCTGACAGAAGAGGAACAGTATGAGAAGTCTCTCACTGAGTTCTCTGAAATAAAGGCTGTACTCACATGTGCCAGGTATGGGCCTATACCTTTCAGTGGCCAGGTATGGACTGGGGGCAGGTGAGACTCATTCGCCCTCCATCTGAGTGAGGCCTCACCCTGTGCACACTGGCTGTTAGTGGCTCTCAAGTTGTGCAGTCATGTTCACAACCAACTTCAGAACATTTCTATCACCCTAAAATGAAACTCCGTACCCTTCAGCTACTGGTCTCCTGCCACCCCTAGCTTCAGGCAAGCACTAACCTTCCATCTACAGCACTGGTTCTCAACCTGCGAGTTACAGCCCTTTGGGGGTCAGATGACCCTTTCACAGGGCTCACCTAAGACCACTGGAAAACACAGATACATTATGATTCATAAGAGCAGCAAAATTACTGTTACAAACTAGCAATGAAATAATTTCATGGTTGAGGTCACCACAACATGAGAACTGTATTAAAGGATCACAGCATTAGGAAAGCTGGGAGCCACTGATGCGCAGACTCCAGGCATTTAGTAAAAATGTAATTACACTCTATGCTGTTATGTGTGTTTGGGGCATGTATGTGC
>JAQHUG010000378.1:225486-252774 GCA_028555095.1 Dicrostonyx torquatus | reverse complement strand
GATGCAGAATTTTGAGGAAACTGCAACAGAGGCGTTCTGAGAGGCTGCATCACCTGGGATACTTGTCTGACTGGCCAATAGCTGAACAGGATAAAGTTAGGCAGGAAAGCCAAACTGAGAATGATGGGAAGAAGGGCAGAGTGAGGAGTCACCAATCAGGTGCAGAGGAAGCAGGAGATGAATGTGCCATGCTAATGAAGGTACCACCACGTGGCGAGTAAGTAAGGAATATGAATTAACTTAAAATGTAAAAAGCTAGTTAGTAATAAGCCTGAGCTATTGACTGAGCATCTACAAATAATAGAAGTCTCTGTGTGGTAATTTGGAAGTGGCTCGCAGGAAAGGAAAACTCCATCTACAAGGATATAAGGTATGAAAACATTTTTTTTTAAAAAAAAAAAAAACCATATACAGTACAAACATTCCCATTCCAAAACGGAGATTAGAATACCAAGGAAGGCCCAGACCAAAGCATTCAAACTCAGAAGGGGCAAAAATTATGCCCTGTAACTGTCCAGCCTTCAGGGCACATGGGTGACTCCAACTCTTACAGCTTCACTGTTTGTACCCTACATGTCTGGCGCTCCTTGTAGCCTGCGGTTTTTCTTGGCAGATGTTTCACAATGCTGGCATCTAGAATTCCCTCTGCTCTCACAGCTTCCCACATTGTCCTCCCAGGAAATCCCCACAGGGGATCCACCCTGCTGCATGCTTTCAGGCTTCCCTCTGGATTCAGATGAAAGTTTCTGTGGCTGTGTAGCTCCTGCATCTTGTGACCTGGAAAGCCAGCATCATGCGGAGGTCACAGCATCTAAAACCTGGTGAGGCCGGATCTTCTCATCCAGGAGAAGTGTCTTCCATCCTTCTCCTGGAGACAGGTCATGGGGTGGGGGTGGAGGAGTGCCCCCTGCCTGTGACAGGAAAGCTGCCCTTCTTTTGCCTGATTAAATGGGGGTAATGGAGTTACTGGCCGTCTCTGTGAGGTCCTTCAGGAAGCTCACGAAGGCAAGAATAAAGGCTGTGTCTGTGCAGGAGGGGAGAGAGGGGGCAGTAAAACACAGGTGAGCCCCGGAGCCCCGGACCTGTGTTGTCTTGGCCTTCCAGCCACGTGAGCTTCTTTGGTGATTTGAAAGAACATGGTCCCCATGTGCTCATACAGAGTGGCACTATTAGGAGGTATGGCTTTGGGGGAGTCTGTGTCTCCAGACCTGCCCTGGACACACCTGAGAAAACAAGTGGACATCCCCATGGCTTCCTACATTCTGTCCTTGCGCTCTCTGCTTCAAGACAGGCACATTTGTGCCCCGTTCCAGAGGTCATTGAGGAGCAGGATCACAGAGCAAGCCTGAGTTTGAACAGAAGCACCTGCAGCTAGATTCAACTGAGATCTCAGGAAAGGAAGTGGGCTCTCACGGTCTCAGTCCTAACCAAACACCATCCACTTCCAACTCGCTTAAGCCAAAAAAGGGAAAAGAAAGCGGCCTTAGGGTTTCTATTGCTGTGAAGAGACGCCATGACTATGGCCGCACTTATAAAGGAAAACAATTAATTAGGGCTGGCTTACAGTTCAGAGATTTAACCCATTATCATCATAGTGGGAATAATGGTGGCATGCAGCTGGATAAGGAGTTGAGAGTTCTGTATCTGGATCCACAGGCAGCGCCAAGAGACTGAGACACACTGGCCCCTCTTTAGCATCTGAGACCTCAAATTCTGCCCCCTTAGTGACACATTTTCTCCAACAAGGCCACACCTACTCCCCCAAAGCCATACCTCCTAATAGTGCCACTCTGTATGAGCACATGGGGACCATGTTCTTTCAAATCACCAAAGAAGCTCACATGGCTGGAAGGCCAAGACAACACAGGTCCGGGGCTCCGGGGCTCACCTGTGTTTTACTGCCCCCTCTCTCCCCTCCTGCACAGACACAGCCTTTATTCTTGCCTTCGTGAGCTTCCTGAAGGACCTCACAGAGACGGCCAGTAACTCCATTACCCCCATTTAATCGGGCAAAAGAAGGGCAGCTTTCCTGTCACAGGCAGGGGGCACTCCTCCACCCCCACCCCATGACCTGTCTCCAGGAGAAGGATGGAAGACACTGCCTGACAGACCATGGCAGCAGCTACAACCCTCTCCATGGCAGCTCTTTTCAAACAAGAGAATCAGCCCATCTCCGGGTAAACAGAGCCAAATGCTCCGAAGTAGAAGAGTCTAAGGGGTGGAGAAAGCTGCCAAGAACAGCCATCCTGTAAATAAAGTGGTTTGCTGGCACAGACGGGGCCTCCTGAGTAGCAGTCATAGCTGCTGTGCCTGCCTGCCTGCTGGCTGAGGCAGCAGAGAGGAACTCAGCTGTCAAGCCCACTCTCTGAGAGCGAGCCAAGACCGCCTCACTCAGGGAGGTCCAGCTTCCCACAGGCTTTGGGGCTCTCTCCACCAGAGCCAGCCCTCTTCCTAGAGGTTATTCTTGTAACTCTGCCCTAGCCAGTTGGGGCTCACTCCTGCCTCATTGGCTGTTATATGGGTCTTCTCTCCATCCTGGCCAGCAGGGTCTTATCCAGACCTTCAGGGATGTGGGCCAACAGCACCACCCTCCTCACGGGGAAGACATGACTAAAGTGGGCATATTCTGCACGGGGGAATCGTCGGCCACTCGCCCTCCACTTTGAGCTCCTCTCTGTTTGTTTCCTGAATCGGGGTCTTGCTCTATAGTCAGACCTGGCTGGTCTTGACCTGGCAGCAACCTTCCTGCCTCTGCCTCCTGAGTGCTGATACAGACACATGCCGCCATGCCCAGTCTTCCTGTGCCCTTCTTAAGGCTTATATCCTTATATCCACAGATACATGGAATGCGACAGCCAGTGACCACTGGGGTGGGTCGGTATGAGGACAGGACAGTGGGCAGTCAAAGCGTGAAAGAGCAGAGGCCAGCAGAGGCCAGCAGAGGCAGTGCTGGTATGGAAGCAAGAGCTAGTCCACTGCTGAGCAGCTGCTCCATGCCGGGCTCTGGGCACTACACACACTGGGGTCCTTATCTATCTGTACATTTCAAATGTCCAAACAGCTCTCCTATTTCTTAACTACAAATAGAAAGATAATTATCTTACTGTGAAGACACACAGCACGCACTACTGGGGACATGATATCATGAATGCTAATGTGATGTGCCGGCATGGCTCTGCGATATTCCTGTCCACAGCACCTAGCCCACTCTAATCACGAGAAGACAACAGACTGATGAATAGTCTATGAATAACCAGTACTGGCCCAAAACATCAGGCAGGAAAGACTGGGGAGCAGATGGGAGACCGAGGAGGAAACAGAATTATATGTCATTGAAACCTTAAATAAGGAGCTGAGGAACCACAGAAGGACCTTAGCGAGAAACACCATCAAAGCCAACCACGTCTGCAGGATAAGCAATGGAGCTGTAGCCATGTTGATTTTGCTGCTGGCTGGTCTAACGTTGACTTTGATCGTCAGCATACAGTTACAGTTAAGGAAAGACGGACAGCGGTACACAAATGCTGTCTACTGTTTTTTATAACTTTTTCTGTGTCAAAAAATTAATTTAAAAAAAAGTTTAGAAGCGACTGGAGAGAGTTTTGCAGTTAAGAGCACTCGATATTCTTGCAGAGGACCTGGGCTCAATTCCCAGCATCTACATGTCAACTCACAACTGTAATTCCAGCTCCAGGGGATCTGATAACTCTTCTGACCTATGTGGGCCCCCACTGCATGCAGTACATACATACACTCAGGTAATAGTGAATGCATGCACACACACACATTAAAAAAAATTAGGAGCAAAATAGATGGTTGGACTATTAAGAACATACCTTGGGGCTGGATTACAAAGGTTAGGAACATTGGTTGATCTTGCAGAGGACCTGGGTTCAAGCCCCAGCATTCACAAGGTAGCTCACAACTGTCAAATAACTCCAGTCAGTGTAACACCACCTTCTGATCTCTGTGGACTCCAGGCATGCACACGGGTGTGCAAACATACAAGAAGCCAAACTCGTATGCACACTAAATAAGATGATAAATAAATCTTAATTTTATTTTTAAGAGCACTTGCAACATTGCAGAGGACCAGTTTGGTTGCCAGTACCCATGCTGGGCTGCTCACAACTGCCTGTAACTCCAGCTCTAGAGGATCTGACACTCACTTCTGAACTCTGTGGGTACCTACACACATGGCACACGCACACAGCACACACACACACACACACACACACACGGCACATACAGAGGCAAGCACATATACATAAATAAAAACAAGATGAAACTTTACATTTTAAATACTTTTTAAAGTTTTCCAAATGAGTCACTCAATAGGGCACTTAAGACATTAATGCTCACTGGATTAGTCTACTGGTAGTAAAAAAGAATCCTGGGATAAAACAACAAGCTTTTAAATTTTCTGACATATTACTTAAAATATTCCACAGGGAGTGGGGTTTTGTTGTTTTGTTGAAGCAGGGTCTCACGAGGCACGTACCAGCACATCCACCTCGGCTGTTTGCAGCCCTCTCTTTCACAGCTCTAATCATCCATTAGCTAGTACTGCAGGGGCAGAGGCTAACCACCTTGCCCACTTCTGGAGGCAGGAGCAGTAGAGGGAGCCTGCCTTCAAGCATAAAGCACCCCTTCCTCCCAGCTGAGAACCAGCAGGCTCCCCAAGGGGTTGTTTTACATCTTGTCTTGGAGTCCTGGGCAGGTCTCCCTGAATAAAAAAACAAATTCTCTAGCCTTCTAGACAGCACACCAGTAACCCCCCTTCATTCCTTCCACGGTGACTCACTTGAAGATTTTGCAATCAGATAAATAAGGGCATTCCCCACCAAGTTTTAGCCCAGTAATACATCTGCCAATGCTCGCTACTCATTTCTCATTTCCCACAAGGCAAACACAAGAATGTGAGACTGTTGCTATGTGAGTGAGCGGCTCACGTGTGCCCACATTTGATTACTTTTTTTCCTGTGTGCCTGGGCTCCTCCAGCTCACCAGCCAAGAGGCCGATCCTGCCGCCAGAGAGTCTGAGCTCTGGCCTTAGACGCAGCTTGGAATGCAGGACTGCAAGAGTCAAAACAAGGCGGGGCTTGTGGCGTATCCCAAGCAGAGCCTCTGTCCAGGTAGCTCTCTTGCAGTGTTCCCTTTGCTGGCGCTGTGCTCTGCCGGCACAGCTCCCCATTTTCAGCCTCCCTCCGCCACCTAGTAGCACACACATGTTCATCTCATGCCACCCTGTGCCGTTGTGCAGTGGGGAAGAAGGCATTCTGACCCTAATGGCCTTGAGCGTGAATGAGAGGGAGAGCTACAGGGGATCATTAAATTAAAGGAGGCAAGACCTGGGGTCTAAGGAGGGCTTGGGTGAAATCAGACAAGACACAGAGACCCTGGCCACTCCCACCCACCCCAGGAAGGAGCTGATGGACAGGTTTGGGTAACTGAATGAGTCCTTGAGCCTCCTTCTCCAAGACGAGCCCCAGCGACTGGGCTCTGTGGCACAGCTGTACGGAGGAGACAGGGAGAAAGCTCTGTTGCTGGTCCTTCCAGGTCACTTCCAGTTGTGAGCAAAAGGGTAACAACAAGCAGAAGCCCGTCACCCAAAGACAGTCAGAAGAGAGGCAGTTCCTCCTAGAGGACACAGACAGCTGACCCTGACCAGCCAGGTGCCAGCACATCAAGAACATTCTGGTCCAAGGGACACACACAAGCCCTCACCTTAGATAACACATTCTTGCCTTGATCTGAGGGGACGACCCAGATATGGAGTGGAGAGCTAAAGTGTGCACCCCACTCCCTGCCCGCCTACTAGGTAAGAACCCTCCAGTTAAGAGTCATGGGAGGTGGGAGGGTTAAGTATATGCTTTCCTGACAGAATGCCTGCCTGGCATTCATGACGATCCCTGGGTTTGCAAAAGTTAAAAAAAAAAAAAAAGCAGAAAGCCAGACAAGTTATTTTAAATTAGAAAATGGAATTCCTTCCATCTCCATACCAAATCTTCTCCTTGGTTACAGAGCGTGAGAAGAGAGTGCTGGCCAGGATGGAGACAGGGCCAAAGAGCACTGCTAGGCTGGACAGTGACACCAGAAAGTCCACAGGAGACAAGTGGGGACCCCCCTCCCCTCCGAGTCCTTCCTGCATTTCAGGAAGAAGCCAGACATTCTGCAGAGGTTCAACCACCAAGGGTGCTGGGAAGAGTGAGGTCACAGACAGGCAGGGGTGCGGAGGGAGAGCATGTGGGAGGCTTCCTCTAGGGCCAACAGCCTCCAAAGGAGGACTAAACCCTGGGACTGGTTAGAGAAGGAAACACAGGAATATTTTTTAAAAGGACTTTCTAGGAACTTTTACTTGTCAGATATAACCCAAGGAGCCGAGGAGACCTGAGGTATCCAAGGATGAGACTGTCAGTGGGACTAAGGAGCCAACAGTAGGAACAAAGCCCCCGGATGACAGGTGCTAAGCAACAGGCAGGGGCTTCTAGGTGGGGTGGTTAATGTTGGGAACCACTACAGATGTCAGGAGTGACAAGATGACCTGAGCGCTCCCAGCTGAGCAAAGTAAAGAAGTGGGGGAGTGTTCCTGCTCCCTCACTAAAATCCCCACGGACACCCAAGAACAGATCCAAAGACACCCAGTGTAGGCAAAGACTTGGAATTCTATCAACAGACAAATGGAAGCGTGAACACTGGCCAGAAGATATAGCAGGTCTTCCCAAGGCCTTCCTGGTGTGGAGGCGGGGCATGGGAGGGTGTGAGTGGAAGACCCCCGGACCAACCACGTTTAAATTCAGCTGCTTACCAATATAGGTTTTCCCTAGGCTGAGCTTGGTCTGTAGAAGGAAATCCCAAGTTGTAGAGGACAGAAGGTAGTCCTAGCATTTGAGATCAAAGCCACAGGCTCCCACCTGCTTAACCCCTAAAAGGAAGATACACCCAATGAGGCCCACCTGCAGCCTTAGCGCATGTTAGCCAAACGTGGGGTACACATTCTTGAATATGAAAACCTTTCCTGAGGGGCAGAGTCGCTCATCCACGCTCATTGAGTAAAGGAGTTTGCCAAGTCTGTCCGGCAATCTAAGTTCGAGCCTGGAACCCACATATAGGTGGGAGAAGTGACTCCACAAAGTTGTCCTCTGGTGCCACGGCACATGTGTGCACACACATGCCATGTAAGACCGCTTTAAAGACTTCCTATAAATTTTCACATGCCAACTGAGTTCATAAAAAATGCCAAGGTCACTTGATATTCTCTCCGTGAAAATATTGGCAACACGGAGTGAGGTAACTATTAAATACTTTCAAGTCAGATTCATTTTGGCATCAACTCCTCAACAGTGTCCTGTAGAACAAGCAATCAGAAAACAAGACACTGCTGTTTTTGTTTGTGGAGGGGAAGAGAACAGGATATGTGCTCTAGACTGGCTTCCAACTTCCTATGTAGCCAAAGGATGGATGTCTTTGAATTCTGATATTCCTGCCTCCACCTCTGGGACAGAGGCATGTGCCACCCACCACACTCCACCACAGGTTCATGTGGTCCTTTGATTCCAGGGCTCTGAGCATGATGGGCAAACCCCTACTGAGTGAACTACACCCCAGCTCCCAGAAAGTGTTTTAAAAAGCAGAACAGCGAAAGAACAATGTCTACAGCCAGGCACAGTGCTTCAACCTTGCAACCTTGGTGTCTGAGAAATTGAAGCAGGAAGATAATAGTTTAAGGCCTTAAGCCACACAGTAAGACCATTAAGAAGAAATCCTATGGAAAGCTAACATTTGTCATGGTTCAACTAAATTTTTTGGAGTAGATTACAGTAAGAGTGGCTGTGTAACCTGTGGAAACTGCGGCCTATTTTTAAAATTAGTGTACACACTTTGTGAAGAATTGTGTCATCGATAATGCTGTTTTAAAAAATAGCCCAAGTTCCTTAGCTTCAGATAGTGTGGGCATCTCTGCACTCCCTCCAGGGTTCTCCAGCTTCCTTAGCTTCAGATAGTGTGGGCATCTCTGCACTCCCTCCAGGGTTCTCCAGCTTCCTTAGCTTCAGATACTAACTGTGGGCATCTCTGCACTCCCTCCTCTAGGGTTCTCCAGCTTCCTTGTGAGCATCTCTGCATTCCCTCCAGGGTTCTCAGTACATCTCCAGTTCTAGAAGGCAGTTGCCTTCCCTTCCCAGGTCCAAAACTCTACACACACTAGAAGCCTCACCTTAGAGCATGCTTCTGTCAAGGTAGTATTTTTTTAGTCTGCATACTTCTCAACCATTTTTAAAGAAAGAGGTGACAGAGGTGGGTGCTCCAGATCAGGATTATTCAAGCTGTGAGATGGTTTAGACAGTATCAGGGAGGACTCCGAAGGGTATAGAGGTACACAGTAGGTGACAGGCTGCAAAAGACAGTGCAAGACACTGGATGCCAGAGTCTGGGCCCTTAGGCTGCAAGGGCTCTCAGTGGAGAGGGAGAGAGAGCACTGACCAAGATGGACAGCTGCCAGGAAGCCACAAATAGTACCCTCCCAAGTCTCAATTGAGTGAGACCAGAGATGCAGTATGGCTAACCCACAGAGATAGACAGATAGTTAATATAATGGTTTCTGGGAAAGAGAGCTTGGGGAGGATATGATAAAACACAGGAAACCAAGAAGAGAAAGGTAATTATTACACACGATGATTAAAAAATACAGTCACTTTATTTCCACTTTCTCCCCAGTCCCCAGTAGCACAGATGAAAACCCTCTAAAACACAAAATATCTCAAGAAAGCATGTTACAAGGTACAAGGTATAAGCAATAATTTGGCAGAACCTTACCATCTCTAGCAGTTTATAACCCCCATCCAAATTTTAAAATTCAAAAATAAGAGTTAACTTTATTCAACATATGTTACAGCTTAACATTAAAAACATCATGCTGGGGTCTGGATCTGGGAGGGGTTGGGGGAGGTGAACATGACCAAAACACATTGTATGAAATTCTCAAAGAACTAATTAAAAAATGAGAAAAAATAAAATATCATGCTCTAGTTAAATATTTCACAAACAATACTGTATACAAATAAAATATTACACAAAATATTTTTAAGAAAATGTTTTGGTCTTTGATCTGAACAATAAATAAAGACACAGACACTTCTACACTCAGGGAAGCGTCCCTACCCGAAAGAGCTCCTTCTAAGCAATATGTGATAATATGGCAAAAGGAAGAGTCCTGGAGTTTTAAGCTGACAAGCCACTTAAGAAAATGAAATGCCTTCAAATTCTATCTTTTCACTTCAAGTTCACAAGCCACAGTGCTTCCCTGACCCACAATGAACATTCACAAACCCATATGGCTGTCGGGCTGCTCCGGCTTCAGCTGGCCGTCAGGGAATCACACCCAAGATCTTCAAAATACTAAAATCAGATTAACTATCATGATGCCACCCAGCAAACCGAACACAAGTCAAAGAAAACCTTCTGCCCTTCTCACGGTCTAAGGTCAGACAACATGAACTGCGCGTGCTGCTCGGTGGCTTTCCTCTTTAAAGAAAGTGACAGGTCCTAGTAACAATGAGAATACTGCTGGGGTGACAGGGAATTCTGACGTCAGTCCACTTCCTAGACCATTTTAAAAGTCCATCAAAATCTTATGAAAATAAATAGAATTCCATTTCACAAAAAACACCTGATCATGCCCTATGCAATCTTGATTAGCCAATCAGCTTATAAACCCTTGGTATCGATTCACCATTATAATGGAAACAGAAGCATACCATTACAAGGATAAAAAGAGACCAAATTCTAAACATGGCCAAATTCTAAACATGATTTTAAAGAAGGAAAAATTAGAAACTGAGGACCGGCAGCCAGAGGAAGGGTCAGAACACATCCCAATCATCCTGCCACAGTGAATGTTCTTCAGCTTTTCCCTGGCCACAAAGGTGTGGAACTGAAGGGCCTGGAAGCCAGGACGCTACTCATCATCAAGACTGATGGTGTCATACAGAAGTCACTCTACTGCGAAAGAACAACATGGAACTAGCCAGGATAGGCCTTCGTGTGAAATGTAGCTCAGCTGTATTTTAGCATTTTAAAGTAGGACTTTGCAACTGAGACCAAATGTCAATCATCTCTTGAGGTTTTCTGCTATGTACTAACATTAGATCTATATATGAACAGATATTTTTTTTATTTTTCTCTTCAATATCAAATGTCCTGAAGCCTTTGTGTTTCTCGGGAACAAGGCCCAGTTTCTGAAGGCACATTCCAGTATAAACATCATCTATGGGGTAGAGGTGGACCCGGTCGGTTATATTGTACAGTCTCAGGGCCAGGGGGCCGGAGTACAGAAATCCCCCTCCCCCCGCATACGGTGGGTAGACCCCCGTGTAGAAGACTTCTGGGATGTAGTACTTGAGTTTCTTATCCCGATGAGGCCCAGCATTGTGGATCACGTCACCTATAAACAAATCTTTGGCTTTGTTCTTGGATAAGCTATTCAAGTAATTCAGGATGTGATGAGTGTTGACAAACACATCATCGTCGCCCTTGAACACAAACTCCACGTCTGGACAAGAGGTGCTCACCCACCTGAGAAAGAGCACCTCCTTCAGAGACAGGTTGAAGAACGTGTCTCTGTAGTTCCACATGAGAATGTCCTGGTGCTTCTCACTCTCAAACTTCAGCATGTCTGAGAGGTCAGGGTGGTTGTCCTCTGGGGGTGTCCTGCCCAACAAGAAGACTCTCACTACTGTCTGGTTTCCCACGTTGGTTTCTCTGCCCCAAGATTCCCGGATGGCTTGTCTTCTGGCGAAATGCGGAATGAGGGATTTAATGGCCAACAGCAGGAAGGGTTTCTTGGCGCATTTCTTCGGTTGGTCTATCAGCAATGAGTAATTCCGGCATCTCAGATACAAGAGGAAGTCTTTAAACCTGTCCGGCAGACTATTAAAATCTGTCACAGCTGTCATGACCTTGGGGTCAGGCTCACAGAAGCCCAGGTGACTCGTGTTTGGAGACGAGGACCAGTCCCCCGTCTGGTTGGCCAGTCTGTTCAGGATGGGGTTGTACCACTTGTCCAGCTTCTCCTGCTCTCTGTTCCAGTATGCCCGGGGTGGGCTGGACAGCTTCCAGAACTTCTCTTTCGGTATTATTACTCCCCCCTTTCCATTTTTTTCTTGACTACTGTTTTTGGAGACTTCCACAATCAGATAAATGAAGACATTTGCCATCATCAGGATACCCAACAACTTTATTCTTCGACGTCCAACACTCATTTCTCATATCTGGAATAAAAGTTAGGGAAGCGTATTAGTTAACTCTGAATTTGAGTTCCACCATGTACACTTTAGGTTGTTTCATTTTTTTCAACCTTTCCATGAAAGCTTAACGTGGTGACATATGCCCTTATTTCCAGCAACTCAAGAGGCAAATGAGTCACTGAGTCCCAGGCCAGCCAGGGCCACACAGTGAGACCCACTCTTTCTTCCTTTCTATTTTTAAAGTCTCCCCATGAAAAATGTTTTAGAATAAGGACAGCAATTCACTAGTTCTGGTTCAAATTAAATCTCAATTTCTCCATCTATAAAGTGGGATGGTTGTGGGAAATGTGTGATGTTTGTATACCAGGCATTTGAAATCATGCCCGCACTGCAACCACCATGTAAGGAATGGCTATCATCGATGTTATTTTAGATGCTCAGACGGCAGAGGCAAACATCACTAAATAAATGACTTCACGGTTGTTTGACTATTTTGCTTAAAATGTTCGTGCAAATCAGTGCATTGCGAACTAACTCACCCATAATTCATAATAATAAGCTTTTTACTCTGGGATCCAATATGCACACGTGCACACAGTATCCCTCACTACATATTGTGTTACACTACATACACTATCACGTCATTTACTCTGAATCTTGTCACTTCTTTAAAAATGCAGACCCAACCCTGAATTATTTCCCAACCTACCAATATAATTAAAATACAAATTAGTGGGTTGCTTTAGGTTCACTGGCTTCCAATCGAGAGTCCCAAGGTAAAAAGGATTTGTAGTGCTGGGAACGCTGAGAAACTATTTCATCATGGACAGCCCAAACCATAGGAATTCACGGTTATTTTGTGCCTCTTGTACTATTATCTAGTAGTTTGTGTTGAGGATGGTCAAACAGTTCTACTACAGACAGCTTACAGTTAAGCCCTCCATAACACACAAAAGGGGCTGGAGAGGTAGTCCAGCAGCTAAGAGCACTTACTGCCCTCACAGAGGACCCGGGTTTAGTTCTTAGCACCTCATACGTCAAATTAAAACCATATATAATTCCAGTTCTGGGGGATCTAAAGCCCCCTTCCCATCTTCTCAGGCACTAGGCACACATATGCTATGAATATATGCACATAAACACACACACACACAAAATAATGAAAAATAAAAATTAATATATGAAAGGAAACAAACTTGCCTGTGCCAAGCAAGCAAACACTGCAGACTTCCTTTTGCTACTCTTTCTTAAGCAATACAGCACAGCTACTATTTACAGTGTCCACGCTGTAGTAAGGGAAGGAGAGATTGTTAAAGCGCATGGGAGGAAGCCTCGAGAGGTAGTGTACACCTCAATTCCCAGCACTTACTAGGGTAAGGAAGGAGACCAGCAGTCCAAAGTCAACACTGGCTACCTAGTAAGCTCACAGCCAGCCTGAGCTACACACGACTCTCAAACAACAATAGATCAAACATACACCAGGAGAACGTGCTAGGTTATAAACAGATTTACCATTTCATATAAGACTTGAGCATCTATGAATTCTGGTACCTGTGGGGATCCTGGAACCAAACCTCCACAGATACCAAGGGTAACTCAGTAAGTTAAAGGGTTGGTCTTAGGTAGTTTGTTTTGGGAGGCGGAATCTTGCTGTATTGTTTGGGCCCAAATTCCAAAGCTCAAGCACACAGGGTCCCTCCTGAGTTTCATTATTTTCATTTTCTTTTAAAACAGCTCCCACCACAAACCACCACTTCCCTAGGCCACTGCACATCCAAAAGAGCACTGCAGAGCAGAAGGTGACACTCCAACAGGCCACTCCCCCAGCCCCAGCAAGCAGAAAGTGACAGGCAAACAGGCCACTCCCCCAGCCCCAGCTCTCCAGATCCCATCTATGAGCCAGCAGAAAGGAAGGCTGCCTTATACCACAGGAAGAAAACCACAAAACATGTCTTACTTTTTGATAACAGTTGTAAAGCATCCCTAACCGCACGGCCTGAATAATATGTAACTGCCCACATCCTTCTCAGGACAACTCTGTCCAGATGAACTTTTTGTTAAGTACATCTTGCAAAATTTTGCCAGTATAATATGCTAATAAAGAATTAATCGTTTAATTTAGAGAAGTCCCAGACATCTTAAAGCTTGACTACTTTTGAAACAGGGACACACATAACTCAGGCTGACTTCCAACTTACTATATAACCACACCAACTTTTCATTTCTGATCTCCCTACCTTCACCTCCCGAGGACTGAGATCACAGGGCAATGCCACCACACCCAATTAAATTCTTTCAAAAGACATCATTCAAAAATTCTTTTTTAAAAAAAATTCTTGTATTTTATTTTTGTATTTTGAGTGTTTACCTGCATGCATTCATGTGTGCCACAGAAACCAGAGAATGGCATCAGATTCCCCTGGAACCGGAGTTACAGGTGTTAGGAGCTGCCATTTTGGTGCTGGGAACCAAATCTGGTCCTCTGTAAGGGCTCTTAACCACTGAGCCATCTTTCCAGGCCCCCAAAATGGTTTTCTTTAAATTGGAAGCCCTTTGTGGGGCTGAGGGTGAAGCACTCACTACACAAGCAGAGGACCTGGGTTTGAACACCTAAACCACATACAGCTGAGCGCATGCAGCATGCCTTCAATCCCCCTGCTCCCTAGGAGGGCAGGTTCAACAATACACAAAAGAGACCTCACTTCAAACAAGGTAGGAGACGAGGACCAGCACTAGTACTTGGTCTCGTCCTGTACACCCATGTCGTGGCAGGTGCATGTCCACACGGACATGTGTGCACACAAGGAGGCCGCTTCCCTCAGAACTACCACTCTTGGCTGTGAGCTCTTTCTCCTCTGAAAGAGGCAACAAGGAAAAGTATGGGCTTGAACAGAGAAAACTATCAAGAGGACAACCTTTGGAAAGGTGCTCAGGGAAAAGGAATAATACACACAAGCCAGGTAGTGGTTGTGCACAGAGGCAGGTGGATCTCCCAAGATTGAGGCTCGTGTGGTCTACAGAGCCAAGGCTGTCTCAAAAAATCAAAAGCCAAAAAAAAAAAAAAAAGAGCAAGAAACAGTACACACTGTGATTACAGGCAAAAGTTGAACACTTAGACATATTTCCAATTTAGTAAAAAAAAATTGAAATACCGATAAACAAAAGACACCAGATTACAGAAGAATACAGAGAAGTACACATACTACTTTAACATAGCAGGTTGTGAAATTCTACAGCTAATTTCCTAAGATGCAGTATAAAAAATGACTGCAGATAAACCAACAAGCCACATGTCTAGGTTGTGAGGGCCAGGGATACTAGAACTCAGCCAGAACCATGTGACATTTCTCATAAGTCCATCCACCTTTCTTTACAAAAATACTGAATTTATTAAATATATATATATATATATATATATATATATGAGTGCTTTATCTGCATGTATGTCTGTGCACACTGCGGAAGTCAGAAGAGGCTGAGAGCCTCTGGAACAGGAATCACAGACCGCTGCTAGCCACCATGTGGGGGCTCAGAACAAACCCAAGGTCCTCTGGAAGAAGAGCCAGTGTACTTGACTACTGAGCTATCTCTCTAGTCCACCAATCCTTCTTGAGAACAGATGAACGCACTTGAAGCTCTCTAAGGGACAGCATCCTCTCAACTGTTCTTGCTCAAGACATAGCATCATCCTATTATCCTTTTGTGCTGGGACCACCCCCACCCCACCTCCAGCCAAGTTCGCAGGATGCCCCTTTATGAGTAAAGGAATAGGGATGGGGTTGAAGATCACCTAAGATTCAAGGATGGGCTGGATCCCAGAGTGGGGTTCTTGGTACACATTTGGTACAACCTCATTCTGTTCCAGGTCATTGGTGAAGTCTTGGGAGCTGGCATAAGAATGAAAGAGCTGAAAGCCTGGAGTCTAGTATTATACCCATCTGTAGCCTAGAGTCTTCAAAGAAAGGAAAACGGGATAGCAGATAAGTTCCTGAGCCCTTCAGGAAATACCAGCCACTGGAGGAACATTTTCCACTAATTTCAAACAGGTATTCTTCCAAACTTACGTGAGAGAGATGAGAACCCCAATTCTAACTGCATATTCCCCCAGGGCTAGATGTTACCTGTTACTTGTGGCTCAGACACTCTTTTAAGAGAAATTTGCTTTTAGACTCTGAAAGCAAGTGAAGTTCACAGAAGATAATAAGGCAAAGATCCCATTTTAAAAAAAAAAATGGGAAAAGCTATCTAAATAGTTAAGGAATTTTCAAACATAAAGCCCATTTTGTGGTTTCTGGTGTTTTTCCCCCAGGAAGTTACATTGCTTAAAACGAATTTAAGAAATATTTACACCAAAGTTGGAGAAATGGCATACCTCCCCCACTATGAGACCCAGAATTTTCAAGGAAAAATCCCATATGCAAACATCAAAATTTTGACTTCCGCATTTCGCTGAACAGAGATGGACACTTTTCAGAGACGCTCCCCTCCCTCGCCTCCCGGTTTCTCTGTGTAACCCTAGCCATCCTGGAACTCCATCTGTAGACCACATTGGCCCCAAACTCAGAGATCTGCCTGTAATCCAGAATACTGGGATTAAAGGTATGCGCTACTGCTCCCGGCTAGGAACAGACTACTTCTACAACACTATAATTAAATTTAACAAAAAAAAAAAAAAAGGAACTGTCTCTAGCCAAGAGCAGAGAAAGGGACTGCAGCTGTGCAAGCCACCCAGACGTCTCCTCCAAGGCTCCAAAACACTAGACAACTAGAAGGCACTGAGGCCGTGGTGCTGACAGGTTCCTTCCAGTTCTAAAAGATATGTAAACACTCCAGCAAGCTACTGGTCAACAGACACCCAATGGGGACCAGGGTAGTCATGACAACCTGATTTCAAGGGTCTCAGAACAACAGTCAACCAGAGACACCAGCAGCAACACAATCAAGCCAACCCTAAAGCCTGTATCAAGATGCCTTGTATAGTGAGTGATATTTCATTTGTATTTTAATAAAGCTTTTTTTCCTTGTCCAATGTCTCTCTTCAGCTGCTGTCCCTTTCTCATTAGCATTAAGAAAATTCAAGATTAATAAAGTATTATGAATCTATTTATGGGGGTACTTAAGGGGGTTGGTTACAAGTTAATATTGGTAATGGTCAGGGGAAAAAAAAGCTTTATTTATTAAAATACAAATGAAATGTCACTCAGCCTTGAACTGCCCTCAGCACTAAGGTGCTATGGGGGCTTGGATTCTAAACGTCCTGCGAAGGCCTGGTCTCCAGTCTTGTGACTACCCAGTGCTGGAGGAACCTTCCGGAGTATGCTCTGGTGGAAGGAACTCACTTCCTGATTGTCATCAGGTGACCAGCTCCCTCAGCTACATGCTCCCACCATGATGTAGAGGGCCACCGCAGGCCCAAATGCAATGTGACAAAGTGACCATGGACTAAATAAATTTCTTTTTTGGCATGGGCCAAATAAACTTCCCCACCTTCAAGTTTATTTAGCACAGAAACCTTGCCAACACACAATGTTAAGAGTAAAAGGAAGGCAGGACTTTTCTAGTGAAACAGAAGTGATCAGTCCCGCCAACCCAATCAGGCTAAGACAAGGCTAGAAACCCAACTTATGAGTGTACACAGGGGAATGAGTCAGAGGCCTCTGAAGGGAACCTTGCTGACTGCTGTTCAAATCCGACCAGAGAGAACAGAGGAGAGGAGCAAGCCCGAGCCTGCTGCCTCAGCCTGCTCATTCCTGTGCCCTGCTGCTGCTCTGGGAGCCTGGTGAGGGCCACTTCTCCAACACCTTTACCTCCCATCTGTGGCTGCTCCTTGCCAGCCTTTCCTGGGCCCTGTTCAAACAAACAGAGGTAGACACAGTTTGCAGCTAAGAGGTTCTGTGGGGAGAACAGCTTCCAGCAAAATGGCAGATGGCAGGTTACCAGAGAGGGCTATCGGCAGGGCCAGAAGGCCTGGGCCATTCCGAGAATTCCACCCTAATCAGTACTAGAGGCCTGGCCAGGCTCTTGCCAGGGCTGGGCAGGGGAACCCCAGGAGTTCCCCATGACACCAGGATAGGAAAGCGTGCCTGCCGTGCTTTCTGTTACAGCCACAGAACAGGCTGAGTCTCAGGAATTGGTTCCTAGTTACGAGGTTTCCCCTCCAAGTTCAAAATTAAAAGGAAAGGTACTTCCAATGAGCCTGTTCAGTCACATGTCCCCACGGGTAGAAGCACAGATCAGTGTCTCCTCTACAACCCATATGGCTAATTTGCTCAAGTGGAATTTATCATTTAAAATAAAATTAGTCACGGGGCTGGGTTTATCTCGGGCAGAGCACCTGCCCAGCAAGCAGGAGGCCCTAAGTTCTGTCTTCAGCACCACAACAAAACAAAAAACCAAATCTACCTCTGTATTTACCCTTTGAATAAATACATGCAGACCATTTAGAAAAGAAGAAAAATAAACAGGTCACCTTGCCCTGTCTTTAATAAAGCTGAAAAGAATTGTATAGCCCTCTGTGGAAAGATTATGTAATTTAAAAACAGTTCGGGCTAGGAGATGGAGATAACCTAGACTCGTATTCAGGCTAAATCCCAGTCTGCCATCTTCCATCAGACTTGTGACCTCTCCGCCTGCTTCCCTCTGTGTAGGACGGGACTGATGTACTCTGCATACAGCTTCCTGCCTACACGCCATGTCACTCAGCAGCTCTCTGCTGGGGCTCCTGCTTCTGACAGCGAGTACTAAACACCGTACACTGCTCCAGTTTCATCCCTCAGTGACTACACTAAGACGTTCTCCTCAACCCACTGAACCTCCAAAAGAAGGGCCCATGGTTTAACACATAACTCCTGAAACTAGCTCTGAAGGGTTTCAGAATGTCTCAGCTCTAAGTTTCTCTGCATTTTACATTTGCAGAATGTTGGGTTCTGGGCATGGGGGAAACCCCTGAATTTCCTTTTCTGCACCTTCCTGCTCTCTACATTCAACCAGGAGTCGCAGCCTGGGCTCCTACCTCCATCTTGTCATTCACGACTCCTTCTGGTCTCTTCTCTGTTTGTCGAGCCTTGCGCCCATACCCACCCCAAGAACCCAAAGTTCACCATTCATGAAACAACCAGCTCCCAAGCTGATCTGTCTGCACTGGTTTTCTTTCACACCTCGGCCTAAACGTGAAAACTGATCAGTTGTATCCTACACAGACACGAAGTAAAAGGAAAACGAAGGTCTCCAAACTGAGTGTCCATGGTGAATACAAATGAAGTTGGCTTTGGGTTCACTGGGGCATGTCTTCTACAGAGCCCAGGCAGCCTGTCTCCTCACAGCTCTGAACACCCCTGACTGCAGGACCAGGCCACTGCTTCACGAACTACTAACAATGGAAAAAGGATAACATGCCACCAACTTTTCCCATCATCTGGGTATTTCAGGAAAATGGCAAAGAGAACACAAAATTCTGAAGTCATTTAGCAGCTAATGGATGTACTGTGGCCACACCCAGCAGAGGGAGAAGCCAGACTGTCTGCTGTCACAGCACACACAGGAATACGAGGTCACCCACTGACTCAGGACATTGTCCTTAACTTCACCGGAAGAGAACACGTCCCTCTGTTCCATCTTCCTGAGTTCCCTACTCTGTCCTTTGCCCAGTAGTCCGTCAGGATGTCCTCACACCATTTAGCTTTCACAACCAGCTCCCAAAGGTGAAGCAGTTAGGTTGAGAACAGAGAGCTAATCCCAGTGGAGGTGAGCTTTGGCCTTTGAATCCAAACCAGAGGCTGACTGTGTTCCTGCACTGCCTACCACCATCAAGAGCATCACAGAGGACAGGGTTCTCCACGGAAGGCAGTTCCTACATAACGGAGAAATGAAATCACAGCATGTGTTGAAGGGGTGTACACAATTCTAAGAAAAACCAAGGACTGAGACTAGAAAAAAAAAACAACCCTCAAATTGAGAAAGAAATAACATATAGCAAATGTCCAACTGAGACCTCTGGACTGAGGCATGCTGGTCTGGGAAGAGGCATCATTTATGCCATGGGTTCTATGACTCATGAGTTACTCTTGATTAGTTATTCATTCGCACGAAAGAACAAAAGACTGGCCAGGGCTTAAACTAGCCCAGCCACAAACATGTTCGTGCAAACCTTGTTAGAATTTTTAGCCCTCAGCTCCCCTCCAGCAGCGAAGCCTGACAGGAGGGAACCAGTATGGCCACAACCTAGTCTTATCTGGCCAAGAATAACCAGTCTGCAACAGAGAAGGTAACTAGAAGCCGTCCCGGGTACAGCTGCACACACGTTTCCCCACAACACACACATGCATTTCCCACAGGAGCCAAGCCCAAATGCAGAGAAAACAAATTTCTAGACCAGGGCCATGGAGATCATTCACCTCATTTACACCAGGGAGAACCAACAAGTCCCTGTCAGTTGGCAGTGAGACATATCAGTGACAAAGCCTTTCTCCACAATCTACAAAATTCCGGTTCATTAAAATAAAACAAAACAAAACAAAGAAAAAACCTCCATTGTCTTGATCCTCTCACCCCCCAACTCCCCTCTGGGATGGCTTTTATTGCTTCTTCCTTTGACATCTCCTCCACATTTATCTGACTTAGGGCTCTGTGATAAAGGTCTGACAGGACAGCAGGACTCTTATCTCTAGTCAGTCTGCCACACCACAGACAGCAAGAGGAGGAGAAACCCAGGGCAAGAAGGAACAGCAGGCCTCTGCTGCTGTTTTCAGACAGACCTCGAGCCAGGCTGGCCTTGAGTCCCCACACAGGAATGACCTTGAGAGCTCCTGCTCCCCAGGACTTCACCCCCCAGGTCTGCAGAGCTAACAAGTATACACAGCCACTCACAGCTTGAAGGGAAGCTTACTCTTTCCGACCAACCATTCTTGGTCAAGTTCATACATGGGCCACGGGTTTCCCTCTCTAGTCCTCGGCTGGCTACTTGCCAACCCTTATTCCTCTCCATAAGGTCAAAAGCCTCTTCGCTTTAAGGCCTCCCTTACTGCTACTAGGACATGACCCAGTACCATCCTCAAAACAGACACCTGAAAACAGCACTCAGGAAACAGTCACAGCTAAGTAGATATGTAAACAAACACAGGCCCAAGGGATAGGGAAAGGGAGGAGGAAGGCGATTAAAAATTAATCAAAATGCACAAGCACAGATTATAGCACTGGACTAGAAACAGAACCCCATTATAAACTGTCAGTTCTTCTGGAAATAAGCAGGCCACTAGTCTTGACTTGGCTACGCATTTCTACAGACTCACACACTCAACCCAGTAAAAGCAATTAGGAAACAAAAGTTAAGTAACTATTAGAACGGCCACAATCATCTTGTGCTCCAATGGCTTCGATACCCTCTCCTAGGCACCCAAGGGCAAATGTATACATACACTCTCTCTCTCAAACACACACACACACACACACACACAAATAAAAGTAAATCTTCTAAAAAGGTTAAGAACACTGGCTGTTCGTCCAAAGAACCCAGAACCCAGGCATCTACATGGGGTGGCCTTTTGGGGCCTCCAAGGGCATCCACAATGTGACATGCATACATACACATATTAAGTAAAAACTTTAAAAATAAAATTTTTAAATCACCTATGTAAGGCTCGGCATGGTGTCACACACCTGTAATTCCAACACTTGGGAAGTCAGGAGGATCACAAGTGTGTGTAAAGACAGCCCAGGTTACCTATGAGACTCTCCCTTAAAACAAACAAGCCGGCTGGATGGTGGTGCACGCCTTTAATCCCAGCACTTGGGAGGCAGAGGCAGGCGGATCTCTGTAGTTTGAGGCCAGCCTGGTCTACAAGAGCTAGTTCCAGGACAGGCTCCAAAGCTACAGAGAAACCCTGTCTCGAAAAACAAACAAACAAACAAAACAACAACAACAACAACACAAACCTGTTATTCCCAACAGATACTCTATGGGCAAACTCTGTCTTTCTCAATTCTGACAAATTATATTTTGTAATTCCTATGCCCTGTAAAATAGTTTGAAGGCATCTCCATTTCAAAATAAAAGATATAACCTCTAAAACTCAGGAAAGCACTGTGTAAACAAGCTGCAAGATGGGACTGCATGGAGCACATTAATAATTATCTTCTTTGTAACTTCAATAAATATTTAAACTTATACCGATGGCATTCATGGTGCTTATTTTAAGTAACCTAATAAATTGCTGTGGGAAGTTTCAACTTCACGGCTGTCAAGATCAAGTCTCCTGGTGACACATTTCCCCTAGACAGACCATGTCCTTGGTCACTGTGAAGACAACCGATCACAGTCTGAGACTCTGGGCTCCTAGTTTACAGCAATCTGACTCCTCTGGAAAGAGGCATGAGAACTGAGGATGAGTGGGATGAGTGCTTGCCTAGACTGCAAGCAGCCCTGGACTGGCTCCTCGGCACCACACAAACTAGGGTGGGGATACGCCTATAATCCCAGTAGGAATGGACACTGGAGGACCAGAAGTTCGCCACCACATAGCAGATTCAAGGTCAGCCTGGAATACCTAAGTCTTGGCTCAAACAACACAAACAAAATCTCAGGCATGAGAACCGTAATAGAGCCTGGTGATACAGCACAGCAGCAGAGCACTCGGCTAGCATGCCCCAGACCTTGGGTTCCATTCTGAGCAAGGCAAAATAAAATAATAAAATAAGAGAATGATGTCACTCATTACTTCGTATATAACTTTAGTCTAGGCTTACTTTAAATAGAACATTTTAAATAACAAACTGTACACTTAAGTCGTCAGGCACTGACTGAGCATTCCTCCTAGCCCAAAGAATACATAAAGCCAGGAAAGCAGACACTAGGTCTCCTCACTTTAGGGAGAGTCTGGCCCCTAGGATCAGAAACCTGCCTGGGGTTCCTTGAAAGAAACAGGAGGCAAGAACTAGAAGCCCAAACGCTCTCTGCCCTCTGCCCCTGGGAGCAGCAGCATACAGAGATGGCCATCCCCATCCTCATTCAGCACTTCGCCAAGAACTGGCCCTGTCCATCCAGGAATGCTACTCTCAAAGCCCTGACAGGTCTCTTGCTTCTCAGCTCGACACCATCCCTAAAGGGCCAGGCTCCATCACTGCCTTCCCCTGTGGGCCCTGTATAATCACCTCTTCCTGGTGCTTAGCATGCCACAGAGGAGTCCATGCCACTAAGGAAGAAAAGATCCAGCCCTTGGATGTATATTACCTGCCAGGCCTGCTTACCAAACAGAACGGCTCCAGGAAAGCTGAAACTGGCTCCGAGCCCAGAGATAGGCTGTACTGTAGTCTCCCTCAAGAGCCCAAAAGATGGATGCTCCCCTGGATCCCCACTAGTGCTAGCACCCCATTAGTAAAAGCCAGGCGACACTCATTGTTCTCTGTGTGCAGCAGCCTCGGCTCCTTCTCCGGGAAGACTGTGTTCCTAGTGACATGTGACCCTGGAGCACGCCATCTTTCCCCTCAGCCCCCATCTCTGATTCCTCCAGCCTCTTGGAGGCTGCTTAAATTTCAACTACTTACTGAGTGGTATCTGTGGACTGTTTCAGCCAAGTTTTTTAAACATAAAAAAAAGCATATTTCAAATACATATTCTTGAAGTAGTGACATTTTGGCCTTTCATCCAAAAGTCCTGTTAATGGTGGGTGAAAAAATCGTTCAGTAATCCAACCAAGACTAATGGATACATATTTCAAGAGGTGAAGCAGTAATCTGTCTTCCTCTGGACACTTGCCAAGAAAAATTAGTGTTCATTCAGTACACGGGCACAGGCAGAACAGTCTGGAAATCCAGCCCCCCATCTCTTTACAGGCGCGTCACTTCAGTGTTACACCCCAGCACGTGCAGCGATCTCCAGGGCCAGCTGGCTTGCCAGCCCCACCCTACTCAGGGGCACTTCCCTCTCCCCTCCTGCTTGGTGCCCACAGCAGACAGGATATGGGCAGGGTGGGGCAAGAACAGTAGGATTTGCCCCAGAGGCTTCACCACACTACGATTTCAAAGTTTCCATTATAAAGAGGGTTTGTTGTTTTTTTTTTTTAAAGACAACCCACCAGAACCCTGAGAACAAAAACTCAAAAGAAAACATTCAGTTAAAAATAGGAGTATTCGTGGGAGATATTTTAAATTCCTTTGAAGGGAATAATTCCTTATGTGGCAAGAAAAAATAAAATGGTTGCCTCTCATTTAAACAATCAGAGCAACCAAGGTACATCTGGTGCCCATTAAGGAGCAGCCCAGGACCTCAAGGTTCTCAAAAGACCCCCAAAAGCCCTCCCAAAAGATGGCTCAGCACCCAGCATGCCCTACAGAGCCTGGTAGACTAATACAGTGTAAGAGCTACAGGAGTAGCTGTTAGTTTTATCTTTAACTTGTATTACTTTTATTGTTGCAGCATTATTTTCTATTGTATCATTTTCTATCTTTCCCCCCTAAATATTTTCCACCGCCGAGCTCAAAGATTCAGAGGGTGCCATTTGTTAATAAATCCCACCTCGATCCTTTTTGGTGTTAGACAAATAATTCAAATAATTTGATTTTTAAATGTCACTAAGCTTCCCCTTGACAATCTAAGATCAGAGCTAAAGGGTCCATTTAAGCACACAGGCAAGTGCATGCATGCATGCCCGCGCACACACATACACACAGTTGGTAGAGTATTCAAAGAATATAAACACTCTCTTAAAACCCTGAAGATGCAATTTAAGTGTGGAGTTCATGGGTCACAGAATCTTGCTAGAATGTTAGCGCCTTCACAGTCAGGACTTGGAGCATTCATTCCACCCACCTGTGTGTGAATGTGTCCCGAAGCATCCGAAGACAGGGCCTCACTATGTACCCTTGGCTGGCATGGAGCTTACTTGTCTCTGCTTCCCAGTGCTGGGATTAAAGCTCTTTACCAGCCAATCTTCAGGTTTATCATGATTTTACATGACTTAACAAACACCCCTTAACCTTTGCCATGGTTGCCAGGATGCTTGTTGTCAGTCACAAGGTCAAAACAACTTGAGCAAAACCTCCAGTGGGCTGTCATGCTGCCTGCCCCAAGGCCACTGTCCTAGCTGCCCATCAGACACTGCTCTCAGTTTTACTGCAGGGTAAAACTGCACTCTCTGGTGGTCACAATTATCGTAATTCTTGAATCCTGCTGACTTCCAGGCCATGACCTCAGCCTCTCCTTCCCCCATTCACCTTCTCTTTCTCCTGACTCTTGGCAGCTTTGGATCCTGGTCAGAGTCCTCAAAATGGGCCACTCAGTAGGGTTGGACCAAGTCTGTTGCTAGGCTGGGACCCTCTTAGACACTACCCCAGATTCCACCCAATCCGATGTGCCTAGAGATTCACCCTCTTCCACATCTTCCTTAATTGTTTCCAAATTCCATCCCATCACCTATGAGTTGGTTTTTACACCTCTCAAATGTCAAATGCAATGTAGACTTTAATCCTGAACCACTCCTGGGGCCCTCAGTTTTTCCCACCCAAGATTAATGAGATAAGCCAATAAATACCAACATGCAGTGGCTAAAATAGACAATCAAAATAAATAAAGCTGCAGCTCACTGAAGAGGCTGGTAGACGTGCTGAACAGAGAGGAGTGATGGCCAGAGAAGGGCAGGACTACTAAGGGGAGTGGTGGGCATAAGAGCCAAAGGCCAGGATGGGAATGGGAGGGAAAGGGAACAAAGGTGGAGCGGTCCAGTAGGAGACACCAGAACTTCCAATATTCCCACAGGGACCAGAGGAGTCGGCCCGAGAAGTGACCTCCAGACACTGCCATCTTTAAAGGCTCCTCAGCTTGTGAGAACACACCAGCAGTGTAATGATCAGACAGTCCTGCAGGGACATAAACTGCACCAGGCCTCTGAGCCACCTCTCTGCCTCAAGCTCATCTTCCCCAACAACTGCAGGAACATTCAACGGCTCTCCACTCCCCCACAACTCTCACTCCTGTCTCTGCATGGTCACTAAGGCTGTGTCAAGACCTTTCCCACTTTCCCTGTTCTCCAAAGTGGGAGGTGTAAGAGAGGGTGTTCCCTGACCTTGCCCACTTAAGCCTCTCGCTGTGTCCTCCCTCTAGGGTTGCATCCCTCAGCCCTCTGGATGCTTTCTCTGCTCCTGAGGGGCTTTTTGTTCATCCAGTGTAGTGCAGTCTCAGGAAGCCTTTCTTGGCTGCTCCCAACATTCTTGTAGCACTGTTTGGAAGCACACACTACTGACCAAGCACTCTCCAGACCCAAAGGCACAGACAGGACGCGAAACCATTGCGGTCTACCTGCAAACACAACTGCCACGAGCAGCCATTCCCTCCCAAACTCTGCCAGGAACAATGTGCCAGTTTTTGTGGGCAAAGGGGTCAGTCCCAAGGAGAGGCCATGGCGTGCAGGGTCTCAAGCCTAGGTTTTCAAAGCTCTGCTATGTCTGCCAGGCACCCTCTAAGGTAGACCCGCAGGCATCAAATGTCATCGAATCCAGCAATACTGGATTTCCTGGTCATTTCAAAAATGCCGAAATGCAGAGAAGGGTATAAAAGAAACTGGTCACAGAAGTTATCCTTAGCGTGCAGGGCAACCAGAGGCATTTCCTTTAAGGTATCTTGAATATTGCTTCTAAATAAATATAAGTAAAAATATCCTTTTAGAAAAGCACCAAAGTGTTGTCCAAGTTGCAATTACGGAACGAGAAGTACCCATTAACAGGCAAGGGACCCGAGGGCACTCACACTGAAAGGGGTTTAAATGGCCAGAACGAAGCACACAATTAACACAGCTGGCAACGCGCTCTCACTTCTCAAATGATCTACTCGCAAAACATGAAGTGATGCTGTCTGAGCACTCAGGGTGCCTAGTCAGGGCACTTCAGGGGCTCCCATCACCTCACCTTTCACAAGCTAGCTCATACCATACAGGTGCCCAAACAGCTCTGGGTGGGACATCTCAACGTGGATCATCAGAGGTAAGTCTATGAAAAACAGGTGGTCATCTCCTTAAGAACACATTTTAAACTAAATGCCAAATAAGGTATTCAATCAACAGATTTTATTTCTAACTTTCAACATAAGCCCTACGGTAGCCAGGTGTGGGAGTGCACGCTTTTAATACCAGCACTGGGGAGGCAGAGTCAGGGGGATGGGGGTTTGAAGGCCTGCCTGACCGTCATATTGAGTTCCAGGACTCAAAACAAGACTGAAGTAGCTTTTATAATGGCATAGCTTATTTAAACAGAGACGGACGATCTAATTCCTTTAGTTATCAGCATCTCAGGTGTGGTGCTAGTGTTTTATTAAATTTGTATGTATGAGTACATGCATGTGCGCATCAGTCACGGCACACAGTAGAGGTCAGAGGACAACTCGTGGGAGTTGCTTCTCTCCTTCCACCATGCTCATGAGATCCAGGGGTTGAACTCGGACAGTCAGGTTTGATGGCAGGCACCCCCATGCTCACTGAGCCCACCCAGATATCACAGCTGTATCATTTGCTTTAATTTTCCTAGCATCTCATGGTTCAGGGAGGCCAAGCAACTCACACACAATCACAGAGCTAGTGGTAAAACCAGATTCAAACTCCACTGTTTATAAAACACTACATATGCTATGACTGATTCTAATTAGCTAGAGGTCAGGTAAAACCAACCTACAGTGCTGTAAGTGACATCTGCAATGACGCCACCCTGGAAGGGTGAGCACAGGAGCACAGGAGCCTTCAGAGCGGCGGAAGTTCCTACTTCTTAACATAAACAGGAGCTCGCTCACACACATTCAGCACATGCTATACTATGTCATTAACGAAAAGGAAAACCTTGGTCAACTGACTCCAAGTTCATGGTCCTAACTACCAAACCATCTTTTCACAGTTTACAGGGTCTTGCTACATTCTTAGAACTGATTGCCTTGGTTAGTAAGGTTTTTGGGAAACCTTTTTTTTTTTTTTTGGTTTAAAAAACAAAAGTAAAGAACCTAAACAGACCTAGTTTAAAATGTGGAAAGTATCGATTTCCTGACTACTGGGAATTTCCCCTCAAGAAAAAAAAA